>OU744737.1:6599574-7017074 GCA_916613615.1 Steromphala cineraria
TGCAAAATACGGCATTTGATAGAATAAAAATAAATCTTATTTTCATTTTTGATAGTATTTCTACTTGAGTGAACTGCAGCAGACCTAGGTGTTTGACCCATCAAACACTCTCACACACACAAACCTTTCTTCATATTCCTTGCTTGTTGTATGCAAAATACGGCATTTGATAGAATAAAAATAAATCTTATTTTCATTTTTGATAGTATTTCTACTTGAGTGAACTGCAGCAGACCTAGGTGTTTGACCCCTCAAACACTCACACACACAAACCTTTCTCCTTATTCCTTGCTTGTTTTATCCAAATACGGCATTTTATAAAATAGAAATAAATCTATAAATCATATTTTCATCTTTGATAGTATTTCTACTTGAGTGAACTGCAGCAGACCTAGGTGTTTGACCCCTCAAACACTCACACACACAAACCTTTCTCCTTATTCCTTGCTTGTTTTATCCAAATACGGCATTTTATAAAATAGAAATAAATCTATAAATCATATTTTCATCTTTGATAGTATTTCTACTTGAGTGAACTGCAGCAGACCTAGGTGTTTGACCCCTCAAACACTCACACACACAAACCTTTCTCCTTATTCCTTGCTTGTTTTATCCAAATACGGCATTTTATAAAATAGAAATAAATCTATAAATCATATTTTCATCTTTGATAGTATTTCTACTTGAGTGAACTGCAGCAGACCTAGGTGTTTGACCTCTCCCACACTCACACACACAAACCTTTCTCCTTATTCCTTGCTTGTTTTATGCAAATTACGGCATTTGATAGAATAAAAATAAATCTTATTTTCATTTTTGATAGTATTTCTACTTGAGTGAACTGCAGCAGACCTAGGTGTTTGACCCCTCAAACACTCACACACACAAACCTTTCTCCTTATTTCGTGCTTGTTTTATACAAATACGGCATTTGATAAATATAAACAAATCTTATTTTCATCTTTGATAGTAATTCTACTACTATTACCATGATGCAGATCATTGTATCAATGAATGAAATTATTGAGAATGTATTTAGAACCTCGAAAATATTGTTAAGGATGATATTCCTTCTTGATCACTACACTTCGAAACAATGCCGAAGTTTTGCCTTTTTGTGGCTTTTAACTTAGAAATATTTAACTCAAGAATTTGGTGAAGTAGTAAGAAAAAAGGAATGTGAACATATAAACGTGCATGCGTGGTTTGTTGATTTCATATCTCACTTATCAGAGCATGACCAGTTGAACATATGTCATCTGCATCAGTATTGTTATTTTTGAATTAATTATGCAGATATTGATTATTTTTATCTTTCAGACAAACACGCACCCACTTGATGGTATGTATATAATTTTCTTTTTTCTACGTGTATTATGCAGAACATCAAATATATTATAATAGCTAATGCAAAACATGTAGGCGTGTCATTAATTGTGTTTCAGTTTATGATAGCATACTTGAATTAACATTTTTTAATTTATACACTGCAATATGTCCCCAGTCGGTATTTATCATACATTATGGAATTGTGAACATGTTAATAAAATTATCTCATCTTTATGAAAAACGATTGTTGAAATTATCCCCTGAAGAATTTGTCCGACCCAGGGTGCCGTTGCACAAAACACAAAAGTGACCTTAATAAACTAAGGTACCATAAGTGCAATGTTAAAGGATGGCACTAAGGTTAGTCTTAGTGTTAAGTCGTTTTGTGCAACGACCCCCTGGATCATGTATTTCACTGTGAAATTTGTACAACTTCCTACTGGAAGAAGATATTTATTACCACTGTATAAAACCAAAAGGTACAGCATGTTGCTCATATATAGGGAGAGGTGGCAAACTACTCCAACATAACGAAAACTATAGCCTATTCAAATTGTTACTATAACAAATTTGTAAAATGCCTGTCCAGTTGTCATACTTGTTTCCATGACAATTGCTCATCAATTGTAGTGAGCATCATAGATATTGTCAATGATATAGAATTTTGTCCTGGACTTGAACGATTTGCAATCATGTTCCTGGGATGTAGCTCAGTGGTAGAGTGGGCGCTCGTCACCCGGAAGACCGGGGTTTGATTCCCGGTGGCGTCATACCAAAAGACGTTAAAAGGTGGGAGTTGTTGCTGCCTTGCTTGACACTCATCATTGTAAAGTCAGAACAACGCAGTAACTGGCGCTGCACCGTGGCTGTCGGGTGCTTTGGCACAACCCGAATTTCCAATATGTATGAATGTACTGAGGACAATAAAGTGTAATTGTTATTACCAAAAAGGGTGTGTGGTGTCGACATTCAATAGATGGATTATCGACATCATTGTTTCAGAGTGTCTTTAGTGAGCATAATGTGACCAAAACATACCCAAACAGTCAACGGCAGTTTGCATTTTATCAACTGTTCGTTATGCTTAGTACGAAAATGCATATAGTTGTGCAAAATCCCTATTTCTGTTATTTCTGTTATTAGTTAGTACCACAATTTCCTTTTGGAAACAAAAGGCCCTCGAAAAGAAAGATTAAGACTGCAAAATAATATTTGCCAATTATAAAAACGAAAGTACATGTTCTCATAACCTACTTCTGTTATTTCTGTTATTACTTAGTACCACAATTTCCTTTTGGAAACAAAAGGCTCTCGAAAAGAAAGATAAAGACTGCAAACTAATATTTGCCAAATATAAAAACCAAAGTACATGTTCTGACAACCTAAACATATATAAGGACGTATATAACATATATTCACACTTAAATAGTTTTCACTTTAAACATGACATGTTTTTGGCTACTACGGATAATAAAGTTGATACATTATAAGTTTTACCCTCTCAAGAAAATACATTTGGTATCTTGTTTTTGTAAAGTGTATCTCTTTTTTAATTGTAAATTTAAAGAATTAATACTAGTTTATGCCCAAACGTGTTTCATCAGATGACTCTTCTCGACAATAAATTATGAACAATGTTCTGCCAATGTCAAGGACATTCCATCACATTAGCAGTAGATGAAGAACGAATTATCAAATATCAAGCAATAATTGATGGCGATCATGATAGTGTAAACACTGAAGATAAATAGTTGCGTTTGTATTATTTCCAGGATTCATTGTTATTCAACACCCGCAAATTTAGTTTAAAACCGACGGCTTTGTGATTCGCCAATTTGCATGTGTTCATTGCCATTCAACGTAGGGAAATCTTTCTAATCAGCCAATCAGAATCAAGTATTTACCGAGGTCATGTTACATTCTTTTTAATTCGTGTAGCTGAAAATCGAACACTGTAACTTCAGTTAAGCACTCTCTTCCTTGTTTTAACAAAGATCGCCTCTCATTTGGTAATACTTCCTGTAAAAAACCCTATTTTACTAAGACAAACGTACAATTTCCGCTTGAAAGGATGGTTTTTAGGGCTGAATATTACACCAAATGTCGTATTGCAATGAATTGCTTTATATTATACGGATCATCTATATTGCAATGATATTGCAGTATATTGAAAGAACTCTACAATCAACTTTTTAGCTCATCTGGCCTGTAAGGCCCGTGTCCGTATCCGGCGTCCGTCCGTCCATCCGTAAACTTTGTGGAATTTCGACTTCGTCTCCAGAACCATAAGGCCTAGAAAGCTGAAACTTTGTCGTACAGACTCCTCGACTAGTGAGGATTAAAAAATGTAGCTTTGGTGGCCCTGTGGCCCCTAATAAGGGTTAGAAGGGCCACACCCTAAAACATATTTTCATCTTCTTCTCAAGAAGCATAAGGCTTAGAAAGCTGAAACTTTGTGTATAGACTCCTTGACTAGTGAGGATTAATAATTGTAGATTTTGTCACCCTGTGGCCCGTACTAAGGAGGGAACCACATTGGCCACACCCTAAAGCAAAATCAAATGTAAATCCTGATGAGCTACAGAGCCTATGGCTCTATTTTTTATACTTTTTATCAAGTTCAATGGTAATTCATTTGATCAAAAGCATTTCAAATCTTTGAAAAATAGATAAACTTATCAAAAAGATGAGACTTGAAAGTAAGATATTGATGGCATGTATTTTCTTCGAACAACTAAACTCAAAATATTGCATATAAAATCATTTTCTTTAACATTTAGTATGTAACTGTGTCTAAAAACAAGATATTTGAATTAATTTGGCTTGATATTAGTTTATTACAATATATTGCAATATATTGCTCAATGAAACAATATTGCAATAATTGTATTGCACAATCTGAATTGCAATATATTGGTATTGTGATAATACTAAACAGTCCTACACTGGCTTAATGTCTGATCACAGACCGTTTGTTGCACGGCTTGACCAAGTTAGTTTAGCCCCAGTTATTTGGCACGGCTAGAAAAATTAGATCAGCAATGTTTATACATGTACGTATGTATATCATCGAATATGTTTTGAATTCATATAAGCAAAAATTGTATTTTAGCACGTATCACAACAAAACAAATTGCTTTGCCACGAGGCTTGTCTGTTTGGCTTGTCAAGTAATGATATATAGAGGATATCTTTTGTTTTGAGTGTGATATCACTTATCTCTCATCGAGTGTGATATCACACTCAACACAAAAGATATTCTGTTTATTATATGCCTTTGTGGTCGAAAATGTGGTAATTCATGTCCAAAAGGCTTTGACTCGAGAGTTTTCTGGCGACGTCATACCATTGTTGATCGTAACTTAGCGACGGCGATGACGTCGCGTTGATTGTAGAAGTGACGTCAAACCATTGTACAGGTGACGTCATCGCCTCTGTGATATTTTCACTCACTTGAAAAAGTGATAGAGTAGAGCCGTGCTATTCCGTACGGTCGGCTAATTCCGTACACCTCGATATTTTGCTTTGTAACGTCTCTGGTTTGTATTGAAAAGTGTAAAAATTAATTCTTGCCAAAGCCAAAACAATTTGAAAACTAGCTTACTTTTTCAAGTTGACATTTTCTGTCAAACATTTAATAAAAATGATGATTAGTTGAATGAGGTTGGCCACGCCCATTTTTTTACCCTGACCTTCATAAATATTGTCATTCAAGGTCATTCATTACTTTACACTATTCTGACCATTCCTAAATCAATATGAAATTTTATACAGTATAAAATCATTGGGATAACATGTTCTGAACTTGATAAACATTTTAAAGTCATACCTGAATCAAAACACTGTGTTTTAAAAACGAAATAAGACTTAACAAAAGTGTACGGAATAGCACGCAGCTAAATTTACTGCTTTTGCAGGGTGCTTGTTATTCCGTACACCAATTTTCGGTTTAACCCTCTCGCTGCCACCAAACAGCAAATGATTTTCATCCTTAAAACTTTTTTAAAAATTCATTTTTAAGTGTTATTTCCAACTTTGCTTCTTTGAATAAGTTTGATTTGTTTAACAACATACATTAATGACAGGATAGTATCAGTTTAAGAATTTTAAAAGGAAAATGCAAATTTTTTTGCTTTTCCCTTGTTAGCTTTTTTGTATCGAAACTTAAAAGACATAATATATGACATCTGATTTGGATTTTGTACGTATAAATTGCCATATATGATGATTTAAAATGAAAATATCTTATAAAAACCGCAATTAAAAAAAGGTCAATGGCCATCTACTAGTCTAGAAGCCTCGTCCAGATTTAATTGTTCTGCTACAAATAAAGCGTTGATGTTGTCAAAAGATGTAAAACATGTTCTTCATTTGCTTGTGTATATATGGGGATTATGATTGCAGCGCAAATAAAGTCAAGATGTCATTAAGGATGGCTTTAAAAATCTGCCACTGACGTTCTATGTTTACAGTTATTACGAAAATGAGATAAATCATCATTGTTGGTATGCTATATGGTATCAAACAAATGTGTTTGAGACCAAATTGCTGAATCGTCAGATATTTAAAAACAAAAACATTGTTACATACATCTTCAAGATTGGTCTAGATCAAATACCTTTAACAATCTATGTTTATTTAATAAAATTATCACATATTTCGGCAAGTGTACGGAATAGGCAGCTTTCGTGTACGGAAATACCAGCCAAGTGTGCGGAATTTTCGGACGGTGATATAGCTGATACATTCGTTGATACACAAAATAAATGAATTCCCCTCTTATAAATAAAAGCAGAATCTAATGTTTTAATCATTCAGCTTTGATAAAATCAATTAACAGTGAGGTTGATATAAATTGCTATAAGGCCACGAGTGTTCATTTCCTCGGGTGTACGGAAAAGCACGGCTCTACTCTATCACACTCAGTTGCGAGAATACTTTTCCAGAACTGAGAAAACTCAGTCTCTCACCGCTTAGCATATAATAAATATACTTTTGCGCAGCGTCCGCCCGTACGACCGAACGTACGTACGAAATCGAATAACTCACAAACTCTTGACATGATTCCTTTTAGTTTGTCCAAATGGCTTCATCACCATGAAAGCAAGGTTCCTAAAGAGGTTCATGACCCTGACCTTCATTTCAAGGTCACAACGAGACTTTCCCCTTGTCAGCGGGATATTACACAAACTTACATAAACCTTGTTATGAGAAGGCGCCGGATAGATTTCGATGACTTTAACATCATTTTCAAGGTCATAGCGAGGCTTGGAAAATTTCAGCATTGAAAGCTACAATTCAGGCTTAGTTGGATATCTCAAGAACCATTCACTCGATTCCCTTCATAATTTACACATAGTATCTTATTGGGACGGCGCCGGGCCAAGTTAATTTTGGTGACCTTCACATTATTTTCAAGGCTTTGAAAATTTAGGCATTGAAATTTGCATCTTGAGCTTGTCAGCGGGATGTCTGAAGAACCATTCATTATATCTCTTCATAACTTACGCACATAATCTTATAGGAAGACGAAGCGTTCCCAGTAGAACTTGATAGTTGCCTGATGAGAGGGCCTTGTAAACGTTTTCAGAGCCATTCCTAGCGTTTACAAGATGTTAACTGGGTTTATCAAGTCCTCTTTTCATTTGTAATGTCCCTCTTCCAATATGTAATGCTGAGAGAGTGTGTAATAATATATTCTTTCAAAAGAAAACACTACGTTAATGAACGATTCTGATTCGTTCTGTTCCATTCTAAACTCATCGGTCTTACTACTCGCCCACCAAGGCTTAGCTGGAAGATGGATGTTTTGTCCCTTAAACCTTATTCCTTTCATTATACTTTTAAATTGTCCATTATTTAAAGTTTTGCGTCGCAAATTATTAGGTAACGAAAGAAAGCACCTGCCGCCGGGATCAGCTAAAGTCCTCCGCCTTAGCAAATGCCTCGAGCAGAGGGCATTATTTACGGAAAAGCCCTCGTAGTCATTATTGTTCCTTTACTTGTGACCTCATGAAACGGTAATAGTGTTAGGGTCCGAACGAGCTACCATAGACTCGAGCAACGGTAAGAGTGATTTTATCCCAAACGGGCTTCCATACTTCGCGAAACGGGAACAGTGCAGCGTTGACAACCCCCAAGTCATAGGAAAACTCCCGTACTGCATATGTTAACCATGGAAAACTACCACTACCACAGGAACCAGAAGTAGAGCGGAGGGGGCAATGGGTCAGAAATAGTCTATGTTTGACTATTCTGAAAGAGTGAGGGGGTGGGGGTGGTTCGGGGGGTCCCGTCTCCCGGAGAGGGGGGGTGCCAACAGCTGACGTCGTTATGTTTGCCATGTGCCGTACATTACACTCCGAGATGTACTCAATAAAACATGTTAGAGTAGCTGTCGATTTTCTAAGTATTATTATCAAACACTAGACAATAGTTAGGTATGTCTGCATCTACATAAATTAAGAGGCTAGGCCTTAGGCTTCTGGAGAAGAAGTCGAAAATGCACTAAGTTTACGGTCGGATGGATGGACGGACGAACGGACGGATGGATGGATGGACGCCGGACACAATGCCATGCTTTAAGGCCCGATGAGCTAAAAATCATTTGTTTGTCTAAACATTTAAAGGCACATCAAGGGATCATGGTTGATATGTATACGCAGTTTGGTGACGCTAGCATGTTTAGTTTAGGGGATATGCTTCGGACAAAGGACTTGGTCACAGAGTCACTGTTTTTTGGACACATTAACAAAAAGCAAGCTCAGTTCTTATTTTCTTGAAATATCTTTTAAGGAAATCGAAAAGAGATATAGTTTAGCAGCCACTGCATGTGCGATACAGTGTGAGTGGGTTTATATGCTTAACAATTTCACCTGTTCACATATGTTCGCTATTATCGCCATTATAAAACGCTTGAGTGAGTCGACCTTATTTGGGCGTGTATACTACACACGCTTCGTGAAGCAATCACGTGACACGCATGTGAGAAAGTCATCCTTATTACTCTCAATGATATTCACCAAGAAGGATATAAATGTGAACTGTGTCATTGAGTCCAACGAAGGATATTTTTGTGTCCTTTAAAGGGGCAGTAGCACGTTTTAGGGGGAATATAAGGTGATGTCAGGAAAATAAAAATTAATGGTTCCAATTGAAAGACAATGTCTTAAAACTAAATGAAACAGTAATAATTCAAATATAGAACGTAAAGTTTAGCCATGCGATTTCTTTTTCTTACACAAAATGAATTAAAGGTGTTCACAAAAAAATGGCCGCCAATGGATTTTATGTGAATCTTCATGCTTTGTCCTCTGACTATGGATGATTGGCTTGTGTAATTAGATTTTTGACACTGTCAAAATAATACATTAAGCATTAACTTACAATTATCAGTGAACATTTTGAAATATAAATTTATCAAAAAACGTGCTACTGCCCCTTTAAAGTACGTGTTTTGTATCTAAACAGGAAAATGTTTCATAAGCTTCGAAAACGAGCTCACCATTTTAGGTTTGTGGGTAACGATATTTACTAAATAAGATGTCGATGATTGTTCATCCAGTCTGTTTTTAAAATCGGCCTAGTTCCGAGGAATAAAATATTCAAAATATTAACTACACAGAGTTATTGAATCCTCTACACTAGGACTCATCCCTTTAAAAAAAAAATTTTTTTTAAATAAAAAAATTGAGATGACCCCCAGATTTGACAGCCTTCGTAGATACATAATATCAGGGAAGTATAAACGTCTTCTAAGATCCCTGATAATATTAACATTATGTTTCTACGAAGGCTGTCAAATCTGGGGGTCATCTCAATTTTTTTTTTAAAAGGATGATTGCTCAATGACCCGGGTGTCTGTGGGACTCAGTGGAGAGGATACCTATCGAACTACCACGTTCAGTTCCCATAGAGTTAATATTTTTTAAATCTTATTCCTCGGAACTAGGCAGATTTTAAACAGACTGATTGTTTATCAAATGTCCAAAGAATTCATTTTGATGATGACATCAGAGCGTGGGAAGGAATTTGAATGCAGTAAGGGTTGTCACCATCAATCAAACCCTCGGTATCGCAATTCTTTCATGGTAGATCAAATCTTCTAGTATCCTTCTAATATAACTGATCGTGTCGTTTTAGACAGAACAAAGTGCACAGGTAATATGTCTTCTTGAAACTATTACAACCACGTGGTTTGACGAATTTACTTCGTGGACATGTTCTCAGACATCGCTTCTCCAATAGATTGAATTTCTAGCTGCTTAGTGAGGAGAAGGTTAATTCAAGTAGAGAATTTTAAGTTTCCATCCGAACCTTTTTGTCATATTATCGATGTTTTGTAAGACGTGTTCAAAACGAAAGTTATACGATTTTGTGGATCGAATCATTAAACGTGATCATAAATTAGTTTGTTATCAATATTCTCTATTATAATAAAGGTAAAGGTTTCTAAATATGTCTCAATTTACTTTTTTGGTTAAAATAAAGAAACAACAAACATTTTCATCATTTTATTCATGAATAAATAATACTTCCGGTTCCCCGTTTTGGGTCAAAGTTGAAAAATCCGATTCGCAAAATTTTGAATCTGCATCCCTGTTTTCTACTACTTCTCTATTATTCTCAATGCCATTTGATTTATTGAATATAACTTCAGATTTAATGTTTAACTCGTTTCCTGTTTTAACAGTGTAGGATACATGTACAGAAAAACGTCTGTCAGAATACAGAATTTCCTATATAGAGATCAGCTGTGAACATCATCTCCTATTTCCCCCGTTATTCTTATTGCGTACATTTGATTGAATAAAAGATAATGTCCATGTTCATATCTGAAGAAAACATAACTATTTTATAACGTCCTTCCGTCTTCATGTTTATCTTATGTCCACTTTGTTTGTAAACAAAAATACAAATCCATGTACATACTATACTTATATTTAGTCTCTGAATTTATTTTTAGTAAAAATCTTATTTTATTAAATTTTTAAAAGGAGCCTCAGACAAATGGAGATCCCAGATCTAGACTTGCTTCCATGGGGTGAATTATATGCTCAAGCGTCTGTGTGTAAGACTATGTACATACATTCCAAGCAGAATGTGATCTAAGTTAGAGAACGTGTTCCTCCTCCTTTCCTTTTCATTAAACGTTTACATCAAACCCAGCCGCCTCTCATTCACACGAGTCATGCAGAGGCATTAATTATGAAGTAGAGCTGGGTATGATTTCGTAAATATACAAAGGTGCTCCGCTGCTTTCTTGTGTGGCCATATGTACGTGCGTGCTTGACAAAAACTTCATCATTTATAAAATTTAATTTTTGGATGCATATATAGAGATTTGGTTTTTCATACGGAATGTGTCAAGGTTCCTCATCCACATTGCACTCATCCTAACCCTATCCTAGACTCTCCATCCACATTGCACTTGAATCTTCACTTGAATCAAATTTCAACACGTTTCCAATTCACAACACAACGATGCCTCAAAGTCATTATAATTGAACTAGGATACGCCGGTATCTGACCAAACTTAGGTACACAATTGAACTAGGATACGCCGGTATCTGACCAAAGTTAGGTACACAATTGAACTAGGATACGCCGGTATCTGACCAAACTTAGGTACACAATTGAACTAGGATACGCCGGTATCTGACCAAAGTTAGGTACACAATTGAACTAGGATACGCCGGTATCTGACCAAACTTAGGTACACAATTGAACTAGGATACGCCGGTATCTGACCAAACTTAAGTACACAATTGAACTAGGATACGCCGGTATCTGACCAAACTTAGGTACACAATTGAACTAGGATACGCCGGTATCTGACCAAACTTAGGTACACAATTGAACTAGGATACGCCGGTATCTGACCAAACTTGGGTACACAATTGAACTAGGATACGCCGGTATCTGACCAAACTTAGGTACACAATTGAACTAGGATACGCCGGTATCTGACCAAACTTAGGTACACAATTGAACTAGGATACGCCGGTATCTGACCAAACGTAGGTACACAATTGAACTAGGATACGCCGGTATCTGACCAAACTTAGGTACACAATTGAACTAGGATACGCCGGTACCTGACCAAACTTAGGTACACAATTGAACTAGGATACGCCGGTATCTGACCAAACTTAGGTACACAATTGAACTAGGATACGCCGGTATCTGACCAAACTTAGGTACACAATTGAACTAGGATACGCCGGTATCTGACCAAACTTAGGTACACAATTCAACTAGGACACGCCGGTATCTGACCAAACTTAGGTACACAATTCAACTAGGACACGCCGGTATCTGGCCAAACTTAGGTACACAATTGAACTAGGATACGCCGGTACCTGACCAAACTTAGGTACACAATTGAACTAGGATACGCCGGTATCTGACCAAACTTAGGTACACAATTGAACTAGGATTCACCGGTATCTGACCAAACTTAGGTACACAATTGAACTAGGATACGCCGGTATTGACCAAACTTAGGTACACAATTGAACTAGGATACGCCGGTATCTGACCAAACTTAGGTACACAATTGAACTAGGATACGCCGGTATCTGACCAAACTTAGGTACACAATTGAACTAGGATACGCCGGTATTGACCAAACTTAGGTACACAATTGAACTAGGATACGCCGGTATCTGACCAAACTTAGGTACACAATTGAACTAGGATACGCCGGTATCTGACCAAACTTAGGTACACAATTGAACTAGGATACGCCGGTATCTGACCAAACTTAGGTACACAATTGAACTAGGATACGCCGGTATCTGACCAAACTTAGGTACACAATAGAACTAGGATACGCCGGTATCTGACCAAACTTAGGTACACAATTGAACTAGGATACGCCGGTATCTGACCAAACTTAGGTACACACTTGAACTAGGATACGCCGGTATCTGACCAAACTTAGGTACACAATTGAACTAGGATACGCCGGTATCTGACCAAACTTAGGGACACACTTGTAGGAATATTATACCGAAAATCCTTTGTTAGAAGCCGGTCTTCTATTGATCCCAAACTGTCTCCAACGTTTGTTCAAGGGAGACGTCTTCCGAATAAGGCATGCATTACAGTTGTTGTGAATTTTCTACAGTCAAGTATAACTTCTTCGTAGTACAGGCTTGTATTTAAAGGGGCAGTAGCACGTTTTTTATGGGGAATATAAGTTGATGTCAGGAAAATTAAAATTAATGGTTCCAATTGAAATACAATGTATTAAAACTAAATGGAGCATTCATAATTCAAATATATAATGTAAAGTTTAGCCATGCGATTCCTTTTTCTTGCACAAATTGAATTAAAGGTGTTCACAAAAAATGGCCGCCAATGGATTTTATGTGAATCTTCATACTTTGTCCTCTGACTATTGGTGATCGACTTGTGTAATGAGATTTTTGACAATGTCAAAATAATACATTTAGTATTCACTTTAAATTATCAATGAAAATTTTAAAACATAAAATTATCAAAAAACGTGCTACTGCCCCTTTAAGGCAAAGGTTTAGTTGAGACAGACGTTATCCTTATTTAAAAGCTCTGAAACGACAACTTTTCGAGGCAGGGTCGTATTTAAAGTTTTCATAATCATAAGGTGTTTATCGGACACAGGGATTTGATTACCAATTGAGTATGCAAAGATTGTATCGAAAGCCATCGATTTAGGCTGAGTGAATATTGTGAAATGAAAAAAGTATTTTGTATATTTACATAATAAATATGGCACGAAGTTGGTTTATTTCATGCAGTCCATCACCCTATACTACAGTGGTGTACGTTTGTAAAGTGATAATCGTATTACAGTTTGTATTTAATATTGATATATTTCATATTGAAGAAGTAAGGTATAAAATGTTTTGTCATTTGTTTAAATCTACAAAAATAAAGCTCACACGACTAGTATTCATCTATATTTATGGCCCATCAAAAATGTTGTCCAGTGTAGTTAAAGGAATATTCCAGTACGATTTCAACTTAATTCTAGCAAAAGTTTGAGTTATAAAAAGACATTCTGACAAATTATTAAATTTTTCTGTCAACGAGATAAGTATTTACAGAATTTTAAACCTTCGTCTTTGAGCGATGACGGAGGTCGCCATTTTATTTAAAAATGTGACGTCATCGACACACCACAAGAAATCGATGCAAGGAGCTTACATTATAAACTCCGTACATCTTTGTGCAGTGGAGTTTCCATGATTTGACTAGAACTGCTGACTGTGTGCGCTGCGCACTTTGTTAACGTAAAACATCGTTGTGCCTACAGAACGACCCAGTCGTCGGATAGATCATTCAACAAGCAACTACGACAAATATGCGGTTTTGTCTAGTATTATTAACGATATGAATTATAACAACAACAAAAACACAGAAAATAAATAAATAAATAAATGTTTTTAAAAACCATCAAGAGAATTATATCTTGTCGTGTTCTTTGTATTTTTTTCTGATTAAAACATGGTATGTTTACCTGAAAGATGTTGACGTACTCTATAACTACTCCTTTTTATATAAAATTTACACTTTCAAAGTAGAAAACGTTTCCTTGAATTTTGATACATCAAACGTGCATATCAATGATTTATCTGTTATATACATAGGCCTATTATCAATCACTAAGACCTTTGCATATCTTTTTTTTATATCTTTCCAAAAATAAGAAATTATATTTTTTAATATTTTATTTTCACAGAGTTATTACGATAGGTTTTCTTTACAAATTTGGCACTCTTTCACATTCAATCTGTGGATTTTCAAAAACCCTCTAGTCAGTTTGAAAAGGGAAAAACATTTTTTGTTATGAACGTGTTAGAATCATTGTATTATTTAAAAATAAATATAAAAGGGAATATTCAATGTAAAACATGCATAAATAACGTAAATCTAGTATTTTGTAAAAGAATTTGAAGGTTTAATTAAGAGACATACGTTGTGATAATTCATTATTTTGTGCATTGTTATCATTAAAATCATATCCTTCTGTGAATATAAAAAATCATAGTTGTAAGTTAAATAATTAGAGGATATTTGTGTTTTCTTGACAAATACCATGTTTATCTCATCGAGTGAGGAAGAAAGTTTATATTTTCACGAGTGGCGTAGCCACGAGTGAAAATATGTAACTTTTCTGCCTCACGAGATGAGATAAACATGGTATTTGTCAAGAAAACACAAATTTTCTATTTATTTTATGATTTAATCATTGTATTTATAACAAAAATGAAGTGCATTTACGTTGAGTCGGCTCCAAAGAGAGCCCGTCGCCAAAGCAACAACATGACGTCACGAACGTGTCATTGCGTCAGAGCATTGTTCGATGACGTCAGGTCATTGTTGTTATCAGTCACTAGTGACTGATAACACGTTCCATTGTTATTGTCACTAGTGACTGATAACCTCTATTTACTGTCATTGATAGATCTCGATATTTCACCGCGAATCATATAATAATTTTATTTACTAAAAGATATAATAATGAGAAAACTGTTACTCCAAACAAATATGGATTATTCAGCTACATCATAGCAACTTAGATATAAGAAAAACACTCGATGATATAAAGAAACTTTGTGAGTATATTTTGTATTACTTGCTGATGAGTTGATAGATCTTTAATATTATTCAAAACACCATTCCTTCCTGATTGTTTTAGTATACTAATGATATCTTATAATTCCATTTTAATTTCGTTACGTATTGTTTAGCAGAAATACCTTTGGAAAATAATCAACATGGTTTGATATGTGAACATAATAAGGAATCATAATCATTAACAATCATTCCGATAATATTTCATACAGCATGTGCGCCTCAGTGATTCGTAATCAAAATTGGTTTCGTTTCGGCGACAACTAAATAAATAGAAAAATATTTTCATCCTCAAACAAGCCAAGATTTATGTATTAAAAACGAGAAGTCAATGCCAACATAGAAAATGCCATCTTTCAAATTTATCAAACGTGTTTTGATTGATATAAACAATTTCATTTTGATTACGAACCATACCACCATCATCGCGGATTCGCTTTTTAGGATTCGCTTCGACAAGATCATGTCAATAAGGTATTTTTTTCGAGTGATATAATCAATAAATAATTATTCTATGTTACGTTTAGTTTTTTTTTTAAAATGCACTTAGTTAAGCAAAGTCATTTAACACTTTATTTCAACCTTATGTATGGTGTCTATAGCTTATAAAAATTCTAAAAAAATGACAGTGGTCAGTGTTCAAACCTTGTGACGTCCGCACATGGGAAATCTTTTCCAAACTGTACTGAAGTTTTGCAGCAGTCTGCTGGTCAGAAATATTTATTTATTGCTTTGGGCATCATAGAAGTAGAATATTCTGGACCCGGCATGTCTTTACTGAAGTCGTGACGGTTGTTACAGTCTCATATTTGACGGGCCGTCACCGCCCACCATTTAATCTAACGGCGTCTCCTAATTTCGTGGTGTGTCTTGACGTCATATTCCCGTTGTTTCTCGCTCTCGTTTACCCTTCGAGATAGCAATATGGCGTCCCCCATCAATGCCGGTAAACTTGATTTTTCCCAACTTTGAATTTTTATTGCAGATTTGGTGATTTAGCTAAAAATTATTAGCCAAAGTTGAAGGATTTATCCATAAACATTGTTTTAAAAGGCTCTTTTTCATTTTTCATTGGAATATTCCTTTAAATACTAACCGTCAAACTGTGTCGACCGGAATCTTTGACATCGTAAAAATAAAAAATCACGTCTTCTGCACTTCCATGTTTATTTGAACAAAAATCAGGATATTATGAATAAAACAAAACAGTCTGATTAAAATCGACTGTGATTCGAGGAAAAAAAGTGTAAAAATATTGTCTCTAGTGGGGTTTGAACTTCAACCAGTCCGGCTTTCCTCTCATTCACAGTCTGATGGCACCCCTATAACCCGCATGTTCCGACGCAAGCTCATCTAGCCAATCGCAAGGGGGGCAGTAAAAGCTTCGGTATCATGCAGGGGCAGGTAACTCCAGTGTACCATTCGTGATACATAATCGCCGCTAAACGCTATTTAAAACGAGGATGAGATAAGATAGCTTATGACTTGGTTTGTTTGCGCTAAACTGGTCACAGGAACATGCGATAGAGGTGGGTGCATTCAGACCGAGACGGAGAGGATGATCTGGCTGGTTCGAGCCTCGATAGAGACAATATTTTTTATATTTATTCCTCGGATTACGGTCGATTTTAATCAGACTGAAAACAAAATAGCTTGAGAATTACAATTGTCAAAGTTAAACATTCATTCTATCACATATAGGGTACTGAAACATTAATTGGACATTTTCGCATAAATAACCGCATTAAAGTGTATTCATGCTTCCCGTAAAATCGTACATCCGGGTAACCGCACTTCCGGTCAGCCATTTGTATGGACATCCGCGCTACCGAGACAATGCAAACATGGCTTCGATTTTGAAATATTTTAGCGATAGCAGTACAAAACAGGCCAGGAAGAAAATACCATATGTAGATTCGCTTTCTGGGGAGGTCAGAGAAAGGTATTTCAGCAAAATAAGTGCAATTAGCGATCGTGATCCATATGAAATCCCCAAGAAAGAGTGGATGCACGATGTCACAGAGTACCCAAACATCACGTATTTTGACATTTGTAATTATTTGGTTTATAAATTAAGTCATTACACACAGGAGGAAATGAGGGCGTACAAGTCACTGGAGTCGTATAATTACTTTGTGCACGGCTGGGTTCATGAAATATCAAACCTCACTATCAATGGATTGTGTCTGCTTACTGCAAGGGTAAGTTGAAAAACACTGATACAGATATATTCGTTTATTCTTGTTGTCGTTTAATTATCATACGGTACTTTGGAATTCTTAATATTTATATTTTTTAAAAACAAAACAAAATATCAAAAATGAAAATATAAAATATGTACTTGAATAACCCTTCCAGCATTTTTTGTACCCTTGATTAATGATTGTTATATACATGAACATGTTAGCATTGGTCACCTGTTTATGTGTTATTTTTAAATGATGATATCTCTGTAGACCTAACAGTTACTCAAACAAATGTACACTCGTCCCTATCAAGTTATGATTTTTTTTTCATATGTGCATGAATAGTTGTTCTACATTTATCTTATCAGGATATTTTCGGCATTTCATTACCAACTATTCATTTGAGGGACAGTGGGTTTTTTTAATTAACTTTTAATGGACATATAAAAACTCATTGTTTTGTAGCAAGTTCATGTAAACCAATTCCTAAATCAAATGACCTTCAATAATCCCTGTTCTATAGATAATTCTACAGTTTATGGTAAATGTTTTTGACAATGCAATACCTTTTAAACTTTCTCCAATTGAAGATGTTTTTGGGTCTAAATTCAAAGATTTTGTCAAAAATAATTTGATTTATGTCCTTACGGTATTCTATTTAAGATACATATTTATATTTAAGATACATATTTAATCTCACAAACAGTTTAGTAACAAAGGATTTTTTAATTTGTAGGTAAATCACTCTCAGCGAATGAGGGAAACTTCCAACCGACCCTGGATTATTTGTGAGTCAAGCGGGAAAATCCTTTCGGCTCACTGCACATGTATGGCAGGATTAGCAGAATCATGCAGTCATGTTGGTGCCCTGATGTTTACTGTTGAAGCTGCCGTTACAATCAGGAATTCAGCAACTGTCACACAGAAGAAAGCATACTGGTTACTTCCAACCGGCGTTGACAAAGTGGAATATTCAGAGGTAAATGACATAAACTTTACATCGCTGAAGACCAGGAAAAAGAAACTTGATACACACATCAGAGAAGAGGAAAATGTGTCATCCACACTTGCCAACACGTCTACTAAACAGTTTAAAGTTCATTCTCCTCGGGGGACACCATCAGAAGTCAGCAAGTTCTTTACAGAGTTGAGTATCTCTGGGTCAAGGCCAGGCATTTTGTCTATTATTCCACCATTTTCATCAATGTTTATATCAAGATCACTCTCAACTGACTATCCAACACTGTTCAGTGAACTAGTTGATGAGAACTGTTTTGGGATGTCCAAGGAGGAACTAACTGCTCATGTCAACACTGTGGTTGATAATTTGCAATTTTCTAAAGAACAGGCTGAAAATGTTGAACAGGACACAAAACAGCAATCCTCTGACAAATTGTGGTTTTCCTTCCGGGCTGGTCGAGTGACTGCTTCCAAGTTCAAGGATGTATGCCACACCAAACCTGCCAAACCATCTCAGAGCCTCATCAAGGTAATTTGCTATCCGCTTACAAAGAGTTTCACAAACACTGCTACAAGATGGGGCTGTGATCATGAAAAAGAAGCCCGAAGTCAGTATACAAGGTACATGACAGATTCTCACAGCAATTTTCAGGTTGAAGACAGTGGATTAATTCTCAACCCTGATAAGCCCTTCTTTGGTGCCTCTCCAGATGGGTTGACATCATGTGATTGTTGCGGCGACGGAGTTCTGGAAGTAAAGTGTCCCTTCTGTAAGAGACAGCAGACTCCTGCTGAAGCAGCTGAAGATCAGAAGTTTTGTCTCCACAAGGATGAGAATGGCAACCTCAAGCTCAAGAAAAATCACGCATATTACTACCAAATTCAGATGCAGATGTTCATGTGTAATAGAAACTTCTGTGATTTCCTTGTTTGGACTGAGAAAGACATTCACTGGGAGAGAGTTGAGCAAGACAAGACATTCTGGGAGGAAAAAAGTGAAATGGCTTCTAGGTTCTTTAAGGAAGTGCTTTTATTGGAACTGGTTGGTAAGTTTTACTCTCAGTCAACTCCATCTTCTGCCACCAAGCACCTTGCTTCATCCGACATGCCTCCTAGTGAAGGCAAGCAGCGATCTCCTTTAAAGTCCCTGAATGTCTGTGCTGACCATGAGAATGGAGACAATCCTGAAAAACTTATTTTTCATATGTCAAAAGCCCTACGACTCAGAATACGACTCTGTGATTGGCTGTGACAATGACAAGTGTCCCTTTCAATGGCTTCACTATACATGTGTTGGCATCAAAAGAGCGCCAAAAGGCTCTTGGTATTGTCCACAATGTCGTCATTTCATCTCATGAAGACCTGTGAGAACACATATTGGATTCATTGTGTTGTGTTAAGACTGTATAACACATAGGGAGAAAATTGTTAATATATTCTGGTTGTTAACGTGTTGAATGTACCGGTATGTTGAATCTTAAGTTTCAACATCCATATGCTACCTGATACCTCGATTCGTAGCATTGAACTTTCCAAATAAGATACAGTTTAAAGCTAACGCTGGTTATTATGTCCTTTATTATGGTTCCTAGTTCAGCAAAATGTTCATTGATGAATCCTTTCAAGTTTGTTGTGTGCACAATTAAATTTGTGGATCTGAATTAGTGGCATTTACAAACACAATCATATGTTTAATGGATGCAAGTATAAACAATTATTTGAAATGAATTAAAGTTTATGATTGTAAAAAATTCATTGGTTTACTTTGTGTCTATGTTGCTGTAGTAAAGTACATATAATGGGTGTGTTTCTTATCAAGTCACTTAAAACCCATTTTCCATGGATCATTGGCAATTTGCAATGAATGTTTGTAAATTCAACTGATCAGCAAGATTTTTTATATACCATATAAGCATGGTTTTAGGTCCATGTAGCAAAACAGTATCATAATGTTGGTCGGATACGAAAACAAGATAAGGTCTGAAAAATCTTTCCAGATTCAGTAATTCATGGATTATGAGTTAAACTGTTAACAAAATCAGGTCAATTTTTTTGGATTATTTTTATAAAAAAGGCAAGTCATTGACTTATCTGTGATTATTTTTGCAAGTAAAAGTAAAATGTATTAAGTCAGTCAGGGACCTGGGAAGATTTTTAGACCTATGATTATCACTTTAAAAAGAAATTAAATTCTTCATTGAGAGTAAGAGAAATAAGATCACATACAAGGTTTACATGAACAAAAACTTTTTAATGTCCTTCTCATCACAACAAACACAGTGAAAGAACAAGGTAAAATGTAAATAAATGTATTACATGTAATATATTATAATAGTATTTGAACAATCTGAACATGAAAATTAATTTTCAAGCCACAGCTTCCAATATTATATTATATCATATCCAGATAACAAACATACCATAGTTAAATGGGACTAGATGAGAACATGTAGTTACATGAATGTCATAGTTGTCAACAAGAACTTTGTGTAAACACTGCAAAATCAGCAAAAACATGAAAGAACTAATGTTAAAAAGAATGTACAGTTTTATGAACTTGCGAACAGTTCAAATCAAATTGTATAATGAACAATAGCCCTTTTCTTCAACTTTGGAGAACATGCATCTCCAACAAGTTAACACAACATTAGTGATCTCTGAACTTTTAATGTCACTTTGTTGCATGAGAAAGGTACTTGATCAGATAAGTAACATATAAAGAATATGACAAATAGTCAAATAGTGGAGTCAACAATATTTGGCACATGGTTCTTCTTCAGATTTTAGCAGTAATGTTTTTCAACAATTTGTTAATCAAATGGCACAATTGAGTCACACATATTGATAAGGGCACAGCACACTGTCATAATTTGGTTAATCAGAGCGTTCTCATTACTCTCGGTTTTAAGATAGTCCAGTGGGATAATTCCTTGCAAAAGTGTATATTTATTTCTAACAAGTCCAATTACCCTCTCCACATGTATGCGAACATTTGCAATTTTTCTTGTAGTCTCAATCTCCCTGGGAGACAATTGCTTTTTGCCTTTGGTAAAGGCGGGAATCTTTACCTCAGCACACATAAGTCCTACACTTGAAGCAATGTCAAAACCATGGTCGGCTAGCACCAGATCACCAGGTAATAGGTTCTTCAAAAAACCACAATGCTCAGAAATGGTTTTGTCACTGGTTCTTCCACCCCATGCTCTTGAAATGAAAGAGACAGTCCCCTGTGGTGTCACACTGATCAAAAACTTGATTGTATTATGGTGTTTATAGGACGACCATGTTTGACATCTTGGAGTAAAACCAGAAGGTTTTTCACAAAATACTTCAAAACAATCAATAATTGCTGCCACTTTTAAACCAAAATGTCGCCTGAAGATCATAGGCATTGTTAATCTCAACTGATCTCGTTCAGGCCATACAATTAAACATTCCATTCTGTCAGACATCTTTGCAATTACACTCTTGAATGTCCTTGACACAGTTGTTTTGGAGATGTTAAATCTATAAGCAAGATCCTGGATTGACAAATTAAGTCTTAATCTCATCAACACAAGTATTACCTGCTGCAACTTTGTTAACGCTGAGCGCCCATGAATTGACAAATATGGGGAAATAAAGTTAAATAGAGCTGATAACACGAGAAATGATGGTAAGCCGGTGTAGAACTTGACTCGTTCATTATCATGCTTGAAAGACTCCTCAGAGAGTTGGTAGTCCTGGATGTCCTTCCGCAACTTCAAGTTTTCGGTCAGCATATGTTGCATCTCTACCCGCATTTTCTCTGTTATGCTGATGTCGGATTCAATAGATTCATCATCAGAGCTGTGATTTGTCTCGTCTTGCTCTACATCTGTATTTGGAAGTTCTGTGATATCCTCTTCATTCACCGAGGCTTCAGGAATACTAAGTTCAAGAAGTGCTTGGGCTACTGATAGTGTCTCCTTTTTCTTCTGTCGTGCCTTCCCCCGTTCATACCTGGAGACATGGTCGACTCGTGGGGACTCCTCCTCGCTGCAGCCGACATGAAGAGAAGGAACCCAGTCAGGATTAGTGTGATCGTAGAGATCAGAGGGCTTACCTGCAAGGTATAATAGTATATAGTCAAAATATATTGTTTTAAATTATTATATAGCATAATCACAAGCACAAAATTCAACAATTTAGGTGAGACAGGCAGGTTTAAGTTTGTTTCAAGGTGTTATATTTATTATGTTGATAATATACTTTTCTTTTCTTCACATAAGCTTACTTACATTCATTTATTGCTAAAGAAGATTACCAAATATCTCTACATAGCAATTCTACAAGAGGATGTTACTAGCAGAACTTAAAGTCACAAACACATGGTCATCACATGCCTAATTCAAATGTAGTTGCTAGTAATTAACTGATCAATAAGATAAGTCCTGTCAAGTGTGATTTAATTATGAAACAGCTGTACATCTGCTCAGGATACTTAATAGTAGTTGTAAATAAGCTTATAATTCTTATGATAAATAGAACATTCATGTAACAACAAGAATATTAACAATGATTTACAGTGTTAACATGGATCTAATATTTTTTATGAGTATGAAACAATAATGGCAATGAAAATCTACTTAGTCAATTAAATTACCCATATATTTACATACAAGACATTCATCTAGAAACGTTTATGATATGTTTATCATATTTTTTTAATTATTCTTAATTTTAAAAATAGGACAGTGCAATACTGTTTCTGTGTACATTACCTATAAGGAGATTTGGTCATGAATATATGGAAACTACAACATTTCGTATATCACTGACATGTCACATGATGTGCCACTAAACAAATTAATTCTTTCAAAAAATAAATTTGTGCTTACCTCTTATGAAATGTTTTGAACAAATCCGTGTATACTTCGAAGGTTTGAAGTCTTTCCCCTTGATTTGAGCAAGCCATGCTGTCCTCCTCTTTGATGACAGTTCTAATGTCCGTTGATCGCGATGGTCGATAATCTTCGGTATGGAATGAAATGAAACTTTGTCACGATTTGATCTATTACTGCAGTTATAAACTGAACAAAAATTGACCATTTTAGCCGACAATAACGATTGACAGGTCCAATACAGAAAACATGACGTGGTCGGACTTCGCTGTTGTTTGCATCTGTCAAGTGTGCTTGTCCACACAAATGGCTACCGCGTCACGTGACCTACGGGCCGTGACGTCATTCGGGAAGCATGAATATGACTTAATGCCTACATCAGCTTTATTCAACGAGCTGTGTGTCTGCGTAGACTCGACGTAGAATGGTTGATGGACAAAAGTGTGGAAGGTGTTGTAGGAGACGTTTCAGTTCCCATGGAAAAATAAACGTAGAACAACTGCTACTAGAAATAAGTTATCGGTGAACATAAAGCAAAGAACTAGACGAAATATTAAACAAGTTTGTCAGTAATGCTCGTGCATGATGTAAATATCGGGTTTGAATTGTGAAATAACTATTGATTCGTTCCTGTTGCAAGCAGACGATGCCCGTCTATCATGACAAAAACGGTCCTGGTATGAACCCAATAGAGCACGTTTTGGACAAACGGGACAAGGTGGAAACGAAATATATGTAAGTTTGGTTGCCGTACATTTAGGAATATTTCCCCCAAAAAGAGCTAGTGTCCCCCAAATGTGCATATTTTCTTTGGTTTCCTTTAATCTTTTTCTAAAAGGGGCGCCTACCTTTTGAAAAAGGGTATCTTCTATATCATAATATTCAACATTCAATATCTATGCCAGAACACTAATTTACGAAAAAATTCGAAAAATGGGGTTGGGGTTGGCAATTACCATATGAATGTTAGGGATTGGATAAAACCAGTTCATAAAATAGACCATTTTATTTTTTTTAAAACCCAATGACAACACGAAATACATTAACTAGTAAACTATGTGGACTGAATGATTCTAAGAGAACGATAATGTATTCAAGGTCACGTATGGTTATGAACTGTATCTCATTTAGCACTGTTGTTTACTCGTACATACTGTAATCTCATTGGCTGACACTTGACACTGACCGGGTTGATAACTGACAATAACACAGTTAAAGAGAAACTCTTTTGGAAGAGTGGTAAATAATTTGCACAGAAATATGAAAACTTAAGTATTTCGTGTTTTCCCCAAAGGACAAATGTTATCATCTTCTCATGTCAGCTTAAATTTTAACGGAATTTCATAAGCGGTTAATGTTTTTGAACAAAATTGAAGAACTTATATTTGTTGTACCTTTGTGGTAATATTCTACATTTAAAGGTGATGTCAAGAACATTTTAACAAATGGTTTCAATTCAAAGAAAATGTATTTAAACTAAATGAAGCAGTAATAAACCAAATATATAATGTAAAGTTCAGCCATGCAATTCCTTTTGCTTACATAAAATGAAATAAAAGTGTCCACGCAAAAATTATCGACTTTATGTTAATCTTTATGATTTGTTCTCTGACTATGGATGATGTGTAATGGGATTTTAGACATTATTAAAATAAAACATTTAGCATTAACGTACAATTATCAGTGACAAATGGAAAAAATATTTTTTTCCAAAAAATGTGCTACTGCCCCTTTAAGGACCTCTTTAAGGAGGGTTTAATGGTGACTGGTGGTATCTTGAATAATAATAAAACTACCGTCGTGTTTAACAATTATGTCTTTAGGACATATACCGTTTCACTTTCCATTAACCATTGACGTTAACATAAATGTCCCATCTAGAGTTAATTGCTGTGTCGTATAAAGCGAGGGACCTTTCACCTCTGGGACAGGTTTATTGCGTTCTCAAATCTTCGTGATTTCCCGGATACGAATTTGTAATTACTCGATGTAAACAACTTTATCTTTGCACAAGGTTGTCCAAGTCATATCTTCCCTCTTGACATTGGAGAAACTGTAAACAGTAGTGAGGAGATATAGGCCCTGCTTGATTGGTAACTCGTCGTACTATCAGGCGTACGCCACAGGAAGTGACGAAACATGCAAAGCACTTTATTGGTACCCCCTTTGCGCATTACCTTATCTTCATTCTGACATTCTACAACTAATGTTTGGGACATGAATACTTTTGATGATAAGATATCAAAATTATTATTATAAATACAAAATACATGACTTCTTAAAAACAGCGCATTTAACGAAAGTTGATGTTTTATCAACATTTTGAAAAAAAGTTAGAATTAAGATTCGTCCGACAAAAATGATATAATATGTTTATTGAAGGTATGCTAATTACTTCCTGTGCATACGCTGATACACTTGATTCAACTTTAGCCTGTTGCAGACCAGGATTACGCCGGACACGTGACAGGCGTATACGCCTCTTAAACGAATCAAGTAACGCCATAGTGTGTACTCGTGTAAATAGTGACCGACTTCGTACATAGGACCCTTCAACATGGACGTATCTTATATTAAAAAATCACTCCGTCAGTTGCCACCTAGGACAAACATAATTGAAAGGGTCATTTGATTGAGAAGTAACTTCTATTGCAGGAAAGTGTCATTTTAAAGCTTATCGACGTTGTAAATTGACCACAGGAAGGTTTGAAGTCGCGATTGTCATCGAAAATCGGACAATAACAAGCGTATATCAGTCAAACGTAATTCTGGAAATTATTTGAAAACATAGAAGGCATACGGAATGACAGTTTCGAGTTAAAAATGTTTGATAGGTTCTATAATTATCCGTGTAAATCGGACGTGTGAATTTGCTTTCCACGAATATATAGGCTAGGCCTTTATCAGTGTTAAGAAGACAAGAAGTTTTATGGATTATCATCTTCTTTTATTGTAGAATGTAGCTACGTTTCGGTATAGATTCTTATACCGTTTTCATGCTTGCGATGTTTTGTGAAACTGGGTCCAGACTCGTGGAGGCGGTCTTGGTTTAAAGGGGCAGTAGCACGTTTTTAGATAACTTTATATTTTAAAATTTCCACTGATAATTGTAAGGTAATGCTAAATGTATTATTTTGACAGTGTCAAAAATCTCATTACACAAGCAAATCATCCATTGTCAAAGGACAAAGTATGAAGATTCACATAAAATCCATTGGCGGTCATTTTGTGTGAACACCTTTAATTCATTTTGTGTAAGAATTTGAATTATTACTGCTCCAGTTAGTTAAAATACATTGTCTTCCAATTTGAACCATTGATTTTCATTTTCCTGACATCACCTTATATTCCCCCTAAAAACGTGCTACTGCCCCTTTAATATTGTGTATAAGTTGTTAATAAGTTTTAACTTACCTGTACCTAATCTGTTTAATATTTCTCAAGAGGTCTTTAATGTGGTCGAAGAACATCTTAAAGTGTTAGATGGTTTTGAGTGTTTTTTTGGACTCTGGAACGATTATGGTACAGAAAATGGAAATAAATTGCGTACTAATCGTATTTTTAAAGATTATTTGCAGGTTGAACATCACGTTGAAGTTATTATGCCGAGGGCTCATCGAAGTATTTTGAGTAAACTCCGCTGTGGCACTTTGCCGTTAGAGGTACAGGTGGGTAGATATTCTCGACCAAAGACTCCTCTCAATGAAAGGGTTTGCAAACTTTGTAATAGCAACAATGTTGAGCCTGAGGACGAATTACAGTTTTTCAAAAATTGGATCTTAGATTTAATCTTTGGCAGGATATATCCTATGCTCATCCCCATTTCCAATATATGTCGTCATTGGAGAAAATGACATCGTAGCATCTGTAAATTTTGTAAATGGTTTATATTTATCATTCCATTTTAAATAACTATTTCACGCTTCAGTGAGTTTCTGGTTGGGCCTTGTGTCCAAGCAGGTTAGGTTATCACTGTATGGGAGACGCGTCGCTTCAAGATGTTTTAACCGATAAATACGCGACGGTAGTACGCCGATAACTAGCCATTCTGACATTTTTAGGAGGGTGTCTTCGGATATTGTTATCTTATGCAAGAATGGCGAGTTCAACGATTATGAAATGTATGTCAATATTTTGTTGAATGATTGGAGATTATTTCACTGCATTTTTTTAAAATTTTATGAGCTATTTAAAGAAAAAACAGTTATTCGTTATAAATTGAAGTCGTAATATAAAAACGGCAATAAGACACATTTATATGAGACAAATGTTATCTGAAATATGTGAATGTTAACATTGAATCTCTTTTCTTTCAAAATAAATAAGATTTGTTAATTAAGGTTCGCGTGTTTAATTTTAAAAGGACATTTAATGTCGAAAGTGTAAAACGTAGGCGACGGCTTTTAGATTCCGGGTTGCGGTTTTTAACCATGATTGAGAGTGATTGTTACAGTTTTTAACTAATATTTGCAGTCGTTCGGCCAATACAAATATTGAAAAACTAACTCAAAATCTAACATAGCATGTATAATTCTTAATATTTTACCTCACACAAGGGCTGGGGTATCTCTTCCGTTAGATCTGTAGGATGATATGCAAATCGGTTTTGAGTTTTGCAGACTCAGAGTTAGAAACACTGTTTAACCAATGATATTTTATGTTTAGTATACTTCATTCATCCTTTACCGAGTTTTCGTGATAACACAAATTACACAGAACACAGATTAAGTGTACCTTCACAAACCATATCTGTGGTACGTAATACTCTTTAAACACCTAGTTATATATGATGTGTCTAGTATTACTATTATAAGACAAGGTAACGCAAATGTTATTGAAGTAGTTGACTGTATACTTCATTTATTTCCATATCAGTCAAATGTACATTATGACATGTACAAAAAATATACATCAAATAAATACCCAATCAAAGAGTTGCAAAGTCACTGCCCGTGTTGTATCTTTTGCATGTGAGAAAAGAATGGTATCAGAAGAGTCATTAAGGTACAACTGAAATACAGAAAATCAAACACTGACAATTATGTGTCTTTGCTCATGCTTTATGTTGTTTGCATTTACAACTAGATGTCAATGAAATGAAACTCGGAAACTTTAAAATGAGTAAAGTAAGTAAAGAGCATTGTAAGGCTCTTGCTTACATTGCTAACTATTTCAACACAATAACGTGAAAATTAATGTGAAGGTCGAATTGAAACTTGAACATTTTAGTGGGTTTTCATATGACGATAATATGACTGTCGCCAGGAGAAAGATTTCAAGCAATGTTCACACACAATCGTTTTGTTTGAGTGTTTCCCCTTGTTATGGTCATCTAAATAAGATTTTCGTGCAAATGTCAGGCCCCAGTCATTGCATTTGTATGATTTCTTAGGAGTGCATGTTTGCTGATGGCGTATGAGTGAATGAGAATAAGAAAATTTGGCCTTGCATTTCTTACATTCATAGGGTTTATAATTGGTGTGGGCCGTGTTGATATCACCACTCAGATGCTGCTTGTGGTCAAATGTTTTCTCGCAGATATGGCAACAAACCTTCTGATTCTTGTCATGTCTTCTTTCGTGAAAGATCTAGACGAAAAAGCCTTGCCACAGTGTGAGCACAAATTAGATTTATCATGAATGCTCCTCTGATGGTGAGTTAGCTCATATTGGGACCCATAGCCTTTATTACATGAGGGGCAAGTGAAACGGCGTTGATCTTTATCGGCGTGGGATGCCTCATGTCGCTGTACCTTCTGGCGCCATCTACTCGTGTAGGAACACCCTTCTACCCCACAAGTATAAACCTCATAGTTTGCTTTTCTTTGGGTGTGGATGTTAAGGGCACATCACGGTCAGGAGTTTCTGTGATTTCAACAACGTTACTAACGTTGAGGTCGGTACTGTCTAGTACTGGTTCAACAAACGAACCACATTCTTCATGTAAAGTTTCTTCCATTTCAATCTGCGTTTAGAATGACATATATATCATTAATTCTAATATATAATGTTATTTTAACGATATTCAGTGCATGTAAAAGGACCCTATGACAAGGATAACACTAGCGAAAATCTGATTAAAAACAGTAACCTCTCGGTTAAAAACAGTAGCATGGTTAAAAGCAGTCACGTAAATCTCAGAAATTTTCAAAGAAGAATCATTCCGATTGGTGAGGTTCAAAACTTGAAATTTTCAGTCAAAATTATGTAAACTGTAGAAACGATTATAATTATACTAAAATGGAATGTTTATGTTGATAAATAGCACAGTGGAAGATAATAAATCACTTTTTCAGGTATAAATGCAACTTAAAATCCAAATAAATTGAGATCAAAGTGATAAGAACTTGTCTTCTTCATTATGGTAATAAAACTATCCTTTATCTTTCGATATCGCCAAAAAATGGAATTAGATGAGGTTGATGAGCAAAGTTAATTGTACCGTTTGTGTGCTCAACCAAGTATTTCTTGTTGCTTCTTGAGGTTATCGGCGTACTACCGTCGCGTATTTATCGGTTAAAAACATCTTGAAGCGACGCGTCTCCCATACAGTGGTTATTACATTTCATTTCAAGGGTGGACAGCTTGTTTCATTCTTGTCCTATTGTCTTCTGTCCAGGCCCAGGATTTTCGAAGCTCTCTTAGTGCTAAGATAGTCATAAGTACCATACATTAACATTGGACTACGACTAGCTTAGCACTAAGAGAGCTTCGAAAATCTAGACCCAGGACAATAGCCTCTGCTTTCTTTCTAACTATCTTATATAACTTTAGGTTTCTTTCTCCCTTTTCATGCTCTTTTCAAACACACTGTCTACTACACTGCACAGCATAACAAGCATAAGAAGCCGGACAGGACAGAAAGTCATAGTTTATCAGGTCAGTTAATTATGTTATTAATGACATATTCTCTTACAAAAATAGCTATCTAAATATATGCCTAAAGTTTATGATAAATTAATGTATATTTAAAGTGTAATTATTATCAATAAGTAACCCTTTCTCAACTAAGTTATTTATATTTGTAATGGTTGATTGTATGTGTGAACAAAAGATGTTAGAGTAAAGCTCATCATTTCTTAATAAAGTATTTCTGTAATTGTCATTATCAATTATATATGGCAAGGGAAATAGTTATATTTTATATTTTATTCTTAATAGGATCCATTATGTCCTAGACCAGTTTTGGTAGTACCCGGTGATGGCACCTCAGTGTCACCCACAGGGTATGCATTGTATATTTTATATGTAATCATCATGTTTTACTAATGCATTTTGTACATATGGATAACGCCTTATGTATGCCTTATTGGTGCGTCATTGAAGTCATGAGGCATTAATAGTGCTTAGCTTAATTATATTAGGATATTGTATCATATCAATGAGCACCATGCATGTATTTATAATATAATATAAGATGTGGTGGAACTGTTTCCTGGACACGTTATGACACTGGTTTACTTACACGTTATGACACTGGTTTACTTACACGTTATGACACTGGTTTACTTACACGTTATGACACTGGTTTACTTACACGTTATGACACTGGTTCGTTTACATGTTATGACACTGGTTCGTTTACACGTTATGACACTGGTTTACTTACACGTTATGACACTGGTTTACTTACACGTTATGACACTGGTTCGTTTACACGTTATGACACTGGTTCGTTTACACGTTATGACACTGGTTCGTTTACACGTTATGACACTGGTTTACTTACACGTTATGACACTGGTTTACTTACACGTTATGACACTGGTTTACTTACACGTTATGACACTGGTTTACTTACACGTTATGACACTGGTTCACTTACACGTTATGACACTGGTTTACTTTCACGTTATGACACTGGTTTACTTACACGTTATGACACTGGTTTACTTACACGTTATGACACTGGTTCGTTTACACGTTATGACACTGGTTCGTTTACACGTTATGACACTGGTTTACTTACACGTTATGACACTGGTTTACTTACACGTTATGACACTGGTTTACTTACACGTTATGACACTGGTTTACTTACACGTTATGACACTGGTTCGTTTACACGTTATGACACTGGTTTACTTACACGTTATGACACTGGTTTACTTACACGTTATGACACTGGTTTACTTACACGTTATGACACTGGTTTACTTACACGTTATGACACTGGTTCGTTTACACGTTATGACACTGGTTTACTTACACGTTATGACACTGGTTTACTTACACGTTATGACACTGGTTTACTTACACGTTATGACACTGGTTTACTTACACGTTATGACACTGGTTTACTTACACGTTATGACACTGGTTTACTTACACGTTATGACACTGGTTTACTTACACGTTATGACACTGGTTTACTTACACGTTATGACACTGGTTTACTTACACGTTATGACACTGGTTTACTTACACGTTATGACACTGGTTTACTTACACGTTATGACACTGGTTTACTTACACGTTATGACACTGGTTCACTTACACGTTATGGTGCTTGTTCATTTACACGTTATGACGCTGGTTCGTTTACACGTTATGACGCTGGTTCGTTTACACGTTATGACACTGGTTTACTTACACGTTATGACACTGGTTTACTTACACGTTATGACACTGGTTTACTTACACGTTATGACACTGGTTCATTTACACGTTATGGTGCTGGTTCATTTACACGTTATGACACTGGTTCGTTTACACGTTATGACACTGGTTTACTTACACGTTATGACACTGGTTTACTTACACGTTATGACACTGGTTTACTTACACGTTATGACACTGGTTTACTTACACGTTATGACACTGGTTTACTTACACGTTATGACACTGGTTTACTTACACGTTATGACACTGGTTCATTTACACGTTATGGTGCTGGTTCATTTACACGTTATGACACTGGTTCGTTTACACGTTATGACACTGGTTTACTTACACGTTATGACACTCGTTTACTTGCACGTTATGACACTGGTTTACTTACACGTTATGACACTGGTTTACTTACACGTTATGACACTGGTTTACTTACACGTTATGACACTGGTTTACTTACACGTTATGACACTGGTTTACTTACACGTTATGACACTGGTTCATTTACACGTTATGGTGCTGGTTCATTTACACGTTATGACACTGGTTCATTAACACGTTTTGAAACGAGTTTATTTAAATGTTTTGACACTGATTCATTTCCACGTTATGACACTGGTTCATTTTTATGTAATGACATTGGTTCATTACAGGCTATAACGTTTTGACACTGATTCATTTACACGTTATGAAACTGATTTATTCTTATGTTATGCCATTGGTTCATTACAGGCTATGACACTGGTTCATTTATACGTTATGGTGCTGGTTAATTAACCATTATAAATCTGATTCATTTTAAACGTTTTGACACTGATTCATTTACACGTTTTGACACTTGTTCGTTTACACGTTAATGTACTGTTTCATTTTTGTTTTATGACACTTGTTCATTTTTGTGTTATGACACTGATTCATTTACACATTTTTACAATGATTTAGTTACACGTGTTGACACTGATTCAAGTAAACGTTTTGACCCTGGTTCATTTACACGTTTTGACACTTGTTCATTTACACGTTAATGTACTGTTTCATTTTTGTTTTATGACACTTGTTCATTTTTGTGTTATGACACTGATTCATTTAAACATTTTTACAATGATTTAGTTTCACGTGTTGACACTGATTCAAGTAAACGTTTTGACCCTGGTTCATTTACACGTTTTGACACTTGTTCATTTACACGTTAATGTACTGTTTCATTTTTGTGTTTTGACACTGGTTCATTTACACGTTTTGAAACTAGTTTATTTAAATGTTTTGACACTGATTCATTTCCACGTTATGACACTGGTTCATTTTTATGTAATGACATTGGTTCATTACAGGCTATAACGTTTTGACACTGATTCATTTACACGTTATGAAACTGATTTATTCTTATGTTATGCCATTGGTTCATTACAGGCTATGACACTGGTTCATTTATACGTTATGGTGCTGGTTAATTAACCATTATAAATCTGATTCATTTTAAACGTTTTGACACTGATTCATTTACACGTTTTGACACTTGTTCGTTTACACGTTAATGTACTGTTTCATTTTTGTTTTATGACACTTGTTCATTTTTGTGTTATGACACTGATTCATTTACACATTTTTACAATGATTTAGTTACACGTGTTGACACTGATTCAAGTAAACGTTTTGACCCTGGTTCATTTACACGTTTTGACACTTGTTCATTTACACGTTAATGTACTGTTTCATTTTTGTGTTTTGACACTGGTTCATTTACACGTTTTGAAACTAGTTTATTTAAATGTTTTGACACTGATTCATTTCCGCGTTATGACACTGGTTCATTTGTATGTTATGACATTGGTTCATTACAGGCTATGACACTGGTTCATTAACATGTATTCAATAACACGTTTGCAAACTAGTTTATTAAAACGTTATGACACTGGTTCATTTACACGTTATGGTACTGATTAATTTACACGTTTTGACACTGGTTCATTTTTGTGTTATGAAATTGGTTCAATACACGTTTTGACACTGATTTATTCACACGTTATGACACTGGTTCATTTACACGTTATGGTACTGGTTAATTAACCATTATAAATCTGATTCATTTTAAATGTTTTGACACTGAATTATTTACACGTTAATGTACTGTTTCATTTTTGTGTTATGACACTGATTCATTTACACATTTTTACAATGATTTAGTTACACGTTTTGATTCAAGTAAACGTTTTGACTGGTTCATTTACACGTTATGGTACTGTTTCCTTTTTGTGTTTTGACACTTGTTCACCTTTGTGTTATGACACGGATTCATTTACACGTTTTTATATTAATCCATTAACACGTTTGGAAACTAGTTCATTTCAACGTTTTGACACTGATTCATTGACACGTTTTGGTTCTGATTCATTCACACCTTTTGACACTGATTACTTTACACGTTTTTACAATAAAAAAGTTATGTTTCCGATTCACTTACACGTTATGACACTGGTTCATTTACACGTTTTCACATTAATCCATTAACACGTTTGGAAACTAGTTGATTTCAACGTTTTGACACTGATTCATTTACACGTTTTGACACTGGTTCATTAACAATTTATGACACTGGTTCATTTACACGTTATGACACTGGTTCATTTACACGTTTTGACACTGATTACTTTATACGTTTTTACAGTAGTTTTTTTAAACGTTTTGTCTCTGATTTACTTACACGTTTTGTCACTGGTTCATTAACACGTTTTAACACTGATTCACTCACACGTTTTGACACTAATTCAATTACACGTTTGGATCTGTGTCATTTACATACCGAAATTTACATACCGGAATATTGTTGTGTTTTCCCTAATATTCAAAAAATGAAAATGTTCATGTGTTCTAAAAGACTATCAGTTATAAAAAAATGTCAAAATTTATTACAATTGTAAACTCTGTACTAAAAAAAAATTGATGTAAAATCGACCTTCACATTGAATATATCTTATTTGCTTGTATGTATATTTATGCTCTTGTACCACCGTCTATGGTGAATAGAGAATAAAGAATTTGGAATTTGGACACTGGTTCATTTACACGTTGTGACACTGGTTCATTTACACGGTCTGGTACTGGTTCATTTACACGTTATGACACTAAATCATGTACACGTTATGATACTGATTCAATTACATGCTATCACATTGGTTCATTTATTTAAACGTTTTGACACTGGTTCATTTACACGTTTTTACACTGATTCATGTTTATGATATGACATTGGTTTATTACAAGCTATGACACTGGTTCATTTATACCTCATGACACTGGTTCATTGACACTTTATGACACTGATTCATTTACACGTTCGACACTGGTTCATTGACACGTTTGGAAACTAGTTGATTTCAACGTTTTAACACTGATTCATTGACACGTTTTGACACTGGTTCATTGACACGTTTGGAAACTGGTTCATTTACACGTTTTGGTTCTGATTCATTCACACGTTTCTTCTCCTGAGGTATAAGGCCTAGAAAACTGAAACTTGTAGCCTATATACTTAATTTTATGATTGGTGCCCCTGTGGCCTCTACAAAGGGGGAATCACTTTGGCCACACCCTACAGCATAATTGATGATGAAGCCTGATGAGCTACAGAGCCAATGGCTCTATTTTTATGTTATGACACTGGTTCATTACACGTTATAACACTGGTTTATTCATACGTTATGACACTGGTTCATTTACACGTTATGACACTAAATCATTTACACGTTATGATACCGATTCATTTACATGCTATCACATTGGTTCATTTATTTAAACGTTTTGACACTGGTTCATTTACACGTTTTTACACTGATTCATGTTTATGATATGACATTGGTTTATTACAAGCTATGACACTGGTTCATTTATACCTCATGACACTGGTTCATTGACACTTTATGACACTGATTCATTTACACGATGTAAAATCGACCTTCACATTGTATATATCTAATTTGCTTGTATGTATATTTATGCTCTTGTACCACCGTCTATGGTGAATAGAGAATAACGAATTTGGAATTTGGACACTGGTTCAATTACACGTTGTGACACTGGTTCATTTTTAGCTCATCTGGCCTGTAAGGCCCGATGGGCTTATGGCATGGCATGGTGTCCGGCGTCCGTCCGTCCATCCGTCCGTCCGTCCGTCCATCCGTCCGTAAACTTTGTGGAATTTCGACTTCTTCTCCAGAACCAAAAGTCCTAGAAAGCTGAAACTTTGTGTACAGACTCCTTGGCTAGTGAGGATTATAAATTGTAGCTTTGGTGGCCCTGTGACCCCTAATAAGGGCCACAGGGGCCACACCCTAAAAACCTATTTTCATCTTCTTCTCCAGAACCATAAACCCTAGAAAGCTGAAACTTTGTGTACAGACTCCTTGGCTAGTGAGGATTATAAATTGTAGCTTTGGTGGCCCTGTGACCCCTAATAAGGGCCACAGGGGCCACACCCTAAAAACCTATTTTCATCTTCTTCTCCAGAACCATAAGGCCTAGAAAGCTGAAACAGTGTGTACAGATTCCTTGGCTAGTGAGGATTATAAATTGTAGCTTTGGTAGCCCTGTGACCCCTAATAAGGGCCACAGGGGCCACGCCCTAAAAACCTATTTTCATCTTCTTCTCCAGAACCATGAGGCCTAGAAAGCTGAAACTTTTTGTACAGACTCCTTGGCTAGTGAGGATTATAAATTGTAACTTTAGTGGCCCTGTGACCCCTAATAAGGGCCACAGGGGCCATGCCTTAAAAGCCTATTTTCATCTTCTTCTCCAGAACCATGAGGCCTAGAAAGCTGAAAACTTTTGTATAGCCTCTTTGTAGAGTGAGGATTATAAATTGTAGCTTTGGAGGCCCTGTGACCCCTAATAAGGGCCACAGGGGCCACACCCTAAAAACCTATTTTCATCTTCTTCTCCATAACCATGAGGCCTAGAAAGCTGAAACTTTGTTTGCAGACTCCTTGACTTGTGAAGATTATACATTGTAGCTTTGGTGGCCCTGTGACCCCTAATAAGGGCCACAGGGGCCACACCCTAAAAACCTATTTTCATCTTCTTCTCCAGAACCATAAGGCCTAGAAAGCTGAAAGTTTGTGTACAGACTCCTTGGCTAGTGAGGATTATGAATTGTAGCTTTGGTTGCCCTGTGACCTCTAGGAACAACACTGAAATCTATTTTCATCTTCTTCTCCTGAGGTATAAGGCCTAGAAAACTGAAACTTGTAGCCTATATACTTAATTTTATGATTGGTGCCCCTGTGGCCTCTACAAAGGGGAAATCACTTTGGCCACACCCTACAGCATAATTGATGATGAAGCCTGATGAGCTACAGAGCAAATGGCTCTATTTTTATGTTATGACACTGGTTCATTACACGTTATAACACTGGTTTATTCATACGTTATGACACTGGTTCATTTACACGTTATGACACTAAATCATTTACACGTTATGATACCGATTCATTTACATGCTATCACATTGGTTCATTTATTTAATATGACAAGGTACATTTACACGTTATGGTGATCGTTCATTAACCATTTTGACACTGATTCATTCACATGTTTTAACACTGATTACTTCACACGTTTATGCAATAGTTTTTGACACGTTATGACAACGGTTCATTTACACGTTATGACACTGGTTCATTTACACGTTATGACACTGGTTCATTTACACGTTATGATACTGGTTCATTTACACGTTGTGGTACTGGTGCATTTACACATTATGACACTGGTGCATTTATACACTATGACACAGGTTCATTTACACGATTTGATACTGGTTCAAATACACGTAATGACGCTGGTGCATTTACACATTATGACACTGGTTCATTTACACGTTATGACACTGGTTCATTTACACGTTGTGACACTGGTTCATTTACACGTTGTGACACTGGTTCATTTACACGTTATGGTACTGGTTCATTTACACGTTATGACACTGGTTCATTTACACTTTTAGACACTGGTTCATTTTGCACGTTATTGCACGGGTTCATTTACACGTTATGACACTGATTCATTTACATGTTATGACACTGGTTCAATTAAACGTTATGACACTGGTTCATTTACACGTTATGACACTGGTTCATTTACACGTTATGGCACTGGTTCATTTACACGTTATGAAGCTGGTTCATTTACACGTTGTGGTACTGGTTCATGTACACGTTATGGTACTGGTTTATGTACACATTATGACACGGGTTCATTTACACGTTATGGTACTGGTTCATTTACACGTTATGACACTGGTTCATTTACACGTTATGAAGCTGGTTCATTTTCACGTTATGGTACTGGTTTATTTACACGTTATGACACTGGTTCATTTACACGTTATGGTACTGGTTTATTTACACGTTATTGTACTGGTTCATTTACACGTTATGAAGCTGGTTCATTTACACGTTGTGGTACTGGTTCATTTACACGTTATGACACTGGTTCATTTACACGTTGTGGTACTGGTTTATTTACACGTTATGGTACTGGTTCATTTACACGTTATGAAGCTGGTTCATTTACACGTTATGGTACTGGTTTATTCACACGTTTTGACACTGGTTCATTTACACGTTATGGTACTGTTTTTTTTACACGTTATGACACTGGTTCATTTACACGTTGTGGTACTGGTTTTTTTACACGTTATGACACTGGCTCATTTACACGTTTTGAAGCTGGTTCATTTACACGTTGTGGTACTGGTTCATTTACACGTTATGACACTGGTTCATTTACACGTTGTGGTACTGGTTCATGTACACGTTATGACACTGGTTCATTTACACGTTATGACACTGGTTCATTTACACGTTATGACACTGGTTCATTTACACGTTATGACACTGGTTCATTTACACGTTATGGTACTGGTTTATTCACACGTTTTGACACTGGTTCATTTACACGTTATGGTACTGGTTTATTTACACGTTATGACGCTGGTTCACGTACACGTTATGACACTGGTTCGTTTACACGTTATGGTGCTGGTTTATTCACACGTTTTGACACTGGTTCATTTACACGTTATGGTACTGGTTTATTTACACGTTATGGTACTGGTTTACTTACACGTTATGACACTGGTTCATGTACACGTTATGACACTGGTTCATGTACACGTGATGGTACTGGTTTACTTACACGTTATGACACTGGTTTATGTACACGTTTTGACACTGGTTCATGTCCACATTATGACACTGGTTCATGTACACGTTATGACACTGGTTTATCTACACGTTTTGACACTGGTTCATTTACACGTTTGGAAACTAGTTGATTCCAACGTTTTAACACTGATTCATTGACACGTTTTTACACTGGTTCATTGACACGTTTGGAAACTTGTGCATTTACACGTTTTAACACTGATTCATTTACACGTTTTGGTTCTGATTCATTCACACGTTTGACACTCATTACTTTACACGTTTTTACAGTAGTTTTTATAAACGTTTTGTCTCTGATTCACTTTCACGTTTTGTCACTGGTTCATTTACACGTTTAAACACTGATTCACTCACACGTTTTGACACTAATTCAATTACACGTAATGGAACTGTGTCATTTACACGTTATGACACTGGTTTATTTACACGTTATGACAGTGGTTCATTTACACGTTATGGTACTGGTTTATTTACACGTTATGGTACTGGTTTACTTACACGTTATGACACTGGTTCATGTACACGTTATGACACTGGTTCATGTACACGTTATGGTACTGGTTTACTTACACGTTATGACACTGGTTCATGTACACGTTATGACACTGGTTCATTTACACGTTATGACACTGGTTCATGTACACGTTATGACACTGGTTTATGTACACGTTTTGACACTGGTTCATGTCCACATTATGACACTGGTTCATGTACACGTTATGACACTGGTTTATGTACACGTTATGACACTGGTTTATTTACACGTTTTGACACTGGTTCATGTACACGTTATGACACTGGTTCATTTACACGTTATGACACTGGTTCATGTACACGTTATGACACTGGTTTATGTACACGTTATGACACTGGTTCATTTACACGTTATGACACTGGTTCATGTACACGTTATGACACTGGTTCATTGACACGTTTGGAAACTTGTTCATTTACACGTTTTAACACTGATTCATTTACACGTTTTGGTTCTGATTCATTCACACGTTTGACACTCATTACTTTACACGTTTTTACAGTAGTTTTTATAAACGTTTTGTCTCTGATTCACTTTCACGTTTTGTCACTGGTTCATTTACACGTTTAAACACTGATTCACTCACACGTTTTGACACTAATTCAATTACACGTGATGGAACTGTGTCATTTACACGTTATGACACTGGTTTATTTACACGTTATGACAGTGGTTCATTTACACGTTATGGTACTGGTTTATTTACACGTTATGGTACTGGTTTACTTACACGTTATGACACTGGTTCATGTACACGTTATGACACTGGTTCATGTACACGTTATGGTACTGGTTTACTTACACGTTATGACACTGGTTCATGTACACGTTATGACACTGGTTCATTTACACGTTATGACACTGGTTCATGTACACGTTATGACACTGGTTCATGTACACGTTATGACACTGGTTCATGTACACGTTTTGACACTGGTTCATGTCCACATTATGACACTGGTTCATGTACACGTTATGACACTGGTTTATGTACACGTTATGACACTGGTTTATTTACACGTTTTGACACTGGTTCATGTACACGTTATGACACTGGTTCATTTACACGTTATGACACTGGTTCATGTACACGTTATGACACTGGTTTATGTACACGTTATGACACTGGTTCATTTACACGTTATGACACTGGTTCATGTACACGTTATGACACCGGTTTACTTACACGTTATGACACTGGTTCAGGTACACGTTATGGTACTGGTTTACTTACACGTTATGACACTGGTTCATGTACACGTTATGACACTGATTCATTTACACGTTTTGACACTGGTTCATTTACACGTTACGCCAATGTCATTTTTATATAGTATAATGGTCTGTCATGTATGCTGTCCATCAGGCACCAGTGATATGTTATATATTATATCCTCACTGGTCAGGTACCGGAACTACTTGCTATGTGAACAAATGGGAGTAACTTTCCAGTTTAACAGTCATCTTTACTACATATTGCAATATAGATCATTTAATAAACAGTTCATTGATTTAAACATATTTTATTTCATTAAAACATGAAAAGGGATTGGCAAACAAGCGCAAGCTTATATAAATGCCGCTCCCGAACATAAATATAGTTACAAAGCACAAGAAGTCAATTACAAATGAATATATAACTTAGTATTGTTACCACACGTTTGCTTATTGAATAGTATATGATATACGAATGTTGAACTTTAGGTTTTATCAAATCGCTTTGAAAATTTAATGAAATAATAAACAGAGTCTAATAAACTTTGGTTTGTTTTAGTGTCAACATTTCGGTTACCATACAGTATTGAATGTATATCAAAGCCATTTTGATAAAAGAACAGTGAATAACGTAATTCGTCATACATCGGACATGTAAAAAAGAAATGAACATTGTCTTCAGTAGGATGGCCACAAAAGCAGGCACTGTTTGAAGAGATGTGTCTATCGAATTTGTGGGAATTCAGATCGCTACATCCAAGTCTAAGGCGCGCATGTGCTATTTGACATTTTCTATCACCAGAATTGATATCAAAGAAAAAAGATGCTACATTTCGGGTTAATATTAATCTTTTAAATTCATCTTGATTAGTGACATAGTTTACGGATTGTGGCAAAGCATTCCATTGCCTAATTGCATCGGGAACAAAGGATCTAGCATAGAGTGTCGTTCTGCAGAAAATATTACGAATCGCATATGTAACTGATACATATATGACACTTGATGAAATAAAACTGGTATTAACAAACTACTGTGAGTATCCCCTATGTATCTATGATCCTAAAGTTAATATAGTTTTCAGTAATATTGGGCCGGACCCAAAACGCTTCCTAACGTTCATTGGTGACATTCATGTTTATTGGAAGGCAGTTATAAACAGGGATTAGGACCACTTGCTAGATTGTTAAGCATGTCACGAAGCATGGTGCATGTAAACTATTTTTATGGATAGTAGATTTTTGTCCGTCTAACAGCCTTTGAAACAAAATATTGAAAAGACCCACGAAAGTCTACATTTTTTAAGCAAGTCTAGATCACTGCTAATGAACTGCCCCTTTTTCTTTTGATAATAAGAAGTTGCATTTTATTTCTATTTTCATTTCAAATAATGCAAATTAGATTTTGAATTTTATGTATTTTGAGCCTTAGACCTTATACTGAATAAAATCTGTCTCTGTCTTTACTGAACATGGCAAAAGAAACGCCATCCTATCATGAAAACAAATCCCAGAGCATTGTGTTAAAAGACGTTCTTATTGCGTGACAGTAATTGATAAACCTTTAACTATCCCACGATCTCGAATTACATTGTAGAATACAGATACGAGAGAATCAACATCATGCACTTATCCTATTTATGGGAATAAATTAGTATTGCTTATATCTTAAATTTGGGTCTGAAAGAGCCACTCGGGGATTTCAATTACATATTATTTTCGCTCTCATACGAACCTATGAACCTATTTTATGAATTCAAAACATCTTTCTTTCTTTACTGAATGACACTGATTATATACCAATAGGATATTTACATAAATAGTTGAGATGCATAACAGGTTCTCGTTATGTAACCAAAGGGTGATCGAGTTCTGCCTCAATTGTAGCTGCCTTTATGGAAGTGTAGACATGCACTGGCTTATATAGTTATATAAACTGAACGCCAAAAGAAATGTTACACCTCTTTGAATTTGAATATCATAAAAAGTGACGTGTTCAGAGAAATTTGCTTAATTGTGTTGTAACACTCTATCAGTTTAGTGTTTTGTGCTAAAATAACAGACCTTTAACTTTAAAGGTAAATAAGTTATCGTCAATTCTTCATGGGTGAGGTCAATTGTCCTACGCGTCACTTTTTATTGATCACTGATATTCAAATTCAAAGAGGTGTAACATTTCTTTTGGAGTTCAGTTTATATAACGTACGTGGAACAATTAAGTACATTTATTACATAAGCATCTTATCCAACTATGTTAATATCTACAATTTATACGTTATAATTTATGCGTGCATCATGATGATCGATTTCTGTATGTATTCTACGGCCTAAATATCAACGGGAAATAAAGAGCTTAACACTTAAACGGACGTCAGTGGTTTTTACTTTATACTTGATAATTTCGTCGCAAGCTCGATGGGTTCACATGAATTTAAATGAAGCTTTGACATCGTTCATTATCCAGTGAAAACACACGAATATCCTGTCTCAGGGTACGAACGTTACGCTTACTCCACTAATCTGTACCCTGGGCTCGGAAGCTAGATTCGCTCGCGCGGCCCGACTTGAGATATAGCCAATCAAATCATTTTCTCGTTGAAATGTTATCGAGAAGGTGGTGAGAAAATGATTTGACGTGATTTGGCTATATCATATCATATATACGGTGCTTACCCGAGTACTCGTATCTGGTAAAACCGCTTACTACGCCATTACCCTGAAACAATGCTATGCACGACCATGTAGGTCCATACATCTTGTTTTCATCTACCTATTTCAACAGCTGGGTTAACTGAGTGCAATGCGGATGAAGTGCCTTGCCCAGGGGCACAACATAGTATGAGAGCCAGGTCACAATCTTTTTAAGTTTCAACCGGGATTCGAACCCGAACCTTTGGTGTGAGAGGAAAACACGCTAACCGCTACACAAATGTGCAACTGTGCATAAAGTGACGTCACAAGAACCTTCTAATTTTTGCTCATAAATTTTTTTCTGTTTTCTACTCGTCTCGAGCATATTTAGGTCTGATGAAATAATGTTAAAAAATGCTGCCCCTTTAATGAATCATATGACATGTGACCCTTTTAAAGTTCAGAGGGTGTACGGCAAGGGTACAAAGTACGTATACGGACAGGGCCGTCTTTTATTGATTGATTTAAAAACTCAAAATATGTTTTTCATATAAATATCTGATAAAAAATTCCAAATAATATATATAAATTCTGATAAAAAAAATTCCAAATAATTAAATGCCTAAAGATATTAAGGTGCATAGTTCTTTGAATCATGTACACCTATTCAACTGCGACACTTATTTCGATAAAATTTTCCTAATTTTAGGGACTTTCTTGAAAAGATAGAAACATGTCATGCATTTTATTTCATGGTGTCCTTGTCTCACGTACGTATATAATGATCTTAAAAGTGGCATATTCACACTGCTACAGCATGATAGCCGAAGGCCATTGACGTAATGGAGATTAAAAGAACATATATTTCCTTGGCAAATCTACCATTTGTGACACAAGGGACGCTGATCTTAAGGATTTGAAACAAAGCTTTTAAAACTAAATGTGATATGTATAGTTTGAAAGTTCGTTATAAAGTTGTCTTCAATCGTATTTTAGTGCCTGAGTGTGCAATATTATGTCAAAAGAAATCTAGATGACATTAAATATAAAAAACACCACATTTATGGCATTTGAAAATCGGAAGAAAAAAAAGCTACAAATTTAATCAATATAGGTGTACAATAAAACAAATTCAAACCTTTGTAAAAAAAAATATCCTATCAGTTATTGACACGGTTCATCGACTGAGTTTGTACAACTACTGTTAATGATTAACGTTAAACAAATATATGACAGAAAATATCTTGTTTGTTCATGAAAGTATAACATTTGCGATCCATTTTAACTTTTAATGTCTGAATAAGGAACATGAGCTATTTTCATTACTTTTCAAGTGTAAAATATCTGCTTGGCATTGGATGGAGGTGTTGCGTGAATATTGAATATTGGGGGCTGGATTTCGTGCAAACTTCGGAGGAAAAAAGTAAGTAAGTACTATTTGTACTATTTGTCTTGTGTGCAAAAATACTTCCCTTGCAAAACAGTGACAACGACTTAAAGAAGACATTGACTAAGAAGCATTCGTAAAATCTGACAAAAATACCAAATTGGGGAGATTTGATAAAGCAAACTTTAATGAATTATGAACAATCGCCTTTTATGCCATATTAGATTGTTTCAGCATTAATATTCAATGTTTAAAGGTCTATCTTTTGACATTAAAAAACATTCCATAAATACCCCAAGTATAATGAAATCGATTTATTTATCTGTTTCATCAAGTCATAAAAATCATTTCTAATTTACAAATCAAATGAAGCTACAATCATTTATCACGACATTATGAGAGTTTATATCATATAAGTTAGCGAGGGATATATCGTATATCACATTCAGCGATATCATGATATTATTGTCGTTCATTATTAAATCATGAAATGTAGAAAAACGCGAAAAATTGTCCACTGACAAACATCGATAAGAAAGGTAATGTTCTAAATAGAACTATATGGATTGAGATAATAGGTTATTAATAAATAAAGCACCGACTAAGCTTAACCCAGAAATCTGCTCCATGAGCCAATGACACAAGTTTGTTTTAAACAAAGAGCAGATATCAAATGCGACATGTAGTTTTTGGTTGCAAGTTAAGACTGACTTTAAATCAATTTGGTATATCATATGAATCTAGGGAAAATTCAAGTGAACTTGAGGAAACATTGATCCGTCACTTTGTCACTCCCTGTGTTCTAGCCCACAAGTATCGTCACCAGTCTATCCATTATCATACGTGTACCCAGTCCGCTTAGTCACCAGTGAACTATCATCCGACTTGTCACCAATGAAAACCTGTCCACTTATTCACCAGTGAACTTTCGTCCGACTTATCACCAGTGAAATCTTGTCCGTTTTGTCACCAGTGGTATCTAGCCTGCCCCACCCCTGTCACCAGTGAAATCTTGTCCGTTTTGTCACCGGTGGTATCTAGCCTGCCCCACCCCTGTCACCAGTGAAATCTTGTCCGTTTTGTCACCGGTGGTATCTAGCCTGCCCCACCCCTGTCACCAGTGAAATCTTGTCCGTTTTGTCACCAGTGGTATCGAGCCTGCCCCACCCCTGTCACCAGTGAAATCTTGTCCGTTTTGTCACCAGTGGTATCTAGCCTGCCCCACCCCTGTCACCAGTGAAATCTTGTCCGTTTTGTCACCGGTGGTATCTAGCCTGCCCCACCCCTGTCACCAGTGAAATCTTGTCCGTTTTGTCACCAGTGGTATCGAGCCTGCCCCACCCCTGTCACCAGTGAAATCTTGTCCGTTTTGTCACCAGTGGTATCGAGCCTGCCCCACCCCTGTCACCAGTGAAATCTTGTCCGTTTTGTCACCAGTGGTATCGAGCCTGCCCCACACTGTCACCAGTGAAATCTTGTCCGTTTTGTCACCAGTGGTATCTAGACTGCCCCACCCCTGTCACCAGTGAAATCAAGAACACCCATTCACAAGTGAAATCTTATCCACTTTTAACTGCAAGTGAACTCTGGTCCGCGTTTCAGCAGTGAACTCTCGTCCACAAATAACCTGTGAGCTATGGTCAACCATGTTACTCGTGAAGTCCAGTCAAGCAAGACACTTGTGAACTCAAATCTTACATGTCCCCAGTAGGCTCAGTACACCATGTCACGTATATAGAACATATATAGTCTTCTATGTCCCCGGTGACGTCAAGGAAATCCTATTAACTCTATTCTCATGGCATGAATTCTGCCTGGTTTTCTGGTCAACAAGGTAACAAATGATTGTTACAATTGTCTTTTGAAATGAGATTTAGCGCTTTAGTCAGACTGGTCGCAATCCTGTATAACCATGCTGGTTATGATCTTCCGCCGGATGGTCTTGGCATCTCGGGGCTGGGTCTCCACTTGGTTCAAAACGTCCACGATGTCCCCAAGACTCTGCATCACTACCTTCGCCGCATCAAACAGGTTCTGGTCCTGGAAAACCACTGACGTCACTTCCTGTTTCCGGTAGAGCTTCAGAGCCAGCGCTGTCATGCGTGTTGTTGCACAAGTTTTGAAGACCGGAAGTGGACACACGGTTTCTGATTTTGCTACAAGTTTTGAGACAGTTGGTGTTTCTCTGACAACCGCCGATGCTACCGACTTAATCTTGGTCCATTTGTGTCCCGGGCCTCGGATCGACTTCTCCATAGATTCTATCAGTTTATCGAGATTGTCCACTAGGGCTCTTGAAAAATCTTCAATCTTAGTTTTTGTTTCCTCCCGTTTTGCCTTTCTTCCGTACTGTTCCATAAGGTCATGTAGTTTGGACTTCCCGTTGTTGAGATGCTGAGAAGGTGAGTCGCCGTCCTCGTCCTTGATAGCATCCGCCGCTCCCCGACATGAGTTCTGGAACGTGTTGCGCATGTCGGACTTGGCGCTCAACAGGGCCCACTTGTCATAGCGGTCGGGATCTTTGAGGGGTGTGAGACGGTCGCTGAACTTAATGGAGCGCTTGACTTCTCGAGTGTCGCCTGACGGGTCCACATACTCGAGACTGACGCTCAGCACCTCGCTGTCGGACTCACGCGAGTAGTGCTCCAGGTCCACAGCGATGCTGAAGTGTTTCTGACTTCCGGCCTGCAGGTCGTGAAGATAGTAGACCATTTGCTGCGACTTCCGGTCCTGGTTCCGGCGCTTCACGCTGTGCTCTTGAGTGCACCTGTTTGTGACCAACTTGGCACCATTGTCGGACAAGATGTCGATAGTTAGGAACTGCGCAATGGAGGACTTCCGGAGGAGAAGAGGAATCAGCATGTCCACTTCCGGATGTGCCAAGTCGCTGTCGACGTAGTAGTAGGCATCGTTCCCGCAGTATTTAGACACGAGATACATGGCCTCCGACACATTACCTCCGGTGGTGACACAAGCAATGCTCAGCCAGAGTTTGTGGTCCGGGTTGAGAGAGCGGGTTGCCGGAAATGGTCCTCGCGGGTTCCGGTGTGGTTTGGAGTCCCTTATGCTCTGCCTCACAGCATGCACGACTTCGTCGGGATCAGTCGGACCCGAGTTGATCTCTCCGTCGGAAAATATCAGGATTGCGTTTCGGTAGGATGCACTGCAAATATTCAACATTGAACATAATTACCTTGTATATAAAAGCCTTTCCAACATATTGGCACTAAGGAATTCTGATTCATAATTTTAGTTTTCTATGATAAAGCATTGAACATCAAACCTAACTGTAAGTGTTTTCTAAACAAATTAAGATAAATTGAAGTTGCATCCGAACTTTCATATTTTCTGGACGAAATGAAAACGATATTCATGAAACATCCCAAACACCATTACTCGTGCAGGTTAACTTTACTGGCTTATTTCAAGCCCTGTTGTCGGTTCGCAATTCGTTGTTTGATTTCAGCACTCTCACCGGTGATAGTTATCTTATCTAAACTCAAGTTATCTTACTAATTTGTCTCTAAGGTTCAGGCTCATTATATTGAAGATGTGAATAAGAATAATATGTATTAGATTTTAGAAGTGAATGAGATGGGTGCAAGTAAAGGCCGCTCAAGGGCAGTTGAAAACATATATGTTTATGTGTATCCAATATCATTGCAATCGGATCGAACCTAATCATTCGTACCTGACTGAGTTTCTGAACTGAGCACCGCCCGATTTTGGAAACATTTACTGACCTTGTCCATGACCTTTGACCTCCAGATGCCCGCTAAAAACAATGGCTTGCTAGCCCGACTCCGATTGGCCGGAATGAAACATGACAAACTACCAAACAAGGCTGTGATCAGCCACGTACGAATGCTAGGTTTTTCATCTGATTTTAATTCCATTGATTCTCACGTACTTCTGTGCCTGAGGACCGTTGTGAAGGAGTTGGATGGCTCTCTTCACGCCCTGCACAAGGTCTGTCTTATTGTCGATCCACTTGTCCACTGTCTGGATAGCTGTCTTCAGGTCACCCTGGGGACACAAGGAATAGTAACCTGCTGTCATCTCATCGTATTTGTATAGAATATTTCCCCATGGGGACTACTCATGACTTTTCGAAGTAACGAAAATGCAAACTATGAGGTATTGGAACATTAAGCACCGAGAAGAGTTTGTGAAATTATATAGGGCTATAATATAAGTTCTTTGCTTCTCACGAGGGTAATACGGTCTGATGTACCTTACATGAAATGTGTACAGCGTGAAAGGTGAGACTCGCGGGGTACATAAGATAACACGAGTCGATCGTCAGCAAATCAGAAACGAGTATTTGACAGTAAGGTAAGAAAAGGAATAATGACCTTGCTCGTATTGGAATCAAATATTTCCCCTTGACTTTTCGAAGTAGCGTAAATGCAAACTATGAGATAATGGTACACTAAGCACCGAGAGGATTTTGTGAAGTTACTCTAATTAGATCCTGGTCTTGGTCATATCTTAATTAAATCTTGATTATATTTTTCTCATATCTTGACTGTACCTTGATCATTTCTTGATTATATGGTGATCCTATATTGTAACATGACTTCGGTAAATACTCGTTTCTGATTGGTTGATTTGAAGAATTTGCCAGTGTTAAATGGCAATGAACACCCGCAAATTGGCTGAGGCGAATCACCGCGAAAGGTTACATTATTTGGTCCACCTCAACATTAAAATGTTCTGATTCTCCCAATATTCGTGACCGATTCACATTTTACTGTTGTTGCTGTCATTTTCTAACTTGCGCGTAACTTTCCCGTAGATACCAAAAATCCTTTTCTATTTGCTTTAGTTTTATGTAACAAAACTTTCTTAATTGGCTAAGTTTCTCCTAATTTGCCGCCTTGAGCCATGCGGCCGGTTTCTTTCGAATGCCGTTCCCATGGCACGACGTCACAAAGGCCAACGGTTATGACGTCATAATGATCGCGTCACCGTCACAATGGTCTGGGCGAGTTTAAGATATTTGTTCAGTCGGGTTTGTTCCTGTTGGTTCATGAATTATATAACTATTTTCTCTATCGTAAATTTCACAGTGAAAACTATATGATCTCACCGTTATGAGTGCAACTGGTTTGCAATATTAGAACACTATTTTAATGTCTATAACACTGGGAATTCCTTCTTCTTTATAGCTGCGAACACCTATAACAATAATGGATCAGTCGTTAGATCCTTTCAACTCAGAGTTCCCTACGCAAAAATAGAGTTCGCTCTTAAAATGCTTATAACTAACGGTCATGTTACAATATCGATAAATAGTTGCGATTGTAAAATTTCCGGGATTCATTGTTATTCAACACCCGCAAATTTAAGCGTTTAAAACCTCCGGCTAACGCCGTCGGTTTTAAACTAAATTTGCGGGTGTTGAATAACAATGAATCCCGGAAATTTTACAAACGCAACTATTTATCTTCTAATTGATCAATTTATCATGTCTTAACCAAGAATGTAACATCTATTGTTAAGTTGAAAATTCACAATAGAGAATCCTGATTGGTTGAAATTTAAGTCAGTTGTAGTACGCTTTTACAATCATTGACATGTGTGTACAGTGGGGCAGGGGGTAGACCTTTTGAATTATGAAGAGGATTTGGATGTAAAACTTGTCTTCCCTAGGTAATGCACCTCCTACCTCCTACCATTTAATATCTAAATAGATCGCCCGCCCTACCCCTAAACCTCCCTCTAACACCCCCCCCCCCCCGCCCCACTCCCCCAACACACACACAATATCACCCCACCCCCAAAAGCTCGGCCTTACCCTCCTATTTAAATTCCTTTATATGCATCTGATACATGTACAATTATACTCAGAAGAACTAACCCTTGCCTCCCTCACAACCTTCCTCTCCGAATCAACCTTCCTTCTCCCCAACCCAAACCCAAACCCCAACACACACACAATATCACCCCCCCCCCCCCCCCCAAAAAGCTCGGCCTCACTCTACTTAAATTCCTTGATCTGCATCTGATACATGTACAGTTATACTCAAAAGAACTAACCCTTGACGACGAGTCCACTTTCGTGAGAGGGTAGACGACATTGCTGCCCTCCCCAAAGGTGACGAGTCCAACATAATCGTCGTCTTCCTCCAGCACGTCAACCAAATCTGCCGCCATTTTCTTCAGTTTGCTTAGCTTGGAGTGTTGACGACTTCTGCCACACTTGAGCAGCATACTTCCGCTGACGTCAAAGAGACAAACCACGCGCATCTTGACCTTATCGATGACGTCATGGTGCAAGGTCGAAAGTTCCAGCACGCCTCGTAACTGGGAAAAGGTAACATGTTTGAAGTTTAGCTTTTTGTGTGCACACGTTTTCTTTTTAGTGGAAAGGTTGCTTGAACAATTTAATTAACCATTGGAATACTATTTAACCGGTGTGAAGAAATATGTTTTCTATATTAAGGTATTTAAGTCCGAGAAGAGCTCCATATCCACCTGATTGCCTTGTCACATTTAGCCTCATTTCGTTATAGATAATGAAATAAGTAGAAATCATTAACTATTGGCGGTATTTTGATCAGAGATTAAAACTTTGCTCTGCGTAGCCAGAAGGGAATGATACGAGGCGCGTGTGAGAAGGCGATCAGCAGTTTGTGGAGAGGATATAAAAAGTTTGAAAGAGAAGGAGCAGGTTTATATACATACCACATTTTCATCCTCTGTGAGGAATATATCGACATCTACACAGTCCCGAGACTTCTCTACTGTAAAATAAACACGACATTATTATGACATGAAATTACATCCACGTCTTTAAAGGAAAAGTACACCAATAATCATAAAAGGTCTTCTGAATGAAATAGAAATTAGAAATAAATGCATTGGTATGGTCATTGCTGGCGGTGTTGCCTGACTCTGAGGGTGTGTTCGAATCCCGCATGGGACTCGGCCCGAAAAAGTACATAAATCTGTACTATTCAAGATAGTTTGATTCCAAATATAACATTGCTACACGTGAAATAGAAAGATGATATATACGAAAGCATCAATCTAATTTTGTTTTAAAGTGATATTATAGTATAAAATATATTTTAAAGTTAGAGTTACTGTCCTCTGACCGTTTGCTTTGCCTTACTCCCTTTGCTTAGAATAACCTCCCTTGACGAAAAGCTTGTTCTTCAATGTATAATTAACACATACTCTTTACTATGTAAGCCTTGCTACAGTGAATCAACAGTCATGGTTTGAGGGTAGAGCCATCTTCGGCGATTACTAAAAACTCAAGGTCTGCAATTATAAAGCTAAAGTTGACCTAAACTCGAATTCCTGTAACTGCATCAAATAACTTCGTGAAAGAAGGCTAAGGAGAATGATGGAGACTAAAGTTTATCTGCATTGGGCTGAAGAGCTGTCATACAAATGATGACGAAATGCAGCAAAGCTTAGCTATTTGTAAAAACTGACTTGAATCATGTCTTGCGTTTGAAGTTGTTGTAGAATATACGTGAAGGCTTGGAAATTACCAGAGAAGATTGTAGACTATTCCAAAGGACTGCACTAGATCAGCCGTAGGACTTTCAACTAAAAAATATCTTTACTGGAAATAACCTGGTCTTGAATTGAGAAAAACATGAAAACTTGGATGATTGTAAAACCTGTCAAAGTATCCAAGTTTTTCAAACATGCTTTTTGGAGCAGGATAAGGACATGAATTTGATATAAACCTTCCACCTGGCTGGGTGTGAATTAGGAGCGTGTTGCAATACCTATTCTGAGAATTCCTAGATCAACTCGACAAAGCAGTTTCATTGGCTAGGTAAAAATAAGGGTGGGTAATTTCAGTACCTATTTTCCCTGGGTTACTGAGGGTAGATAACAACTTACCAGAGGAGCGTATTGACCGTCTGAGTTGAACAGAACCGACATCATCATCTGCTGTTTGAGTGACGTCATCCTCTAATTTTAAATCTTGAAATGACATGGCGGCTTGCCTTTTTATGGTCTCCTCGCCTCTAGAGATCCTGAATGAGCCACTGAGTGCGTTAGACATCAGTGCGTATACATCAGAGTCTTCCGGTTCCACCGGGATGGGTGCAACTCTTTGGTTCGAAGCGCTTTGTTGTCCACTGGTCTGCTCCCTCTGTTTTTGAACTGTCATTAGGTCGTTTAGCAACTGAGTCGATGGGAGAACGTTTTGTTGCTGGATTGAAGGTTGGTCCTTTGATTCATCGTCGAAACTGACTGTTTTCTTTGGTTTGGGTTTAGGTTTGAGAGGAGGTGGAGTTGATGACGCTGCAACAGTGGACCTTAGCAGATGATTTCGGCGTTTCGGCGGTAAGTCAGGGACAGATTCCGGCACAGAGAAAGTTCGATGCATGACAGCTGAAAGCGAGGTGTGACAATCAGGAAACAGCAGGAGAGAGTGGATGCAGGTTGAAGTATTGAAGGGAATGTTGGATGCATAGTGGATGCAGGTTGAAGTATTGAAGGGAATGTCGGATGCACAGTGGATGCAGGTTCAAGGATAGAAGGGGATGTTGGATGCACATTGGATGCAGGTTGGAGTATAGAAGGGAATGTTGGATGCATAGTGGATGCCGGTTCAAGTATTGAAGAGAATGGTGGTTGCACAATAGGGTTGCTTATTAAATGGAATCGTGGATGCAATTTGACGAATTGAAGGGATTGTGGATGCAGACTTACTTTAAGAAAATTTGATGCAGGATGAAGTCATATGGGGAATTGGATGTAACGTCAAGCACTATGAAGAGAGGCACATTTGCATGACGTCATGACTTGGTTGGGATGCTCTTAATTTGTATTTGTAGACTAAGCATTGACATTTTTCTCGAAACGAAACTTAAATGACGTCATGCCGGGGAAAGAGGTTGAAATAACAGCAAATGCCATGCACTGCAAAAATGAAAGTAAAACAAAGTCACGCTATCATAATGAAATAAGCTACGGCAGCTGGAAGTTTAGGTTTGATGCAGTGACAAATACCGCTTTAAATTCAATTTCAGCACGACCTTGATATAAGCTCTCCGGAGCTTGTTGGCTAATCTATTCATGTATATATACAGATATCATGAACAAATATGTTTAAATCAAATTCAAATAACAACTTATGAATGTTTTGCCTTTAGATGACGAAATTAGGTTTTCACACTTCAAAATCCACAATCATCTTTGAGGCATCAATCAACCATATTACTCACGTCTCTTGTTGACCACGGCGTACTCGTCCGGGATTTGGAAGGTTCTTGGATTCACTGAAACAAAATCGTAAATTACAGTTCATTAAGTACTTGTACTATTTCCCCTAATTTTTCTAATCTGGAAATTCAATCGATTTGAAAATCTAAACACTAAATACAGTGGGATCTGGAAGGTTTTTGGATTCACTGTACCAAAATCGTAAATTACAGTTCATTAAAGTACTTGTACTATCTCCCCTAATTTTTTCTTATCCGGAAATTCAATCGATTTGAAAATCTAAACACTAAATACATTGGGATTTGGAAGGTTCTTGGATGTACTGAAACAAAATCGTAAATTACAGTTCATTAAAGTACTTGTACTATCTCCCCTAATTTTTCTTATCCGGAAATTCAATCGATTTGAAAATCTAAACACTAAATACAGTGGGATCTGGAAGGTTCTTGGGTTCACTGTTACAAAATTGTAAATAACAGTTCATTAAGTACTTGTACTATTTCCCCTAATTTTTCTTATCCGGAAATTCAATCGATTTGAAAATCTAAACACTAAATACATGCAGTGGGATCTGGAAGGTTCTTGGGTTCACTGTTACAAAATCGTAAATAACAGTTCATTAAGTACTTGTACTATCTCCCCTAATTTTTCTTATCCGGAAATTCAATCGATTTGAAAATCTAAACACTAAATACAGTGGGATTTGGAAAGTTCTTGGGTTCACTGAGACATAATCGTAAATGACAGTTCACCATATCACAATAGTTGCTATTTTTCCTAATTTTTCTAATCCGGAAATTCAATCGATTTTAAAATCCACTCTCAACTGTATTCAGTGTAGTGAGCACGTCCGGAATGGGAGTTATATAATATATAATTCTATCCATGGCGAAACGGGCGAGTTGGTTAGCTTTTTGTATGGTCATTGCTGGTGGTGTTGCCTGACTCTGAGGGTGTTGGTTCGAAAAAGTAGAAGAATCTGTACTATTCAAGATACTGTGATCCTAACATTAACATTTTTACATCAAATATTCATCCTCAAAATGACAACAAAAGAAAACTTTTTTTATCTCGTAAAAACGGCATCGTATGAAATTACGAATAGATACGTATAACGTACATGTATACTACTAATAGAGCCTCACAACTACTATCAACTCCTTACCGTGATTCTGACTGTTATTGTATGACTGATTGTCGCTCTCTCACTCGGATTATGTTTCCATCATATCCGTAAATCTTTACATTAAGTTCAGGTTGCCAGCGTAAAAACCCGATATGCTTTTAAAGGAGCAGTCGCACGTTTCTAGGGGGAATATAAGTTGATGTCAGGAAAATGAAAATAAATGGTTCAAATTGAAAGACAATGTATTCAAACTAAATGAAGCAGCAATAAATCACATGTTCAGCCATGTGATTTCTTTTCTTACACAAAATGAATTAAAGGTGCTCACACAAAAATGGCCACCAATGGACTTTTGTGTGAAATTTTATAATTTGTTCTCTGACTACGAATAATTTGTTTGTGTAATGGAATTTTTGACACTTTCAAATAATACATTAAGCACTAATTAAGTATTAAAAGTGAAAAAATAAATAAAAAAATTAAACAAACTTGCTACCGCCCCTTTTAATGTGTCTTCGATCGGTACCTTTCCGCCACACAATACCATTTCTACAGTATGACATTGTTACATCAGGTGTCTCTTTAACGAGCCATTCCGTGTGTTGTCGAGGTCACATCAAAGCTTTTTAAAGTGACAACATGAAGGTTTGAAGTCGCGATTATGAACAAAAACCGAACAATGACAGGCGTCAATCAGTGGAAATTTATCTAAAGAAGGCAGTATTACAGTTAAAAGTTGATTATTTTTGTAATATTACTTGTAATCATGAAAATTTGACCTTTTCATAGAATTGCCATTTAGGGAATGAATATTTGAAATATTTTTAATTTAAAACATGAATTATGCCATTAACGTTCATATCAAAGCAAAACAATATGTGACGAAAATCACGGAGTGGCTCTTTAAGTAGGCTAACACTATAACATGGATTATAGCAAATGCTGCATAAGGAAAAGTACACAATCGTAGTATCATTTAACTTCAAAATTCGTGTAAGCCTATTTACATCTCCTAACAACGGATATCATAATTCATTCGGGTAGCTAATCCGTTACTTGATAAACATCTCCCTGTTGTATCAACATGGCTAAAGATCATCACTATGGGCGTATGCCTTTTGCGCACATTTTGATTAATTGGTATATGACTACTACCGCGACTTGCTTGTGACTTTTGCGCCAATTAAAGGGGCAGAAGCACGTTTTTAGAGGGAATATAAGGTGATGTCAGGAAAATGAAAATAAATGGTTCCAATTGAAAGGCAATGTATTCAAACCAAATGGAGCAGTAATAATTCAAATATATAATGTAAAGTTTAGCCATGCGATTCCTTTTCTTACACAAAATGAATTAAAGGTGTTCACACAAAAATGGCCGCCAATGGATTTTAGGTAAATCTTCATACTTTGTTCTCTGACTATGAATGATTGGCTTGTGTAATGAGATTTTTGACACTATCAAAGTAATACATTTAGCGTTAACATACAATTATCAGTGAACATTTTTAAATATAAAATTCTCAAAAAACGTGCTATTGCCCCTTTAACCATGTATGCTTGAAACAGGCAAAGCAAACACGCTGATTAGTCCAGCGCGTTATGTAAACAAGCGAGACGATAGTAGTTTCAGTGGCCAGATATCCCGTTCAAAATACAACTTCCACCTCCTCGTGGTGAACGGGGGAAACAGATCAAATCTGGCTAAGGGAAGTGGTGTGAGTGAGCGAGTAACTGAGTAGTGCTTAACGTTCGAGTGAGAAGGTTATAAGCTGGTTTCAGCGTGTGCGCAATAGTTGTAAAAGTTGGTGCGCAATAGTTATTTTTTGTGTGCGCAAAAGTTATACGGATGTGCGCAAAAGCAATGTTACCATCACTATAGCTCTTGAGTGAGCAGCGAACAGATCACCCGCCAATATGATATCTCAAACATGCTGTGTAATAATAATAAGTCTTAAAATTAAATGCTATACTCGTTACAAATGACAGACAGACAGACAGACAGATAGTTTATTCAGTCTCACCTCTTACATATATACAAAAAGGCATAAAACATAAAAATATACGAGCCACCCTTAAAAAAGGTTATGAGAGACTATTATACAAAGTTAAAAAGAGCACATGTGCTATAAAACATAAATATTATGCATTAAAAGGGTAAATTTACATTAACATATAAATACGGTATAAATTGATTAAAAAGGTAGAACTTCATTATTTTACTAAAACTTTGCGGCGTTGTTCTAAAATTAGTTTGCAGCTTCTGGCACTTATTCTAAAAACACTTGGGCAAGCTAAAATAAAAGAGAGTCGTTCAAGGTCGGTTGCAGTATTAAAAGGATTCCATTGTGATTGACACGCAGTAAAAAGGGGTTTTCTTATTGCTGTATACAGCGGACAATGTAGCAAGACGTGGAGTTCATCTTCAACCTTCTCTTGGCAGTGAAAACATCTTCGGTCATCCAGGGGAGTGTTGTTGTAGCGGCCGAGTTCAACCTGTATAGGAGCAGTCCCACAACGAAACAGGGCGAGTGCTCGTCTATGGGAGCGTACCAGATCCTTCCTTATATACTACTTGCATCCAAAATGTTCTTTGAAAGATCTGTATACCCGTAATTTATTGCCGCTTCCTCTCCTCCCAACTTCGTTTGTCAATTCGGTTTTCCAGTCTTCTAAAAACGTCTTCCACATCTTTTCATTTAGAATGGTTAAAACGTGCTTAGTACAGTGTCCATTTCTGATATCTACGACGTGGCCAAGCCCTATTTTCTTGAAGTGGTCTCGAACTCTAAATGTCCAATTCCTCGTCTTAGCAATAGCGAGTTCACTTGCCCACTTGAAAACTCTGGAGGAAAGCCTTGATGGTGTGAGACAACTAAGACGACAGTAGAGCCTGGTAACACTGGTCCATGACATGTAATTTGATGGTAGACATGTACAATTTGTGATCAAATGAGTGAGTTAGTGACGTCTTATTTGCCGCCACTTGGACAATGGCGTGTTACCTTTAGCACGCTTGTATAAAGACTCCATTCTCGTAGAGGCAGCTCAGTGCGAGCAAGCCTCTGTTCTATTACGCCAAGAATCCGGCGTTCCGGCAAATTGCCCTGGCGGCAAAAAGTTGTAACTCAAGATATCTCCCTTATTTGAAGCCAATGAAAACACCATTTGGATATCCACGACTTAGGGAATTCGTAACGATCGTATAGTGACAGGGAAAGTATTATGCCTTTACGTTTATTTTTCATTAACAGTGTCAGAAATCAGATATGTAGATGTATAGGGTTTTATCATTAGATAGAAACAGTTTTGAGTAAATTATTATTTGTTTAATGATAGATTTTATTTAACTGATTAACCAAATATAAATTAATGAGAAGGTAAAAAGCGATGTTTTGAAAAAGGAAGAGTTATCTCTCCGCGTTGTTAAATTTCAACGATAGCTTTGCCGAACAACACGGAAGAGGCCGAGGTTTTGCCACTTTTGAAACAGCGTCGCTGATTGCACAGCTAACCTCGATTGCCTTCAATCACAATTCTACCTTTCTATCCCGTGTATTAGCCGTAATAGAACAGAGGTTAACAGAGGTATAACTGAGTTGCCTCTGTGGGGAGAGAATGTAATGACTCCTAACCACCAACAAACCAACTACCCACCACCCCTCCCCCGGTCCATCACCAGGAAGTATTATGTTACTATAATAATAAAGGCATAAAATAATAAAATCAGTCATGCTCACGACTGATGTAAAGATATAGAGGATATATTTTGTTTTGAGTGTGATATCACTTATCTCTTATCGAGTGACGGGGGTAGAGCCAGTATTTTCACGAGTGGCGCAGCCACGAGTGAAAATATAGGCTTTACCCCGTCACGAGATGAGAGATAAATGATATCACACTCAAAACAAAAGATATTCTGTTCATTTTATGCCACTGTGGTCGAAAATTTGGTAATTTATGTCCGAAAGGTCTTGACTCGAGAGTTTTCTGGCGACGTCATACCATTGTTGATCGTAACTTAGCGACGGCGATGACGTCGCGTTGATTGTAGAAGTGACGTCAAACCATTGTTCACATGACGTCATCCTCTTTGTGATATTTTCACTGACTTGAAAAAGTGATATCACACTCAGTGGCGAGAACACATTTCTAGAACTGAGAAAACTCAGTCTCTCACCGCTTGTCATATAATAAATGTCAATTCCCTATTGGTTTTAATGACAGTGCATAGTGAATAAACTCGACTACATTGTGCAAATACTATCGACTATAATGGTTTCAGACACGCGAAAAACCAGGAAGTTTGTACCAACCATTGTAGAAGATAAGATGAGATAAAATAAGACTCTATTGTCCACAAGGGGAATTTGGTTTACATTCATATGAACTCTGGAACATCAACAATCATGAATATGAATAAAACATTAAATAACTTAAATATGTAAAACATCAAATAACTTAAATATTTATATATTATAATCATTAAAATTGTTATTAGCAATGTTTCTGGCGGATAAGATTATAAGATTATTAGAGGTAAGATTATGATTAATTTATATGTTTCCGCTCTCTGGTTATCGGTTTTCCTATTGAATCAATCAAATGTACTCCTGAATAGAACTCTAATTTGTATTTCGTCAATCAAGTCATTTACAGGTCTTATTTAATGATTGTGACATTATGTTGCTTTGAAAATCAACTTTCCTTGGGGATTAGACACGTTGTCCGCGAAGAGAAGTTAGAAGCGCTTTAAAGAGGCAGTAGCACATTTTAAAGACAAAGACGGAGCTAACAAAACCGCAAATAGTTGCTACAACGTGAAAGGCAATGTTCAACAATTCATTGTCCTGCCTCAAATTTAAAGATGCTCTCACAACAATGGCGATCAGCAGTTACCTTGATAGGTAAAAAATGTTTCTAACATAAAATCATATTGCAATGTCAAGGAATGGAACAACTGAAAAATTACGTTAACATAAAATCATAGTTAATGTCCATTGACTGAGCAACTTTAAAATGGCGTTAACATAAAATCAAATTGCAATGTCAAGAGATGGAACAACTAAATATAATGACGTCTACATAGACCCCATTGCAATGTAAAGGAATGGAACAACTGACAAATGGCGTCTACCTATCCCCGTTGCATTGTCAAGGAATGGAACAACTGACAAAATGGCGTTAACATAAAATTGTTTTGCAATGTCAATGGAGTGAACAACTTAAAAATTGCATTAACATAAATTCATTTTGCAATGTCGAGTGAACAACTGACAAATGGCGTTAACATAAAATCGTTTTGCAATATGAGGGCATGGAACAACTGCATATAACGTTATCCTATATCCGTATTGCATGGGTAAGGAGAGTTGATGTACTCCATGATATCGAGTTTGGTGACTAGAAGCATGTGATATAAGAAGCAAGCTGTGAAATAACCGTATATATACTCCAGTGGGGAGTGACACCTATCGCTGCCATAGTGCGATATGTGTACATATGGACTGTTTTAGCATCTATATTTCTGGCAACTATATGATAACTACAAGATGAAAATATCCCTTGAGGCTATCAGAATCAGTCATAACCGAGGAATCTCTGCTTCAAATGAACGTTTTAGTTATTTCAAAATCTCCATGCAGTGTGAAATAGAAAAACATATGCCTATTTAATTCAATGATTATTGTCAACTCAATTTAGTATAAGTAATCCTGTTTTGTATGAAATATGTGCGCATCGTAGAGGTAAACCATAAAAGGAGCAGTCCGGCCTATTTCGAGATTTTTTTAATAGCCGATTTTCAACAAAATGAATGTCATAAATTTTATGATTGTAGAATTGAGGAAACTCATAAACTTTGACTAGAATTATGTTGGCTAGTAAGTATTCGAGTAAATCACCTCCAAATATCGTCTTTATTGATAATGGAAACGTTTCCATAAATATGTCGACTAAACAGGAAGTGAGCTGTTTGAGTGGCATTCTAGAAGTTGATGGTATAAGGAAGACAAGAGTAATTCTATGGATGAACAACTTCTTTATTGGATGGTGGCGACGTTTCGGTATAGATTCTTATGCTTGATAACGGTATAAGAATCTATACCGAAACGTCGCCACCATCCAATAAAGAAGTTGTTCATCCATAGAATTACTCTTGTCTTCCTCACACAGGAAGTGACAAGTATCTCTTATTTCTCATTTGATAGCTACAATATCTTCAATACATTTACACACACAAAAAACTTCAACTCAACGCATTAAACTTCCCAGTTGGAGTACGTATATTCACCGCAATGAGACGGCATAGTGAAATCGGACACGATAGTGTAGTGTTACACGCGAGTAACGGAAATCGCATGACGTAATGTTGTTAATCATCAGTTTGCGGACCACTAAAAAACAAGATAAAAACACTTTTTTTTCGAAAACAAAACCTTTTTAGATTGATTTGACTTGGTAAAGTATGGTTTTAATAATCTAAAACAATTAAAAGTGCAAAATGTATAAAATATGCCGGAGTGCTCCTTTAACGTCGGGCATTGGTCAATTAACTTTGAATTCGACCAATTGATACTTTGTTTGAAGCCAAGAAAGTACTCTACTTGTTACAGAGGTAACCCGGGAAGAAATAGCTTGTGTTTAGGGAAGAAGAGAGAATGAAGCTTGAGTGCCCGGCAGAGGTTATAATCACTCACGATGTATCAGTTCCTGAATCTCTCGCACACCCATCATCCTCATGCTGTTTCCGGTCACATGATTGTCACGTGACCCGATACCAGAGCCTGGAAAAGATCGAGTGTTGAATTTTTTGTCCGATGACAACAGAATGAAATCTATTACGCCCCAAGCAAAAGGTGATTTTCTTAGCTCAGCACATCTTAGGGTGTGACTTGAGATCTACAAACACAGTTCGTATTTCCTCTAACAGTCACCTGGGTTACGTCACATGAACAATCTCTCGTACTTGGTGCCTTTTGGAGTTCTGATGCTTGTAAGAGACCTAACACGCTCTACTTGAAGATTCCTTGTCCTAAGCTATTATTAGGACCCTTCATTCTAAAAGCGGTTTCCATTTGTAGAATTCTTCTATTGTCATACCAAAGAACCGCTGCCTGTGTCTTTAACGTTTTCTATGTTAAATACCGTCATACACGCGTTTCTGGAACGATTGCTTAATCCCAAGCGAATATTGGAACCCCCGATCTAAAGGCGGTACCATTTGTACCATGTACAAAAGAACTACAACCTTTTTCTTTAATGTTTCATACAAGCATTTATTTCAAACTGATTGCGATAGCTAGAGACTGATACGTTTTAATTTATACTTATAGGCTATATAAAAGAGAATGTACGTTGACACATTAGCAAACATTTTCAAAGTTGTTTGTGACGGAGATTTAAAAATTACCTGTTTTCATTTTGACTTCAAACGAAGTGATCATTACCAAGTTGTCATGGTTATATCTAACTCAATTGTGTAAGACCAAAAAAAATTCTGGTCTTGTCAGACAGCCCAAATTCAACTGTTCTTCAACATATTTTGTAAATGAATATAAGAATTGTTAAAACCCCTATATCACTTTAACCTTACACTAGCAAAAACACCTTATTAGGCCAACATCAACAGAAATGAGTAGGATTTTAAAAGGCCATGTTTTAATGTGTTTACTGGGCAACCTGTATGAATGTATTCTTTTCCCCTTGTCATTATCTGGGAGAAAGACTTGGCCTGTGCGTGGGTTTTAAAGTAACGCGGGTAGAAGCATATTTGTATTGGCTAAGGGTTTGTCTGTTGTTGACATATTCTTATATCAACAATGAGGAGGATGAATTAAAGACAGACAGACAGACAGACAGATTTTATGGCGCAAACCAAATTGGCCTCTGGTCATACATCAAATATTACAATCATGTTTAGGTGGTGAGGTTACAAAAATCGACTTTTTAAATTTAATGTTGTTTCTTAATTTGAAAGCTTGATATACATATTTACTAAGTAAACGCTGAATGTTAATGTTTCCTGGTGACAATAACTGTATACATTTATAAACAGAATATCGTTGACAATAATATTTCTTCAAGTGAATGAATCTCAGATTCGCGCAATGGACATTGCAATAAAAAGTGAAATGCATCTTCTATATCATGCAAATAACAAAGTGTACATAGACGTTTTCCCCTCGGTATTTTATGAGTATAATATTTACCTGTTTCAATTTATAATGTATGTGATGACAATCGTAATCTAAGCTTGATAAAGACATTAGTGTCTATGTCGAAACGTAGCAAAAAATAAAGAAGTTGTATATTCATAATATTGGCTTCATCTTCTTCATCATCGCAACTTCTAGAATGCCCATCAAAGAAATCGTAATCTACTCTATGCAGTTCTATGTTTTCAATTAAAGGGGCAGTAGCACGTTTTTAGGGGGGATATAAGGTGATGTCAGGAAAATGGAAATGTATGGTTCCAATTGAAAGACAATGTATTTAAACTAAATGGAGCAGTAATAATTCAAATATATAATGTAAAGTTTAGCCATGCGATTCCCTTGTCTTACACAAAATGAATTAAAGGTGTTCACACAAAATGGCCGCCAATGGATGTTATGTGAATCTTCATGCTTTGTCCCCTGATTATGGATAATTGGTTTGTGCAATGAGCTTTTAAACACTGTCACAATAATACATTTAGCATTAATCTACAAATATCAGTGAAAATGTACATTATAAAATTATCAAAAAACGTGCTACTGCCCCTTTAAGGATTGAATTAAACTCCCTCTCACCTTCCATAACTGAGACGGATAGTGTCCTCCCGAAGCACTGAAACACTTCACGGGTCCCGTCTAGAGGCTAATCAATGTCTTCTACCATTCAGATATCCTTTTCATCGCTGAAAAACACAGAAAAGAAAAATAAAGAAAATATATAAATTTGTTTTGGTGAATCATTCAAGTGCTTGAATTGAAATTCAGTACATTGTTAAAAAAGATGTCAATTTATTCAATAATAACTAAGCTTAATCGTCGGAATAATTGAATAAAGTAAGTACATATCCAGAAACAAAACTACTGTACTGAACTGTTGATAAAATATAACAACCTTTTATATCAACATCCAAGTTTATACTCTGAAAAACATTCATAGATATGATATATCACAACATAAATGGTACATACATATATTTAATGGTGTGTATGGTATAGCCTTTCGTCGATATGCAACGATTCACAATGGCGGAGCATTGAAAGGACAAGAGAGAAAATCCAAATGTCGAGTAGTTTCTAAGAACAGGGATGTTATTCAGTGTAAATTGAGAAATGACTGTGAACCGTATTACTATGGAAGCATCCTTGTGACACAGTCATAATTTTTCTTCCGTATATTGTCTCGCACAGTCGTCAGTAACCTCTGTGAAACCGTTGTCTGAACTGAATTTTATTTACACTCAGGCCGCAGGCAGCGGCATATGAACAACGTATATGTAAATATTGTAAATCAACTAAGATTGAAGACGAGACACATTTTTTTATGGACTGTGATATACTCTGATTTGAGAACCCCATTTTTGGATATCGTCTCTTCAAGAATTCCAACTTTCAGCCAAATATCTATTTTAGACCAAACCATACTTATTTTGCAGTGCGACGATCTATCAATTCCCGTAGCTACACTTAATTCAAACATGTATAAACGTAGGTTATTTGCTCCCACCACACTCGCTATTTTAAACTTACTTTTTATCTCCTGTTTTAAGATAATGTATGCAGCTTATTGTTTTATGTAAATCTATTTTAGCACTTTCAGTGCTTTTAACTTATATTGAATATTAAAAGTACATAAGACTTAAAATATAAGTGTCTAATAGGCCCAAGTTGGCCGGGCTATGACATCATGTAACTACATGTATATTTGACCTGTACCAATCGCTAGACACTTGAATAAAATATTTTTATTTCTTCTTCTTTTCTTCTTCTTCTTCACATGAGGATACACATGATACATGTTGTAATGAATAATGAATTAGTTAATATGTTAATGTAAAATCATGAATTTAAAGATTTATATGCAAGTGAAGATATTATAAAAATAATAGTATGGATATGTATATATGTAAAATATATATATAAACAGAGGTGATATCTTACGTAAAAATTTCTACCGACACATTTCAAAGGCATTTGAGATAACATTACAAAATAAAGCTAATTTTCTTAATGTACCTATCCGCTTACTATTGAATAAGTCTTCATTTTATAAAAATTAGTTTTTTTTTTATAAAAGTAAGGGTTCAAATATTTAACCCGGCCATTTATAAAATGGGAACAAATGAATAAATAATGAAATTCATCGCGAATGTCATTCAAAGTACAAAGATTACAAATTCTGTTATGTTTTGGAATATTCCAGCGACCTGTTTCAATGGGTAGGTAATGATTTGCTGTTATAAAATGAAGCAATGATCTTGAATTGCAGTCACTGCACACTATCTATCCCAAAAAATGTTAGTGTATTTATTTCTTCCAATGTAAATTGGCAGTACAAAATCTTCAAGTTAAGTCCTTACAAGTAGATTATGTCCATATTTCAACAGAAGACATGTCAATAATGTTTCTCCCTAATTTCTACCTTGTAGAATTTATATATATATTTTAAACAATATCATATCATCGAGTATGTATATATAAAAATGGAGCATTGGTTTCTCCAGTGAAGAAGGGTTGTATACATATACAGAACGTCATACGTGTGCATTTGGGTCGTTTGTATTGAACGAGTAGATGTCATGGACAAGGAGGAACAGCACATTGACTACAACGTTGCCTGCTTTTGATTCTATGTTCATTTAATAATATATACGGCCTTAGTGGATAAACATCATTATTACACGCCCGTGTAAGATATCGCGGTGTAATATTTATACGGCAATATTAAACTAGTGTAATATCACAATGCAAGTATGACGTCACAGAAGTGAGCTTTTGTGACGTCACAATGTAAGCGCTTCGTCACAATGGGTCCGGAGTCGCGGAACTGTTAGTTTCAGCACATTTTCGGCAAGTTTGCGTGATTTTTAGGGCAAGTAATAAACAGAATACTAAACTTCCTTCCATTTAATATTATTTTTATTACACTCGTGAATGATTTGTTATCAAACTCGCTTTCGCTTTCGCTTTAACTCGTTTAATAAAAATAGTATTAAATGGAAGGTCGTTTAGTATCCTCTATTGGCGATCCCGATGATCATTTATTGTCCAATCGAAACGCTACCAACAAGATAGCAAGACAATTTGATCAATCTCATTAAAATGATATCATTTTTTCTTCACTCCGTTACGCAGAGCGTGGTGTAGCGGATAGATCATATTTTAATAAGATTGCAATTTGATGTGTATCGGATGAAAACATTAGTTACATCATTTGTTGAGAAAACAACTAAAATTTATTTTAAACATGATCTTGTTATTTTTGCGAAATACCCGACGAAATTTTAAAATACCGACGATACTAGGCGAGATTAAATTAAATTAAATTTTCCTTGTTAAGTAACAGCATAAAGCCGAACTTTCATACCTTATAAATTTTTACCTTAAAGTGGCAGTAGCACGTTTAAAGGAGAATATAAGGTAATGTCAGGAAAATGAAAATTAATGGGTTCCAATTGAAAGAAAATGTATTTGAACTAAATGAAGCAGTACTAATTCAAATATATAATGTAAAGTTCAGCCACGCAATTCCTTTTTCTTACACAAAATGAATTAAAGGTGTTCACAAAAAATGGCCGCCAATGGATTGTATGTGAATCTCCATATTTTGTCCTCTGACTATGGATGATTAGCTTGAGTAATGAGATTTTTGACATTTCAAAATAATACATTTAGCATTAACGTACAATTATCAGGGAAATATTTAAAATATAAAATTATCAAAAAACGTGCTACTGCCCCTTTAAAATCAATTAGTATATTGCTCGTAACAAAGCAAAATTATTTCGCTTGGGACATAAACTTGGTATGAAAGGGGAAGCTCGTTAGATATCCCCCAAATACCCCCATGTCTAACTATCGTGTGGGAGGAGGGATCAACATTAAACCATGTAAGGAAGTAAATTGCAGTTGAAGCGATTTTCAGTGGACGATAATAGTAGCGTGACAATGTTATCATGATCCTTGAACTCTATAAGGAAGTAAATTGCAGTTGATACAACAGTGACGAGTGGAAGATAATGGTAGAGTTACAATGTTATCATAATATATGAATTTCAAGAGTGGATACTTAACTCTGGCTGAATTCTAACGCCTAGTATCTGGAATAAAAGAGTTCAGTGGCCATACAATTTCTGAATATAATGAAACATTTTACTTCCTGGTGTCTCAACCCGTTACACAATATTTATATTCTAAACACTCAATACAAAACCAAGTGCTTCAAATTTCAAATAAATGAATTTTGATTGTATTCGATTTGTTACCTTTCTAAGCAATGAAGATATTTTCATATGTTGGGTTTTTTTTCAACACTGTCTGAGAGGTTTTTTATAAATATAATTTAGAACGAAAAACATATAAACATTTACATGTTTATGAGTTTATTTGTCTTTGTTGTTTGTGCTTGTGTATGCGTGTTCTATATGACTTATTCACCCGTGTAAAACAAATTTCCCTCGGGATAATAAAGCTTTATCTATCTATCTATCTATCTATCTATCTATCTATCTATATTATTCTTGCATCGTTGTCTCCGTAACATTTAATTTCAGATATTGAATAGGCCCTACACCGTTTATTATTTTGTTTTCTTTATCATAGTATTACCAAAAGTCCAGAAATGTCATTTAAGTGGGCTGTTTTAAATCTTTCTCACGCTACTTAAGATGTCCTGATAAATTGTTAACCAGGAAACAATAGAATATATTTCATATTGGTAAAATGAACAGTAGGTTCTTTTTTAGGGAGAGAAAGTATAAGATCTTTTTTTACAAATCCCTTGTACATTCACTCATTCTATTTAAGCAGAAATATTAGATATATTAACAAATCGACTGAGACTAAATCCTATCAAGAATAAACTATGGTTCACATTTTATAAGCGTACGAACTTCTTGCATATATTTTTACGATCTCCTATAACGAGGGGCGAAAATGTAGACATTGGTTGAAACTTGTCTTGAAAGGACGGATATAAATGCATGTACAATACAATACATTTCTATTCATCAAGTTGAAGTGTCCGTCGGAAACTTCAGGGTATTTTGACAGACGTCACAAAGGATTTTACATCCTTGTTTCTGATAAGCGAATCAGGATATGTATCCGTCCACTGTACAATACAACACAGGGAGTATCAACGATATCGCCTTTCCTCCATCTGCCACTAGTTTCAAGCAAAGCAACCTGAGCCAATCTAAAAAAGTTATATCCTAAATGACACCAAATAGTGTAATTGTACACTTTGATATCCTCAACGACACCCCAGTTGCACAATTGTTCATTATGATACACTACATACATCTCACTTGTACAATTGTACATAATGGTAAAACCCCACTTGTACAATTGTACTTAGTGATACATCTCACCTGTACAATTGTACATAATGATACACCACACTTGTACAATTGTACATAATGATACACCACACTTGTGCAATTGTACATAATGATACACCACACTTGTACAATTGTACATAATGATACACCACACTTGTACAATTGTACATTATGATACACCACAATTGTACAATTGTACATAATGATACACCAAACTTGTGCAATTGTACATAATGATACACCACACTTGTACAATTGTACATAATGATACACCACACTTGTACAATTGTACATTATGATACATCACACTTTTACAATTGTACATTATGATACACACACTTGTACAATTGTACATTATGATACATCACACTTGTACAATTTTACATAATGATACATCACACTTTTAAAAGGTACATTATGATACACCACACTTGTACAATTGTACATAATGATACACCACCCTGTACAATTGTACATAAATTATGCAGCACACTTGTACAATTGTACATTAGAATACACCACACTTGTACAATTGTTCATTATGATACACTTCATACATCTCACGTGTACAATTGTACATAATGATACACCACACTTGTACAATTGTACATTATGATACACAACACTTGTACTAATGTACATTATGATACACACACTTGTACAATTGTACATTAGGATACACTTCATACATCTCACTTATAGAAATGTACATTATGATACACATACTTGAACAATTGTTCATTATGATACACTACATACATCTCACTTGTACAATTGTACATAATGATACACCACACTTGTACAAGTGTACATTATGATACACAACACTTGTACTAGTGTACATTATGATACACACACTTGTACAATTGTACATTATGATACACCACACTTATACAATTGTACATAAGGATACACCACACTTGTACATTATGATACACCACACTTGTACAATTGTACATTATGATACACCGCACTTGTACAACTGTACATTATGATACACCACATTTGTACAATTGGTGCACTAAATGACACAATACTAGAATAATATGATGCCATAAACTATATCAATGAGTACAATTTAACAAAAGGTTCCCTAAAGAAATACAATTATACATGAAGATACACTTATTGACACGGCACTTGTACAATTGTACATCATGATACACACACTTGTACAATTGTACATCATGATACCTAAACGATAATAAACAAATTTCATCTAATGTTTCTCCTGTTCATACGTAAACGATGGCACGCTTTAACGATAACTTACTGTATTGTATAAATCGATACTAATATGTAGTTATCACGGATCGTCACGACACTCGACAAAACGATACATACAAATTTTACTTATACACTACGATACGGAAAACGTAAACATTTTAAATAGAGAGTAGTACCCGAGGAAGTATGACTTTAACTAAACGAGTAAGATTGTTTGTATTAGCCAAATAAGAGCGAGGATTTTACATTTATTTGAACGAATTTCGTTTTAATTTCATTATACCGATACTGTTCTATTTTTTCTCCAACAGATTTTCAAACAACGATTTGCTTCCCTTTCGACGGTCGACTTAAGTTACATCATGAACGATGGATGTATGCACATGTGCTAATATTGAAAAATATATGTCACTGGTTATTTTTAACCCTATGGGTACAAATACATTAAATATAACGCCATCGATGTAAAGGATTGTAATACAAAATAAAATATATTTTCAGGAATGGTCAGCTGAAGTAGCCGGCTCCAAATATTTGTATACATATTCATTATTTAAAACTGATAGTGTACATGAAAATTATTTAAAAGTATTAGATTCAATGCAACTTCGTAGGTCTCTCTCCAAATTCAGATGTCGAGTTAGTAAACTAAAAGTTCAATCATATAGGAGATCGAAAAATGATGCTCTTATTGCGCCAACGCTATTGAAAACGAATACCGGCATGTATTATAAGTATGTCCTTTATATTCTGATCTACGCAGTAAATATATCCCTCAATATTACTATGTAAATCCCAGTTTAACAAAGTTAAAAAAACCAAAAACTCTAATATTATCCTTCGCCTAGCTATATTCGTTAAAAAGTTACATATTGTATAATGATCATTCTGATGTATTAACCATGTCAGCGCTCTGGTATAACATACCAAAAAACTGTCATTTGTACTATTGGCCTCATGGCCACTCTACGAAATAAATCTGTCTGTCTGTCTGTAATACAAAACGGTCTTCCCACGGACTATATATCAAACTGAATAAAACAAAAACTATCAGGGCCGAGTGATTGGTGGCCTGATGAACGACAAGGGTTTGTTAGATGAAATAACACGACAGAAGACAATAACTTATTTCTAAAACATTTGACAGATTATTCCCTGAAAGAGAAACTGAAAATCAAAAGTAAAAATTACATTTCAACTGCGTTAATACTTGACGTATCGTGTTCTATAAAGTGCAACCAGGCATGGTAACGCATGTGAACGCATTTGACAGATTATTCCCTGAAAGATTACATTTCAACTGCGTTAATACTTGACTAAGAAAACCCCATATGACGAAAGAGATCGTGTTCTATGAAGTGCAACCAGGCAGTTAACGTATGTAAATAACTTATTGGCTGACTATTTTTACATGCTTCATTAGCTATATATATTACACAAACTATTCTTTTATCATTTAAGGGTAAACCGATGGAAATAGAGGAGGTTTAAAAGAATAAAATACGACAGAGAGAGAGAGATAGACATAGGAGACAATATGGAGAGAGAGGGAGAAAGAAAAGGATCGATAGTGTAAATATACGATGAGAGAGAGAGAGAGTGAGAGGGAGAGAGGGTGAGAGGAAGAGGGAGAGAGGGAGAGAGGGTGAGAGGAAGAGGGAGAGAGAGAGAGAGAGAGAGGGCGAGGGAGAGCGAGAGAGAGGGGGAGAGAGGGAGAGAGGGGGAGAGAGACAGAGACAGAGAGACAGACAGAGACAGAGACCGGGAGAGAGACAGGGACAGACAGAGAGACAGAGAGACAGAGCCAGACACACAGAGAGAGACAGAGAGAGAGACAGCGACAGAGACAGAGACAGACACAGAGAGAGAGACACAGAGAGAGACAGCGACAGAGACAGAGACAGACACAGAGAGAGAGACAGAGAGAGAGACAGCGACAGAGACAGGGAGACAGAGACAGGGAGAGAGACAGGGACAGACAGAGAGACAGACAGACAGACAGACAAAGAGAGAGAGACAGAGACAGGGAGAGAGACAGGGACAGACAGAGAGACAGAGACAGAGACAGAGACAGAGACAGAGACAGAGACAGACACACAGAGAGAGACACAGAGAGAGACAGCGACAGAGACAACCAGAGACAGAGACAGGGAGAGAGACAGACAGAGAGACAGAGAGACAGAGACAGACACAGAGAGAGAGACAGAGAGAGAGACAGCGACAGAGACAGAGACAAACACACAGAGAGAGACACAGAGAGAGACAGCGACAGAGACAGGGACAGACAGACAAAATAAGAGAGAGACATAGGGGGACAGAAGAGAAGAAAAGGGAAGAGATATCAAGATAGAAAGAGAGACTGAGAGAGAGGGGCGAAAAGGTAGTGAGAAGTACAACACTAAAAAGAGGTAAATATGAATGAACTGGACTAAAGTTCGAAGCAGTGACAGAGATAGATCAAATGCAGAGGGAGCAGAATACAGAGATGCAAATTAAAGTATGAAGGCTTGGGACTATCAAGTATCTATTCATAATATCTTGTTAAATAACAGTGACTGTCAGCATACCGTGCTATAACAGTCATACCATGTAATGACATACAGTGAGTGACACAAACTTATAGTTTCCCTACCGTAGCTCCACGCATGAGTGAGCACAAGAAATGACAAACAGTTGTAGACTAACAGTCAGTCTCTCTTACATTGAAACACAAGGAGAAGTCAGCTCTCACGTGTATGAATACAACGTGGAAATGTCTCTGTGTAGTGTCTCAGTATGTCTCAATATATATCCTAGCGTCAGTTGGATAGAACACAAGAAATACAACTTACCTCTGTATCCTAAATCCATGTGAACGAAGATACAAATTCAACCTGAATATTTCCAGTGGGTTATCATCAAGTTATTTATAGTCCATCCGTTCTGATATGTCTCTTTATCACCGGGTTACGTAACCAATCAGATGGTCACTGTGAACTATCACAACGTAATAACGTCCTTGGTTGTTCTTAAAGGGACAGTCGTACAACTGTACTGGTCCCGAGGTCGTAGGCTTTCGTAGACGACACTTCACACGTATGGACGCGGTAAATTATCAATGAATATGAATCCAGAATGGTTTAACATAGACCCTAATCCGTGTAGAAAACAGCTCTGGAGTTGATGCGCTCTGTCGGTGACACTGTCCCCAGCTGTCGAATATACCCTTAACTGGTTACTCTGAAGATGTGCAAGGTCGTGTTGACACATGAAGTACAAATATCTTGTGAGCTAAATATGCACAAGCTATATATGTTTTGTATTTCTATAGCTATTGAGTATATAAGGGTGTAGAATACACGCACGAGTAATTATGTGAATTTAACTTCCTTGTTGCAACTTGCCGGGCAACTTGTAAATAGAACTAAAACTGACGCATACATCCAGGAAGTAAATTACATGTATTCTAAAACCAGTTTGTCCTCTCTGAAGTATGTCACATTCGTATACATCCTACAGATTTCCTGACCTACTTATGATGGTGGTGCGATAAAAATGTTTGTCTCTGTTTACATGGCATTTATTGAGTTGTAAGACATGCTAAACTACTCAATATGCTGATATTCATGTATAAGTCTCTAATAAACATATCTGTATATTCAAATTATTACTCATAGACATTCATAAATATCACTTTTTATTACTCGCCCGTGTAAGATATCGCAGTGTAATATTTATATGGCAATATTAAACTAGTGAAATAACACAATTGAAGTATTACGTCAGAGTAGTGTGTGGTTGTGACGTCATTTTCGAAGCGCGCCGTCACAATGGCTGCCGAGTTGCGGAAGAGTTCGTTTCAGCAAACTGTCGCCGGTTTTGCTTGATTTTGAGGGCAAGTAATGAACAGAATACTAAACTCCCTTCCATTTAATGATATTTTTATTAAACTCGTGAATGATTTGGTATCAAACTCGCTTTCGCTCGTTTATACACAAGCATTAATAGTATTAAATGGAAGGTCGTTTAGTATCATCTATATACTAGACAATTTTGATATTGTGAATATAACATATTTCTGATTTTAACTACTTTTGAAATATGAATTTTACAAATCACAAAATCCCTAACTTATTTTGTCAAGTATTTAGTAACAACATTCCGATGCGCTATCAATATCAGGTTGGTTTTTTTTCAGTTTGTAACAAAACGATGACAAATTTAGGAGGTAGAAAAAGAAAAAAAGAATTAATATGTTTTATGATAATATATTACATGCGTTGGTATATTGTCCGGTTTTCGGCCATAGTCGTAGACAGACCACTCACATGTAAAAAGATACCTTCAGAAATAATCAGTACTTCTACGTAAGTAAATATCATTGAAAGCATATGAAAATTTGTGACGACTTTTATTATTTAACATACCTACAGGGTATCATGTTTTACTTGTTTTTACAGTATGTTATTTGAACTCGATTGAAATCCTGGTTGAAGACAGACAGACAGACAGAAATATTTTATTTAAGTGTCACATGATATGTTACAGTTAAAACATCAGTTGTAAAACATAGGGTATAACATATCATCCAGCCAAATAATTGGCTTATGAGACACTGTTAAAAATACATGAATCATTCTGCCAACGCAGAATTGATTTTATCCAGCAAATGTGATATTTTAGCCATTGTAACTTACCACCCATTGTTTATATTTAACGCGTTTACATACATGGATTTTAATGATTTTTAATGTCTCATAGGTCGATTACGGCCGGGTAGTTTTACCAATGTATTTTAAGGTATTTTTATGTTTTATTGTAAACTACGTGACACTTAAATAAACTATTCCTCTCTCTCTCTCTCTCTCTATATGAATTTCTTAGAAATGTACAACTTGATTAGTCGTGTTCCCGGGGAAGGCTCCCTCTGAATGAAATCAAGCTTGTTAAGTACAGAGGGTGTTCTAGTTTTTGATTGGTTACCTGAATGAGGAAGTCCAATCAGTGTTCAGCTGATCATGTTGATTATTAAGTAAAGAACAATGTCCAAGGTACTCTTATTCCTTGGAATTAATGGAAACTTTCAAGGAATGGAGATTAAATGGATATCATCATTTCACATATTGCTCATTCAACCACATTCCATAAAATGTCAAAAAAAATGTTAAAGAAGCAGAATATTTTTGCCCAAATTTTAACCTTTTTACAGATGCAGGAAAGTTTGAAGTGCTCTTTACCAACGTTGATTTAACTCTATTGTGTGCCAAAGCCTGTTTTAATATTTTACGAAGAAGAAGAAAGTGTTTATATAAGTAACAATTTTAAATCGTATATTACCTTTTTATAGTTTATCTTTCTATCCCAAAGGATGTTTACTGATATGTTTTATAACATTTTTGATGTACAATGTTAAACTTTTAATTATCATTTTTGTCTCTCATAATTCCTAAGGAATGACTTGTGTATATTTTATTGATAAATTAACATGTATATATGCATTGTATACACAAGGTGAGACGTTAATAAAACATCTGTCTGTCATGACTTTTCGAGTGAAAAACTTGATAAAATACGCATCAGTACAATGTAGAATAACTGAGCAAAGAAAATATGCTGACATTCTGGCTAACTTACATCTTCTCACGAGAGGCATTGAATCGACATAAGCCTTTCAATATTAATCTCTTGCCTCTTTAACTGTACTTAAAGTGTTTATAATGTAATGTCAAATATATATCTTTTCTGATGTAGTGTAGAGATGATCCATTTTAGATTGTTTTTTTTTCAAAGTGACAGACTTAAAATAACGATATTACATAGGACCATTCGAGCGGGGTATTTTTTGTGGAAACGAAATTCAGGAGGACTTTCCTGTTTACAATTACATATGAATTTAACATGAAAATTTCACACTTAATTTCATATATGTTTGTGAGATAACCATTTTAGTTGTTAAAAATTTGACAATTTGACAAAAAATAAAGTGTATCGCTCTAAAAATAAAAACATCGTGAAATGAAGCCAATTATCAAAGCTACGATCGTGGAATGCATTACTACGACAAAATGCTGTCGTAACTGATAACTTTTATTATGAATTATTTGTAAATATGTTCCTCTCCTATCAATCAAGTAGTAATTTAATTATTTTGTTAATGAATAAGCATATTACAGCACCTTTATTTTCTCGCAATGCTAACCTTTCAAAACGGCGGATGTAAGCCGCTCGAATGGTGCCTTTAAATAGGAACTTTGACCCATTGAAATATGTTTTAATCAACTGTATGTAAGGTAACCCACGCGCTAGAGGATGACGAAGTATTCAGTGAAAAGAGGCATTGTTCCGATTGAGTGAGTGAGTTGTTGTTTTACGCCGCTTGGGCAATATTTCAGCCATTAGCGGCGTGTGTTCCCATTAAAGTTTTCAATCTAACATTACAAATTAAATATTATTTTAAACTTCAACACGAACTTTAAGCTTACAACAAAAATAAAATGTATTTACAATTGAAGTGTTCATTTCTTGTTCAAAAATTACTTTAAGTCTTTACACAAGTTCTAAGAATTTATCAACATTAATTAAACGTTGACATGGTGTTCGAATATAGACAAATAAAAACAATGTAGAGAATATCTTGATTTTTTTTATCACAGTAAGGTAACCCACGTGCTGGATGGTGACCTGGGTATACAGTGAAAGGAGCCAATGAATATATATACTATATAATATATATATTCAGTGAAGAGGTCATGTTCAGATTGAGGTCTGACCTACTTAAAGTTCGTGCTTTCAAAAGTTTAGTTTACTGATATGAATAAACAAGATTGTCACGGGTGATGATCATGAAAAGTTCGTACCAATATAGATAGCCTAGTTATTAGTTTGAATTATGCCCGTGTCTCATAAGCCTGCTAGACTGGATGTTGTTTCTTAAATAACCGATTTTAAAAATGTCTTTCAAATGCTTGTATAACAACATGTGACACGTTAATAAAATAAATTTCTTCTTCTTCTCAATATATACATAGAAACTGTCATTCTAAAACTGTTAAGTATCTTCTACAAAGTTTCAAATAATAATTAAAATGCTCTTTTCATTCGCAAACTGTTTAATATGTACTCTCAATTCGCATCGCTGTGAAAAATGTACACTCAATTCGAAACGCTGTTAAAAATATATGCAAGTATAAACAAAATGTTTACTTTGAAATTTACATTTAAAACCAAAATAATGTTTCAAAATACTGTCACTTGAAAAATGTTTAAAATGTACTGTAAATTCAATCAAATGTTGAAAACGTACTGTAAATCCAAAACGATAGTGAAAAGGAACCATGAAAAGCTGTGCTAATGAATTAAAGGGGCAGTAGCACGTTTTTGATAATTTTATATTTAAATTTTCCACTGATAATTGTACGTTTATGCTTAATGTATTATTTTGACAGTGTCAAAAATATCATTAAACAAACAAATCATCCACAGTCAAGAAAAAAATTGATATTGGTGAATTTGATATGTAAAAATTCAACATACATATTTTAGTTTTCAACAAAAATAAAACTATTTACAATTGAAGTGTACCTTTCTTGTTGAAAAATTATTTTAGTTTAAAATTTCTCTGGCACAAATTCTGATAGGAATTTATCAGCATTATTCAAACGTTGACATGGTTACCAAATATAGCCAAATACAAAAAGTATAGAGAATAATCTCAATTTGTTATGCCCATTTTGTTTTAAAATTTACAGAATCTAAAAATGATATGTTTACAAATCCAGATTATTACATTATTTTCACAAGTATTTAGTTAACATTTCTTTTGTAATCATATGTATATTTTATTACGTCCACATTCTCCCTTACCATATGGTAAAGTGGATCGTCTACATTTAAAATCCTTTACCAAAAACATATGAATCAATCATCTCCCCATATTTAATATACTATGAAAATAATTATATGTAAAATTAATTTTTTTTCATTTCTGACCCAATCGTGACATCAATCGCTACCATTTGTTCATGTAGTAATACTCTCAAGACGATCAAATAATTTTACTTCATTTACTCAAGAAATAATTATTATCAGTACAATAATGATTGAATCGAACACTATATGACATGATATTTGCACTAGCATGACAAAGTTTAAAAGTAATGTTGTTTAAGCAGAAAATGGTTTTTCTTCATTTACTCAAGAAATTATTATTATCAGTACAATAATGATTGAATCGAACACCATATGACATGATATTTGCACAAGCATGACTAAGTTGACATGTAATGAACTAATGTGTTGTTAAGAAGAAAATGGTTTTACGTCATTTACTCAAGAAATAATTATTATCGGTACAAAAATGATTGAATCGAGTTTTGAATTAAGTTAAAATGTAATGATGTTCTTTGAACGTGCTGCGCCAAGTCCGTACCGTTGTGAACTCCCTGGGTTTTACTGGCTCCAAACACTCGTACAGCAAACATATCAATCTTGCATGTGTAGGATCACGCTTAAGTGCTTCTTCGAATGTTTTGTTCACTAAAATCAAAAGATATTTTTTTTGCATAAACTGGATGACTTGCATTCTTAACATAAAAGAGCCCATATGTATTAAATTATACCAAGTGCAGGAAAGCATCATTCAATAGCTGGTTGTGGTTGTATTGTAACAAGAGAACAACGACATGCTTCAATCAGTCAAACGTTATTTTCGAAACTTTCGAAACTTTCGAATGACAGTTGCTAGTTGACCATGTTTGACATGTAATATAAATAGTATGCTGTAAATTGGACGTGAATCACGTGACAATATATCACTGATTAAAGAATATTACTGAAAACGTGTATTAATGGTATAATTACAATTTTGGTAATTTATATATTAGATATATTGGTGCATCTATACCTGGAGCGGTATTCAGATAAGCTATTGCTTGTTTACCAATCCAGTTCTTCAAAAGAAATAAATATGTTTAAACCAAGTGCATCATATATGTTCATGGGAGATACATTATGTATTAAACACACACATATAATATTTAAATTAGATAATTTAGAAATACGGTCGCACTTGAGAACTTATACATTTATTGATTTAGTCTTTTAAAATGAAGATCCTCAACTCGGTGTCATACAAAAGAGTTCTACAATTTAAAAATCTGGTTCAATAGTGCATAATGCAGATCAAAGCAATGGTATTTTGAAAATAGATAATCAATTATTGCTTTCAGCAATGACAAAGTCGACATCGACACCAAACGTTTTCAATGTCTGTTGAACACAGTTGTTGCAAATTACTTAAGTGCGTGTTAGTCGACACAGGGGGAAAAGGTGATAATCTGTAGACTTCTTCGATAATTTGAAAAATTTGACGCGAAATGAGATACGAGACCATTTTTGCACTTGTTGTGGCTTGCCATGTTTTGCTGGTGAGACACGTGCGGTCTGACTGTCACACGAGCAGACAGCAGGTTCTAGTGAACAGCTACAACGGAACTACACAGGAGTTCCTTATCTGGTGGGGTCTTCTACAGTCGAGAGTCGAGTGTGCCCACAAGTGTTACAAACATTCCTGGTGCACGACCTTCCAACTGTCACGTGATGGAAACTGTAGCATGTATACGACCAAACTGGATTTGTTGAAAACATTCCTCACAGGAAACGAACCTGGACTCATCACAATTCAATTGAAGTTCAACAGTGGTAAGATAAAAATATTTATCGTTAAGGCCCCCGTTCCACACGTTCAATCAATTATAAGTTGACAGTCGATTGTATCCAATGTTAAAAGAAAGGTCTAAAGTCGATTTAAATTCTGCTGCAGCTTTATGGAACGACACCCAGGTAATGAGTGAAGTTATAAATCTTACCTTCATGACTTAATCTGCCTCTGTGGGGAGAGAATGATACGACTGTAATCTAACTGTTTCTGGAAGACTTAGAAAGTTCTGTAATCCCAACTCAAGGTGATTTATTCCTTCACGTTTCTTGTGTTCTGGTGTCATTTCAGGTTCTTCGTTGATCGTTTAATCCTTTTCATTTTTCAAGTTAAATTACCCCAAACATGTCTTAAGAAACCACCAGGAATCTGATATTGCCGATGGTTATATTTTCTATAGGTTTATCAATGTATCAAACTGTTTACTGACACAGAATCCATAAACACTCAAATGTACATATCTATCTCAAAATGACAAATAAAAGATCGAAGAAAAGTGCAGGAGTTTCCTACTTGCTGTATCAAAAGTAAAGTAAAGAAAGTCATTATCAAAAGTAGCTCATTTTCAACTAAACAGAAAACTCGGGCTATCATCTCCTGTGTCCGAATATTTTGCAAAGCAATATCATAAGTTGAACTGTTTTACCTGTTCGGGCATAAACAAAAATCCAAGATGGCGGACTTCGTCTTGCCTCGTTTATAAATCGTAAAGATTGCTAATGTGCTTCAATGGATGATGAGATATTTCAATATATGATATGAAGATATTTTGCCTGTGTTAATTAACAGAGTCAACAAACAGTTGTGTACTAATTTATCAATGATCCAATCAAATATCTTCCTGATTCAGGCGCTTTTGGAGACGACTGCGAGGCTGACGAGGCATGCCACTTCCCTAACTCCGAGTGTAGAGAGCGTGTTTGTGGCTGTGTCATGGGGTACAGTTTCAACCCCACCATCAACGCCTGCACCAATGGTAAAGTACTTTTATTTATAATGTGTTTAATTCACTTTTTGCTGAGCAATATACAGTAGTAGTTATAATATATAGTATGTAATACTGTTGGTAATATTGGTACATTCCGAATGAACTTTTCCGAATGAACTTTTCCGAACTTTTCCGAATGAACTTTTCCGAATGGAACGGAAGTTCCGGTGGCGGACAGGATTGATAAAAATGGTGGCCCGATCAATGTAACTAAAAGTAAATAAAACCTTGTTTCCTGATGTCAGGAGTTTGAATATAAACAGAAGCTGGGAATCTGAGCGAGGGAAACTATATTGTGGTATATAGTCATCTCCCTAGCTCTTTGTCCATCCTTAAATATCTATTATCAACTGTAATCTATTTAAAGTATTTTTACTGTATTCGTGGTGTTTTTAGCAATATTTTGCCACCAACCATGAGAATATCCTACCAAAATTCATTAAATAGGAGACAGTTTACCAAAATGTAACGTAACCCCAGCATGTCGACATGACGGCGAACTAAGTGTGGCCATCTCACAAATTTCGGGTTCCTAAATAACTAAATAGTTGAAACAAGGGACAAGGTCATGATTGCTTGAGATAACATATAGTGGAAGTCTGTAGGAGAACAAAGGTTTGATTGGCGTTAATTAGTTGATGATAAGCTGGGGGAATGAAGTAGCCTTGATCTTTATTCAAGGAGGGATTAAAGGATTGCTTCGAGAGTCTTTCTGATCTTGTAATCTGCATGATTGGCTTCAATGATGCTGATGTTGTTGCAGAGGATGGAGTGGTCAGGGTTTGCTAGGTTGTGGTCTGATATGGCGAATTTTGAATCTTTCTTCTGTACAAAGCTCTGATGTTCTTTGATTTGTAGTTTATGGGGGCGGGATGTTTCCCCAATGAAGCTTTCTCCACAGTCGCAAGGTATATGATAGACAACCCCCATGAGCTCTTCCTTGATGGCTGATTCTGCTTTACCATTGGCTTGGAGCTTGTTCTGGAGCTTCCTTTGCTGAATACTACATCTATGTTGGGTTGTTTTGTCATTAGGCGGCGAATAAGGTGGCTGACAGGACTGACGTATGGTACCTAGGCTGATGATGAACGGGGCTGCCTGCGGGGTGATCTTTCTGGCGGGTTAAGGGTGGCGTTAAAGATGGACTGAAATGCTATATGGCAACTTTCAGGATTCGTGAAATAGTGATTACAATTTGACATTGACTCAACTTTAAATTACTGAAATCGACCTAGAAACTGCTTAATTACGACTGTATACATAACACTGCCTAATTAGGCCGGCGAACAGAATAAAACGCACTGAAGCGTGACTGCCTCGTGACGTGTTAGTAGGCGATGTGATACCCCGTTCTCAATGTTTAACCGTTGATTAAACACCCTAAACAACATCCCAACATCTCAAACCTTCAATAAATCGGTAGTTTATTTAATCAACTGGCAATTTGTATTGATGAAAATGTAAGACCCTCATTAAAAACGAAGTTGTGCTCATAATGCTACAGCATGTAGCTGGTCTCGATTTGCGCAATGTTGTCATAAGACTGCACGTGAGAACCCGGATGTATTTTCGTCATAAACAATTGCTCACGTGTGAACCGTTTTATCTTCGTGCACAGTTGTTTGTTGTTATTGAATATAACTTTAGTAGCACAACAGAAAGGATGTTATTATACAATACTATTTTTAGCTCATCTGGCCTGTAAGGCCCGATGGGCTTATGGCATGGCATGGTGTCCGGCGTCCGTCCGTCCGTCCGTCCGTCCATCCGTCCGTCCGTAAACTTTGTGGAATTTCGACTTCTTCTCTAGAACCATAAGGCCTAGATAGCTGAAACTTTGTGTACAGACTCCTTGGCTAGTGAGGATTATAAATTGTAGCTTTGGTGGCCCTGTGACCCCTAATAAGGGCCACAGGGGCCACGCCCTAAAATCCTATTTTCATCTTCTTCTCCAGAACCATAAGGCCTAGAAAGCTGAAACTTTGTGTACAGACTCCTTGGCTAGTGAGGATTATAAATTGTAGCTTTGGTGGCCCTGTGACCCCTAACAAGGGCCACAGGGGCCACACCCTAAACACCTATTTTCATCGTCTTTTCCAGAAGCATAAGGCCTAGAAAGCTGAAACTTTGTGTACAGACTCCTTGACTAGTGAGGATTATGAATTGTAGCTTTGGTGACCCTGTTGCCCCTAATAAAGGCAACAGGAACGTCCTTCAAATCTATTTTCATCTTCTTCTCCTGAAGTATGAGGCTTAGAAAAATGAAACTTGTCGTCTATATACTTAATTTGATGATTGGTGCCCTTGTGGCCTCTACAAAGGGGAAATCACATTGGCCACACTCTACAGCATAATTGATGATGAAGCCTGATGAGCTACAGAGCCAATGGGTCTATTTTTTATATATTTAAACCAATTTTTTTAAATGCCTTTGACTTCATTTTGTAACAGGATCAAAAGAATACACGTTTTTCTTAGTTATTTCATTTAGTGATGGATAAGTTACAATTCTCAATGAAAGGCATGTATTGGATGATGACTGATGTCTTGTTTAAAACATTATTTTAATAGGGCATTTCACTGACAATCTTAAAGTTTTCACTCTTGTACATAGAAGAGATATTGTTCACAACAATATCCGATACGTGGCCCAACAGAATGAAGATTTATTAAATGAACCTTATTCAAAATAATTATCAGATAGAGCAAAAAAGTATTTCTAATTTCAACAGGTTATAATTTACCAATCGTAGAACAAAGGGACGTTAAGGAATACAATTGCTATTTGATGTTACCTAATAAGCTGATGTCATAAAATAGCCAGGTGTTGATGATTGTGCATTATATAACCTACCTGCTATAGTCATCATTTGATAGCTTTTAATTAGGAAACAGACAGGAAATACGATAGACAATAAAGTAATTGTGTATGCATGTAATAGGTGAGTATCTGATCTAAAGAAAGTAAATAACACCTGCAGACCAATGTCATTGTTTATTCAACCTTTTTACACAACGTTCAAATCTAAATGTGAGCATTGTAAATTCGGATTATTACCATAAATCAGCCAAAAACTTTGTGCTATATTTTATATTTTACTTATCTCTTTTTTCTCTGCATGCCAAACTGTTCATTCAGTGAAAATGCGAGCTCGAAACAGAAAATCGGTGTAGTGATCGGAACACGTGAGTTCGATGTATATTGTCACATTGCTCTGTTTGACCTTACACAGCGGGTCAATTTGGCGTGAAACGATCAATGTGATGGGAATTTGTCTACGGAAACTTCATCAGGAGATATTCTAGGACAGTTGACAGCAACACAATGATATGACATACTGTTAATCGCTTGGAAAACGCAGAACTACGGATTTCGCCTACCATTTTCCATATAAGCAGACGAACGCTTCGCCAACTGCCACGTCACCTCCGGTATCCCCTGCCCGTGACCTCTCAGCTTTGTTTTGGTTTGTCGCTGGACGGCGACGAGCAGACGCCTTGTTACGCAATGTTTACTTAGCTGTAGCTTCATTGAGAAACTGTGTATCGTTGCTGTTTTGGCCTAATATTTATGTTATATAGTTATTTGACCAATATCTTATGAAAAATATATTTAAAAAAGGTTATACAGCGGCTCTTTAATGACTTCATTGGCTAACTTGGGAGGGTATTGGTTGTAGTTGACGAATACAATCTGGAGATGGTTTACTTCCGCTTGGAAGGCTTGAGGCGTTGAAGATATGTTCTTGGCTCTTCCGGATAAGGTCGAGATGACTCCTTTCTTGACTTGTAGGGGATGGTTGGAGGTGTAATAGAGGTAATGGTCAGTGTGGGTCGGCTTTCTGTAGAGGTAAACTATCTCCAGAATGTATTCGTCATTCCTCTCTCTCTCTCTCTCTCTCTCTCTCTCTCTCTCTCTCTCTCTCTCTCTCTCTCTCTCTCTCTCTCTCTCTCTCTCTCTCTCTCTCTCTCTCTCTCTCTCTCTCTCTCTATATATATATATATATATATATATATATATATACAAAAAGTTCACAATCTCGAGATCGTTGTTCAGCTCTCAGGTATTATATATTAAAAAGATAAGTCAGAAGTTGAATGAATCCATTTTACTGGCTAGTACTTTCAGCTCAATTTAGGAGCATCTTCAGGCCATATACAAATAACGGATATGAACGTCGCCAGGCGACGTCATCGTGTACAACGTGACGTCATTACATTATTACGTCACAATAGGAAAGGAAAATAGACATTAAGCTCTAGAATTTAGGCTTGGTGAGAACATTTTGATAAATCTGCTTTCTTTTGTACCATATATATATATATATATGATGCAATGTTAATTCTGTCTATGTTAGTGTGGCCCCTAAACTTGAAAATACACAGGAAGTGTATAAACGCACATCAGGTCATATGTAACATCGGAGACTGTAATTTATAATGCTCTGAACAGTATTTTCCCTTTTAGAAATGCTCTTTCCTACTTTTGTTTATACCTTTGTGGATTTAGATAATGATAATGATGATAATGGCTTGGGTGCCGTTCCTTTAACCGATCTTAGCCCTACTCAGATCTTATATAATGTTACGACCGGCATACCGTTCCACTAACCAATCTTACGATCGGCCTAAAATAAGTAGGTGGAAAGGGAAAGCGATTTTAAATTTGACATTACTTGCTAAAATTGATCTTAATTAAGATCGGCTTGTTGATTTAGATAATCATAAAAACGTTTATTTTCAAAAGTTGCACAAAGTACGGCATATCCTACACACTGTTTCCCAGGACAGCAGTCTACGGGATGGAAGTGGCTGAATACAAGAACGTGGCATCTGTATATGATAATGCTTTTCTTTTCCCTTTTAGAAATGCTCTTTTCTACTTTTGTTTATACCTTTGTGGGCTTAGATAACCAGAAAAACATCTATTTTTGAAGGTTGCACAACGTATGGCATGTCCTACACACTGTTGCCCGGGACAGCAGTCTTCGGGATGGAAGTGGCTATATACGAGAACGTGGCATCTGTAGAGGATTGTCTGAAGCTCTGCTCGCCCATGGCTAACTGCAAGTCATTCGATTATAGAACGGACCACAAGGATTGCTACCTGAAAGGGGGTGGGGGGTTGGACGCTTGGTTTGCCAGCATAGGTAACACTGTCCATGGGGTCAGAAACTGCTACACTTAGCTCACGTTAAAGGGGCAGTAGCACGTGTTTTGATAAGTTTATATTTTAAATATTTCACTGATAATTGTTGGTTATTGCTAAATGTAATATATCGACAGTGTCAACAATCTCATTACACAAGCCAATAACCCATAGTCAGAGGACAAAGTATGAAGATTCACATAAAATCCATTGGCGGCCATTTATGTGAACACCTTTAATTCAAATGAATCACATGGCTAAACTTTATATTATATATTTGAATTATTGCTGTTCAATTTTGTTTAAATACATTGTCTTTCAATTGGAACCATGTATTTTCATTTTCCTGACATCATGTTATGTTCCCCCTAAAAACGTGCTACTGCCCCTTCAAGCCTCAAAGAGGCACTCCGTGAGTTCATGGGGGTCACATCTTTCTCTCTCCACAGCGGCAGATCAAGTCATGAAATATTGATACACCATATGTTCTATTACGCCCAAATCAGTGGGTTCCAGCAGTTTCCCCTGACGGAAAAAGGTTGCATGACAAAGCATTTGAATTTCTTTATTCAAATGACAACGCTTCTCGCATGGAAAGGGTGGTTCATATCACAATGCTTTTGGCATAATTCAGTAGTCAAAATGAGGATTTTAGAACAGCTTCGTTGATTGCACAACTAACTTTTTTTTCAAATATTTTTTATTCAATTCAATTCAGCAGGTATATAGAGAATCTAACCCGAGTGTCTTCTGATATCAAATATATCAACACAAGTTGATAAAAGTAACAAATATCCGAGGCTTGCCGAGGATATTTTACTTTTATCAACGAGTGTTGATATATTTGATATCAGAAGACACGAGGGTGAGATTCTATTTATCATCCAAAATCATTTTTCATCACATGAGCATGAAAAACTTACATTTTTGAACACTTTATAGCCCTAATACTGCTAAACCAGTGATGTCATAGCATTGTGACGTCGTTGTGTTTATGACGTCATGGCATTGTGACGTCATTACTGTTGATGTAAAACGTTTGTGATGTCATGTATTTTCTGATTACAAGGCATTGTTCAAAATCTACTGTCAAAGCGATATCTCCTAGGAGATATCGCTTGATCTTCCCTTCTTGCCCTTAAAATATGAGCTAAATGGGTACAATATATGTAATCATGACACATTGATAAAGGATTTCAATTTGGCATGAAATGAAGGTAAAGCATTATTTTTACGTGCAATAATTTTTTCAACTTTAACAACATCCTTGATAATATTTACAAAACTGTCAATTGATAATTTATTCTGTTTGATTCTGGTGATATGAATATATTTTTTGGCAGATATAATACTGTGAGAAACTAAAAGACTGAACCGGCTGTTGCAAAAGAGAATATCAAGATCAGAGATAATATCAAAGTATGGAATATGAGGAGTAATAAAGTTTTCATTCTTTTCAATGTTTACATTTAATGAAAACATGCTCACTTTCGCTGGTTTTTATTTTTCATTTTTCATGTTGTATTGTACATAAATTACTTCATATAAGGACTAAATTGCTGTGTGAATGTTTAATTAAATAATGTTGGATTATGTTTTTCACATTCTTATTTTTTTGCATTACACCTAATGGCTTTGAACATAACTGCTGGTTCTCCTTTCACAAAGCAACCTTCACAGTGCCAAGGTTGACCTCAAATCCAATAATTTCTAAAAATAGCGCTAAGGTTGCCGTAAGGACTTACCTAGAGACCTAAAGAGATACCTATGTCTACTAAGATTTAATGCATTGCCATTAAGATGTAACACTATATGGAACGAAACTGTTAATTCTGATGTTCTTTGTCAGATGTGTAATAGTGGAAGTGTTGAAAATGAAGTCCACTTCCTTTTTGAATATAACAGATATGTAATTCTTATAAGTTTTTATCTACCTGTATGGTATAGACTAACAACAATTGTAAATTGATCAAGCTATTATAACGTCTAATTATATTGCTCTTTTAATGAATTGTGCTAAATCTATAAAATTATCTCTTAAATGTCGATCTGTAACAAATTTAAGATTTCAATGTCTGTATATTGCCATGTAAAATGTATCAATGTTCTTTGCTTTTGTACATGGGCCAATGGCCTACAAAACCGAAATAAACTTTCTTTCTTTCATGTAGTAATACTATGAGTATCATGACGAGAAAATGATTTACTTCCTCTTCTGAAAAAAAATCATTAGTATCGGTACAATGATGATTGAATCGAGATCATATGACATGATATTTGCACTGACATGACTAAGTTGACATACAGTGATGTTCATTGAACCAAAGTGTTGTTGAGGTTGTACCTGCTCAGTCTCATTAAAATCGACTGTGATTCGAGGAAAAAAGTGTAAAAATATTATCTCTAGCGGGGTTCGAAACTAACCCAGCCCGGCTTTCCTCTCGAGACGGGGAGGATATCCCGAATGGTTCGAGCCCCGATAGAGACAATATTTTTGATATTTTATTCCTCGGAGCACGGTCGATTTTAATCAGACTGACCAGCTGCTCCGAGGCCCATCTTAGTTACTTATGTGAACTCATGACTTCAAACACTCGTACAGCAAACATATAAATCTTGCATGTGTAGGATCACGCTGATATGCTTCTTTGAATGTTTTGTTCATTAAAATAAAAATATTTTTGTTTGTACATATACTGGATGACTAACATTCTGAACATAAAAGAGCCCATATATACCAAAATATGACAAGTGCCGGCAGGCATCATTATATATAGCTGATTGTGGTAGTATTGTAACAAGAGGTGAGGTGAGGTGATATGGGGTTTATCGCCGCTTTCAAGAGTATTTCACTTATATCGCGGCTGCTAGTATTATTGCAGGGAGAGATGGGTACCATGGGTGGTACTGAACCGAAATTCAGTGTAGCATTGCACCCAAACCTGACTGCGTGTAGAACAGTTTTCTACTGCAGGCAAAGTTGCCGAGCCCCTGGCGGGATTCGAACCAAGGACCTCCTGACCCGAAGCCGAACGCGCTAACAAGAGGACAACGACATGCTTCAATCAGTCAAATGTAAATGTAATGTGTAAATTGTAATGCTAGTTGACAATGTTTGACATGTTATATAAATAGTATGCTGTAAATGACTTAATTGCTGTGATAAACATCAACTAACCTCGACCTTACCACTTCTAGATTTTCGTTCAAAGATTTTTCAAAAAAATAAAAGCTGGACTTAATTTTTGTTAATTTGTCCAATAAACACCTTTTGTTAGTCTTTCATTTAGACAGCGTAATTATCGGCTGTGAAAAACTCACCTGGGTAAGGGGCCATAAAACTCGCTCGGGTGTGACGTAATAAACATACTAAAACAGAGTTACGCATCATTATTTCAACTGAAATACTACCTAAATAGTTGTTGAATTAACATTGATGTGGATATCTTTTTTACACCAAATGATTAGTAGTGTTACGTCGTCAAATGATTTATCTAACTGAGTGGAAAACGTTTCCTAAAAATAGTTAATTATTAGTTGTTTTTCCTGTGTTATTGTTACGATAGATATTTGTAACCACAAATACCGCCCCAAATCATGACACTGCCACCGCCATGGGATTGCACTCCAAGGCGAATTTCATGGGCGCAGCCATTTTGTGGCAGCCATTAACACCTATTCTCACGAAAAGTGCACCAACTGAAAACTGGAACTTATAAAAAATCAAAGTCCATTCTGTTAAAGGATAACACATTTTTTTGACAGAAAATTATTTATTGTTCACAAAACTCAAACTAACAAAAGTAGGATGTCATGGCAATAACATTTATGGTCCATCATACGTTGGTATCCAAAGTCGAAAATGTAATTTACGTGACGTCCTTATTTGCAACATCAACTGATAAACTCTAGCAATACAACAACTTTGAAGCATATTAAGATATGTCAATTTGACAATTGACACCAAGACTTTACTTGGTGTAAGTTCCGGAAAACGAGAAATGATAATCATTTGTAGAAAGAAACCATGGAATTACCATCGTGATAGTGCTGCTATACACACTGAATTATTTTGAACAAACTGTTTTTAATAATTTTTATAATGACAATGTATTCCTAACATTGACAGCAAATAAATTAAATGTAAGCATAACAATCACCAATGAACAAATGACGAAAATTGTCATGACACAATCTCTGTGACAAAGATACTTTGAAAAATCGTAACGTAGATTACGCAGAAATATCACGTAAATTACAAGGGAACATTTCTTAAAAGTAAACTGAATTCAATCGTCAATTAACACTCTTGGTCAGTTATGATACCATATTTGAACTGCAGTCCTGTTATTGCAACTCTTATGTAATGACAGGAGTCAATCATGTAGATTACGAAATTTCCTGAAATTTCTTAAAGACCAAATCCATGTCATTTTCCTCAAAGGAGAAGGTGCGGCGGGATCTCCCAACTGCTACTGGAGGTTTGAGGATACAAAGGAGGTCTGAGAAGGAGATCCATACTTCATCCTTTCTACTTGGCCATTTGAACTGAGTCTTGGACTTCTCCATGAATGAAATTGAGCACTCTGCTTCGTCATCGTCTATCTCCTTGACAACGCCAACATACCACTGTTTGCCATAAACCGCAGCAACATACTTCCCTACTTCAGGTGTTACTGGAACAGAGATTGAATCAACCGTATGAGTGCTTGACGGGCCATCTTCAGGTCTTACTGGGACAGAAATCGTATCAGCAGTATGAGTGCTTGACGAGACAACTTCTGGTGTTTCAGCAGCAGCTACTTGAATGACGTCATCCACCTGATCAGTGAGTTGTTGTGAAGCTGGTGTGTCCAAGTTTGGAATCTTCTTCAGAATGTCACCTGGAGCCCAGTCAGAGTGATATTTGCCACTAAGACACTGCGAACAGTAACAAGACGTGGTTCTGGAGACAATTTTGCCCGGAGCAACTGGAGCAATAGCATGGACTTTCATCGTGCCCTTTAAAGGTATGACACCTTTCAGAAGATCTTCAAGCTCAGATCTCACTGACGCGATTTCAGCACTTTTGATGAACAGGTACTTGGAACTCTTATTGAAACGAGTACCCCAGAGGTAGTAGTCTTCAGCATCCTGTATAACAGCCTTGCCTTGTCGGACTGACAGATCAGCCATCCTCTTAGAGGTTCCTCCTATGCCATCACATGGCCCCTTGCCATGGCCGGCTTCAAAATAGTTCCAGCTTGCTTGAACGCCAAGGAGATTCTTATGGTCTGAGACAATGTAGAACATACTCTTGTTCCTGTACTGAGATGAAGGACTGTCAGTCCAGTAGTGGATCCAAGATACAGGACCGATCTCCTCCTGTATGGTAGGCACAAGCTTCTTCATGAATGCATAGACAGATCCTGCATTGTGCCCACCATCATCCGAAACAAAAACATAGCTTTTATGCAAAAGAGTCCCTTGAACAGCCGACTTGAAGTAGAGGACGACAGGATGCAGAGTGACAAGACTGGCATTCCAATAAGCGCTCTGTACCTCTTCTGCACTGGAACACGTAAAGTTCTCTGCAAAATCCATTTGGATAATGACATGTCCATTAGGAAGATTCTCTTTCAAGTCACAGAGAGCTCTGTATTGCTCACGGATCCTCGATGTATGCTCCAGGAACTCAGCTGTTTCTTTATGAATCATTTCTGCAAACTCTTGTTTGCTTATTTCATGCTGAACTATTTTCATCCTCTTCTTGCCGTCAGAGCAGGAGACTCTCTGCCACTTGTCATAACTGATGTTGTTGCTTTTGATTTCAGACAGAAACTTGGCAGGTCCTTCATTATCAATTCTCCTTGCATAATCCTCTGGATTTAAAGGGATGGTTGCCCCTTGCGCCTTGAGACACTTCAACAGCAACGCCATATTTTGGTGACGCTGACAAAGGCATTTGTTTTTTGAAAGGTACTTTGTCAATGTAACATTCTTTGGACGAAGTTTGCAAAATGTAGAAAGTGACATCTTTACAGTTGACATTTCAGCTTGGAATTTGAGGAAGAGATTGTGAAGACTGTCATTGAGTATCCTTCGTTGTTGCTGCTGCCCTTCTACTTTCTTTGCATCAGCTTTTCCAGGCATCTCTCTACTGTTGTCATCTCGTGTCATGAAGTCAATTACTGATGCTTTCGTCTGCTCATGGATCAGCTGGTTTCGACGCCTGGATGCAACAGAGCATGCTTTGGTATTGGTGTTTAATGTTCTCCTGTTCATCCCAACAGATTTGCTTAGCGCACGTCTCATTCTGTACTTTTTTGTAATAACCCCAGCAAGAATTTGATTGATAAGTTTTTTCCCCTTCGTCCCAGCTATGTTCCTTGCAGATTGTACCTCAGCAGCTATCACATTTGAAAGCAGTAGCTTTTTCACCACAGCCTGTGGTACTTCAGATGGACTTATCCCGTTATCAATCAGATCTCTCTGAGTTCTTCTTCTTGGGGTGAGGTTTTCAACTGTCTTGTCAGTCTCATAACGTGCCTTTTGTTGTTTCATTTGTAGACGCAAACGGCGTTTACATTCTGTTTTATATTTTCTTGTAGGATTTAAGTTGTCTCTCTTTAGTTTTTCAATTTCTCTTCTTTGTTTTGATGTAGCTCTGCTTATTCGTTTTCTGACCCTGGCATAGCCTAGAGAGGAGAAAGGCATCTTCACTTGTAAGGTTTCAGAGGAACATCCACCATCAGGTACAGTACTGCTTACTTCATTTTCATCTCTTATTGTTTCATTTCTCTTCTCTTCTCTCACATTTGATTTTGTTACACTTCGTTCCTTTCTGTGTTTTCTCACCCACTTGAGAACTTTTTCTCTCCTTTCTTTGGCATCCTTCTTTGATCGTTCGGAAATTGGAACATTATATTTTTGCAGTCTCAATCTTTCCTTTTCAAGATAAGTTTCACCTTCTTTTTCCAATTTTCTCTTCCTATAAGCCCGTTGAATCTCTGCTCTGGTTTTCCCCATTGTATTAACCTACAACAAAGATTACATTTATCAAAATAAATGCATGAACATCAAGTCATCAAATTGTAATTTACGTTACCATCTTTGTAATCGACGTTACTGATATAAAAATGATAACATTTGCATGAAATTATCTTCAATCAAACTATTTATATGCTCTTTTGAAAAAGGTTAACTCAAAATATGGTTTAGATAAATTTGCACAGCTTTGTTAAGTGATAGACCATCAAACATGAGAATAAAACAACTTTTGAGAGAAACTTAGTAATCTACGTTACCGTCACATTACAACGTTTGTTTAGAAATGTAAGGGCGTAAATGAGAAATGTTTTCAAACTTATATATAGATCAACATAGATAGATTCAAAGGTAAGAAACAGTTTCTGTGTTTCGGACATTCATTCAATGCAGAACAGCTTAAAAGTACACTAAAATACCACCCAAGATGTAATCACGTTACGTTTTTGTTTTGATATCAAATGTCAAACTTACCAAATCAAATGAAAGTGTAAAATCAATCAATACATGGAGGTGAGCATGAACAAACTTTGAATAAAAAATCTCACTTACCTGAGGAGTCTTGTTATTTATCTATTAACTTGAAGTGACACTGGTGAATACTTCACATATTAATGACGACGCTTCAATAACATGGCTGCCATGCCGTCTGCTTTTGGTGCTAAACGACTGCGCTAATGACTTATGTAACCAGTTGAAGGCCACTACCAAAGAAACATAACTCTTGTGTGCATACCATTAAGAAATTATGCCTCCTAAAAATGACGTCATGTAAATTACGTCACGTAAATTACATAACGTGGATTACATTGGCAACTATTAGAACCCATAAAACACTCTGAGTGTTCATGAAAAGCAAATTCTTCACCTTGTTTATACTCTTGAATCAGTCCATTCACTTTATAACCCCTATGGTGATAATGGACCCACCGTTTCTGTCTTATAGTGGTCACGTAGATTACGGCCTTAAAAAATCTCTATGACTACTATCCTCTCAAACATCTGCCTAAGAAATTGCCTGAAATTTCATTGTTTTTCGATCGAAATATGTAATTACCCTACATTCAACTGTAAAAAGCATAGTTAGCTAATACATAAACATTGTTTTAACAAAACTAGATCCTCAATTATGTTTGGTAACGTAGATTTCATTTATTTGGAGACAAAACACTGAGGGCAAAATTTAAGTGAAAAATGAAATATGTAGATACATTTTAGGTATGAATGAAAGGGACAGTACCATACTTTTAAAAAATTGTCCTTAATAGTCACACAACATGTTTATTTTAATTCGAAATATTCACTCATAGTAACGTACTGAATTTAGAGACATGGATATTTTAACAATTTTAATACAAATGTGACACCGGGTCACACAAACCAATGACAAATCATCGACAATTTCTGTGTTCCGGATAAAAACCAAACCTGGCATTAAATAAAAACATAAAATAACACTTCAAAATTACTAAATTTACAAAATAACACGCGAAGACACTGAAATTTCCAAATTGTGCACTTTTCGGCTGCAACGTTAACTGGTCAGTGTTATTTGCAACGCTACGGGATTTGCGCATTGACGTTATATACACGTAAAGACGGTACCCAGTCAGCACTTAGTCGACTTCCTTACCAACTAATAATTAATTTTTAGTATCTCCTTATGTCACATCGGCATCAAACACTTCAGTTACTATTTTTCAAAGCTTCTCAATGTATGTAAATGACAAGGTAATAACAGTTTTATGTTAAAGTCTGCGATATCAAAGTGCAGAAATTTAGGATCTATATGAATGACGTTAGATATCTAATTAATTAACTCAGTCGACTATGATTTCTTTACTTCAACTGTTATTTTATCTTGTGAATGTCTGATTGTTTTTTTTCTGTTTTTTTTTCTCTCGATTATCTAGACTTACGCATGTTTTTTCAAGGAAACATAATTATATCACAATATTCTATCAATATTTACTGTAGGACTATAGCTTTGTATAGGATTGAATGGCCAATTTACTAGGCGTTGAAAGCTGTTCAGCAAATTAGGATTTCGATGTTAATGAATTTACCTGAATGTCATAAATGTTCCTTGATATCTTTTCCAGTACAATATGTGTTAAACTTTAATATTTTAAGGAAGTAAGTGTTTACTTTTAAATAAAAGTCATTCAAATTTCCAACATTCCAATCCAATGCAGGCAATGTCAGAAGCAATCTTAATAAATTTAGATCAACAGGTTTTTATGTTAAGTTATAATATTAGACAATATGGAACTGTCGATATCAATTTATTCAGATTTCATCGCAAGGAAATTCTATGATGAGCAACTTCTTTGACAATGGCGACGTTGCGGCCAAGGTTCTTTTCCGTTTTTACAGCATGAAAACATTTTAATTTTCGAAACATTGCTACATGTATTATGAAATTAAAGAAGTTGTTCATACGTAGAAATTCCTTGTTTTCCTTATACTACCAACTTCTAAAGTGCCCCTCAAACAGTTAATTTTTAAGTGATAATTAAAGTTAATATGTCAACTAGTTTATTGATTTTTGGAGTACGGATACATTTTTTAAAAAACACCTAAGAAATAGCTTCCGGTCTTCTGATTTACAATATTTCAGTAAGGACTAAAACCTCTGTAGCAAATACCTGGAGATGATATAAAATCATCCTTTATCTGTAATTAGCAAATTATAGGCATATTTGAAACACAAACTCGTCTGCAGTCATCCCAGGATCACCGGCATTCTGTCGTCATAGCATTGAATTATGTGACATCATTACACTCTTAACTGTGTTTTCAAATATAAGTAATAACGGATAATTCTTTTTTCTTTTTCTTTTTTGATTCTTTGATTTTGTGATTAATTTATTCATTGAAGATTTAAATTACACGTGAGAGCAAGTTTTCTGTTTTCTTTTAACTCGGAACATATTGACATGGTATTGGCACTATTTATCACTGGATGTAATGATTTGATTTATACAGTACCATGTCAGGGATATATGTCTTGCAGGGGATGAATTTCGACCCGATATCGTGGTATCATCGAAGATAGAACAAAATATTCCATTACATTTTTCTAAAGACGATTTATAATCGCGTGATAATGGAACCGATTACACATTATACATTCATTTCAATTTGTTTTAATCATCCTTCACAATTAAATGAGTCTTGACATTATGATTTGTATTAAAATATTTTATCTGTTTCGTAGTCCATGATCGACAGAAAATACTGAAAATACCACATTTACGATATCAGTCATCATACTTTAAATAGGTATAATAGTAATACTAAAGTTATTAAATATGATTTAAGCAATATATATAGGCCAAACAATTTCTCTTATTTCGTGTTTTGAGTGTGTGTGTGTTTATTTCTTGAGTAATAACACATAATTTGAAATGACAAAGGTTAGGATAGTGAAATCATGCTTTCTATTATGATTTAAGGAAGATTTCATAGATCCAGGAGAAATAAAACCATAAAATTATTTACCTTAGGCATATAAGTTTTTATAAATAATAATTTACCTTTTTAACAATCAAAGGCACTGTGGTGCACACGATTTTACTATCTTATCGAACTTGTGAACAAGGGTAAGTGTTAGGCCTACGTGTTAAAACATAAAGCTTAGGCCGGGCTACTTTCTGTATAATTTTAAGATTATTTAAATTCTATTAATTTTTGTTAATCTATTGTACTAAAAATCAACTCTGTCAAAAACCGCTTCATAATTGGTAAAATTTAGTATGTGATACCTAAGCTAGACGTAAATCAGAAAATATGGAGATGATAGACCAAATATGTATAGATGCAGTAGGGAGAAACTAACGAACAACTTACAATATGTTATTTGCGTAACTATAAATCCCTATGAGTCATTGCATTGTGTATAAAAATTGATTAGTTCTTGACAACATCTTGATTTTCAACTGAAATCAGCATATACAATATACTGAAGATTGGGTTTGAATAGTTATAAAGCCGTAAGTGCAAACGCCTTAAATGTTGGGATTCTTTTTCAATAAGATTTTTTTTCGTTCTGACCCAACCTGACATCAATCGCTACCAAATGGGTCCAAGTAGTAAGACTATGAGTATCATGACAAAAATACTTCATCTACTCAAAAATATCGGTACAATAATGATCGAATCGTGCACCATATGACATGATATTTGCACTAACATGACTTCGTTGAAATGTAATGATGTTCATCAAACACGCTGCACCAAGTCCTTACTGATGTGAATTCCCTGGGGTTTACTTCAAACAATGTTTCATGTGTATGATCACGCTTAAGTGCTTCTTTGAATGTTTTGTTTATTAAAATAAAAAGGTTTTTTTGTGCATATACTGGATGACTTGCATTCTAAACATAAAAGAGCCATATTTATCAAACTATAACAAGTGCAGGAAAGCATCATTTTATAGCTGATTGTGGTAATATTGTAAAAAGTCGACAACGACAAACTTCAATCAGTCAAACGTTATTTTCGAAACTTTCGATTGACAGTTGCTAATTGACCATGTTTGACATGTAATATAAATAGTATGTTGTAAATTGGACATGTGGATTTGGCTTCCGTGCCAATACATCACTTATTAAAGAATATCATTGAAAACGTGTATTAACGGTATAATTACAATTTTGGTAATTTATATAGAAGATATAATATGAGTGTCCATGACATACTATGATTACGACACGAGTGGCTAAATATTAGTATTTCCCGAGCGAGAACGATGGATGTAGTGATATTCAGACACGAGTGTCGTGAACATAGTATGTCATGGGCACGAATATAGTATTCTGTTTATTACCGTAGTCCCAATATTAAAGACAATACTCAAAAACTACTTTCCAGCATAGGCGGACAAGCCGTCGCCGGCCCCTTTAATAGATTGTGACGTCATAGGTGAACCGTGACGTCAAAGCATTTTTATAACGTGACGTCACAATGAAAAAGTGATATTTTGAAAATATGAACCTCGGTATGACTGCCCGCGTAGGTAAAAATATTAGATACTCTGAATATACATGATGAATTATTCCATCATGTTGTTAACAAAATAAGAAAGAAAACATGTATAAATATCACGGAGTGTGTATGATTTTGCCTTATACTTTTAATAAAAATTGTTTTTGGTTGATATTTCTCTGATATATAGGGGATATTATATGACTGTCATTGACATACAATGTTTGTGACACGGATATACTGATATATAGGCACGAGTGTCATAACAACAATATGTAATGGGCAGGAATATAAAATTATGTTTATTACTCTTAATTAAAGAAAATACATAAAGCATCGACTTGAACAACTGTTACTGGCAGGGCACTGAAACCTTTAAGAAGAAAAAAAATGTTAAAGCCTTCTGCTTGACCTCAAGCTAAAGCTTATACTGGCAGCTGCATCAATATGTTTCCTGACCAAACCTTATAAGAAAACATTCAGTTTAATTTCAAAATATAAAAATGGATATTTGTCCTTAACAAACCATAATTTAAAAAGTTTTATCAAACGTGTACGGTCGCACTTAAGAACCTGTATATTTATTTGTTTTGTCTATTAACATGATGATCCTCAACTCATACAAGAGAGTTCTCGATTTAAAATTCTTGTTAATTAGTGCAAACTGAAGATTGTATTGAAAATGATATTTTGAAAACAGATAATCAATAATCGCTTTCAGCAATGACAAACTCGACATCTGTTTAACCAAACGTTGTCAATATCTGTTGAACACAGTTGTTGCAAAATTACTTAGGTGCGTGTTGGGCAACCCAGGGGTATAAGGTGATTACCTATCAGTATCTTCGAAAATTTAGAAAAATTGTTGCGAAATGAGATACGAGACCATTTATTTACTTTCTGTGGCTTGTCATGTCTTGATTGTGAGCGACGTACGGTCTGATTGCCATACAACCAAACAGCAGGTTGTAGTGAACAGCTACAACGGAACAACACAGGAGTTCCTCATTTGGTGGGGTCTTCTACAGTCCAGAGTCGAGTGTGCTCTCAAGTGTTACACAGATCCCTTGTGCATAACTTTCCAACTGTCCCAAGATGGCACCTGTAGCATGTATGCTAGCAAACTGGATTTGTTGAAAACATTCCTCACAGGAAACGAACCTGGACTCATCACAATTCAGTTGAAGTTCAACAGTGGTAAGTTAAAAGTAAATGCCTCTTACGTCCCCATTCCACACTTTCAATCAACTGTAAGTTGACAATCTATTATATCCAATACTAAAAGAATGGTATCAAATCGCTTTAAATTCTGCTGCAGCTCTATGGAACGACACCCAGGTAATGAGTGAAGTTATAACCCTACCTGCATTGCTACATTCTGACATATTGTTCCTCCGTTCAACATATAGGACTGCATTCTCTTCCCATTCTTTCCCAACAGAGTCAGATCAAGTCATAAATGTTGATACAGCCTCTTTTCTATCATTCTCTCCCAACAGAGGCAGATCAAGTCATAAATGTTGATACAGCCTCTTTTCTATCATTCTCTCCCAACAGAGGCAGATCAAGTCATAAATGTTCATACAGCCTCTTTTCTATCATTCTCTCCCAACAGAGGCAGATCAAGTCATAAATGTTGATACAGCCTCTTTTCTATCATTCTCTCCCAACAGAGGCAGATCAAGTCATAAATGTTCATACAACCTCTTTTCTATCATTCTCTCCCAACAGAGGCAGATCAAGTCATAAATGTTGATACAGCCTCTTTTCTATCATTCTCTCCCAACAGAGGCAGATCAAGTCATAAATGTTGATACAGCCTCTTTTCTATCATTCTCTCCCAACAGAGGCAGATCAAGTCATAAATGTTCATACAGCCTTTTTTCTATCATTCTCTCCCGACAGAGGCAGATCAAGTCATAAATGTTGATACAGCCTCTTTTCTATCATTCTCTCCCAACAGAGGCAGATCAAGTCATAAATGTTCATACAGCCTCTTTTCTATCATTCTCTCCCAACAGAGGCAGATCAAGTCATAAATGTTCATACAGCCTCTTTTCTATCATTCTCTCCCCACAGAGGCAGATCAAGTCATAAATGTTCATACAGCCTCTTTTCTATCATTCTCTCCCAACAGAGGCAGATCAAGTCATAAATGTTGATACAGCCTCTTTTCTATCATTCTCTCCCAACAGAGGCAGATCAAGTCATAAATGTTCATACAGCCTCTTTTCTATCATTCTCTCCCAACAGAGGCAGATCAAGTCATAAATGTTCATACAGCCTCTTTTCTATCATTCTCTCCCAACAGAAGCAGATCAAGTCATAAATGTTCATACAGCCTCTTTTCTATCATTCTCTCCCGACAGAGGCAGATCAAGTCATAAATGTTGATACAGCCTCTTTTCTATCATTCTCTCCCGACAGAGGCAGATCAAGTCATAAATGTTGATACAGCCTCTTTTCTATCATTCTCTCCCAACAGACGCAGATCAAGTCATAAATGTTGATACAGCCTCTTTTCTATCATTCTCTCCCAACAGAAGCAGATCAAGTCATAAATGTTCATACAGCCTCTTTTCTATCATTTTCTCCCAACAGAGGCAGATCAAGTCATAAATGTTCATACAGCCTCTTTTCTATCATTCTCTCCCCACAGAGGCAGATCAAGTCATAAATGTTCATACAGCCTCTTTTCTATCATTCTCTCCCAACAGAGGCAGATCAAGTCATAAATGTTGATACAGCCTCTTTTCTATCATTCTCTCCCAACAGAGGCAGATCAAGTCATAAATGTTCATACAGCCTCTTTTCTATCATTCTCTCCCAACAGAGGCAGATCAAGTCATAAATGTTCATACAGCCTCTTTTCTATCATTCTCTCCCAACAGAAGCAGATCAAGTCATAAATGTTCATACAGCCTCTTTTCTATCATTCTCTCCCGACAGAGGCAGATCAAGTCATAAATGTTGATACAGCCTCTTTTCTATCATTCTCTCCCAACAGAGGCAGATCAAGTCATAAATGTTCATACAGCCTCTTTTCTATCATTCTCTCCCAACAGAGGCAGATCAAGTCATAAATGTTCATACAGCCTCTTTTCTATCATTCTCTCCCAACAGAAGCAGATCAAGTCATAAATGTTGATACAGCCTCTTTTCTATCATTCTCTCCCAACAGAGGCAGATCAAGTCATAAATGTTCATACAGCCTCTTTTCTATCATTCTCTCCCAACAGAGGCAGATCAAGTCATAAATGTTCATACAGCCTCTGTGCAGATCAAGTCATAAATGTTGATACAGCCTCTGTGCAGTTCAAGTCATAAATGTTGATACAGCCTCTGTGCAGATCAAGTCATAAATGTTGATACAGCCTCTTTTCTATCATTCTCTCCCAACAGAGGCAGATCAAGTCATAAATGTTCATACAGCCTCTTTTCTATCATTCTCTCCCAACAGAGGCAGATCAAGTCATAAATGTTCATACAGCCTCTTTTCTATCATTCTCTCCCAACAGAGGCAGATCAAGTCATAAATGTTGATACAGCCTCTTTTCTATCATTCTCTCCCAACAGAGGCAGATCAAGTCATAAATGTTCATACAGCCTCTTTTCTATCATTCTTTCCCAACAGAGGCAGATCAAGTCATAAATGTTGATACAGCCTCTTTTCTATCATTCTCTCCCGACAGAGGCAGATCAAGTCATAAATGTTGATACAGCCTCTTTTCTATCATTCTCTCCCGACAGAGGCAGATCAAGTCATAAATGTTCATACAGCCTCTTTTCTATCATTCTCTCCCCACAGAGGCAGATCAAGTCATAAATGTTCATACAGCCTCTTTTCTATCATTTTCTCCCAACAGAGGCAGATCAAGTCATAAATGTTCATACAGCCTCTTTTCTATCATTCTCTCCCCACAGAGGCAGATCAAGTCATAAATGTTCATACAGCCTCTTTTCTATCATTCTCTCCCAACAGAGGCAGATCAAGTCATAAATGTTGATACAGCCTCTTTTCTATCATTCTCTCCCAACAGAAGCAGATCAAGTCATAAATGTTCATACAGCCTCTTTTCTATCATTCTCTCCCAACAGAGGCAGATCAAGTCATAAATGTTGATACAGCCTCTTTTCAATCATTCTCTCTCCACAGAGGCAGATCAAGTCATAAATGTTCATACAGCCTCTTTTCTATCATTCTCTCCCAACAGAGGCAGATCAAGTCATAAATGTTCATACAGCCTCTTTTCTATCATTCTCTCCCAACAGAGGCAGATCAAGTCATAAATGTTGATACAGCCTCTTTTCTATCATTCTCTCCCAACAGAGGCAGATCAAGTCATAAATGTTGATACAGCCTCTTTTCTATCATTCTTTCCCAACAGAGGCAGATCAAGTCATAAATGTTGATACAGCCTCTTTTCTATCATTCTCTCTCAACAGAGGCAGATCAAGTCATAAATGTTCATACAGCCTCTTTTCTATCATTCTCTCCCAACAGAAGCAGATCAAGTCATAAATGTTGATACAGCCTCTTTTCTATCATTCTCTCCCAACAGAAGCAGATCAAGTCATAAATGTTCATACAGCCTCTTTTCTATCATTCTCTCCCAACAGAGGCAGATCAAGTCATAAATGTTCATACAGCCTCTTTTCTATCATTCTCTCCCCACAGAGGCAGATCAAGTCATAAATGTTCATACAGCCTCTTTTCTATCATTCTCTCCCAACAGAGGCAGATCAAGTCATAAATGTTGATACAGCCTCTTTTCTATCATTCTCTCCCAACAGAAGCAGATCAAGTCATAAATGTTCATACAGCCTCTTTTCTATCATTCTCTCCCAACAGAGGCAGATCAAGTCATAAATGTTGATACAGCCTCTTTTCTATCATTCTCTCCCCACAGAGGCAGATCAAGTCATAAATGTTCATACAGCCTCTTTTCTATCATTCTCTCCCCACAGAAGCAGATCAAGTTATAAATGTTGATACAGCCTCTTTTCTATCATTCTCTCCCAACAGAGGCAGATCAAGTCATAAATGTTCATACAGCCTCTTTTCTATCATTCTCTCCCAACAGAAGCAGATCAAGTCATAAATGTTCATACAGCCTCTTTTCTATCATTCTCTCCCGACAGAGGCAGATCAAGTCATAAATGTTGATACAGCCTCTTTTCTATCATTCTCTCCCAACAGAGGCAGATCAAGTCATAAATGTTCATACAGCCTCTTTTCTATCATTCTCTCCCAACAGAGGCAGATCAAGTCATAAATGTTCATACAGCCTCTTTTCTATCATTCTCTCCCAACAGAGGCAGATCAAGTCATAAATGTTCATACAGCTTCTGTTCTATCATTCTCTCCCAACAGAGGCAGATCAAGTCATAAATGTTGATACAGCCTCTTTTCCATCATTCTCTCCCAACAGAGGCAGATCAAGTCATAAATGTTCATACAGCCTCTTTTCTATCATTCTCTCCCAACAGAGGCAGATCAAGTCATAAATGTTGATACAGCCTCTTTTCTATCATTCTCTCCCCACAGAGGCAGATCAAGTCATAAATGTTCATACAGCCTCTTTTCTATCATTCTCTCCCAACAGAGGCAGATCAAGTCATAAATGTTGATACAGCCTCTTTTCTATCATTCTCTCCCAACAGAGGCAGATCAAGTCATAAATGTTCATACAGCCTCTTTTCTATCATTCTCTCCCAACAGAGGCAGATCAAGTCATAAATGTTGATACAGCCTCTTTTCTATCATTCTCTCCCAACAGAGGCAGATCAAGTCATAAATGTTCATACAGCCTCTTTTCTATCATTCTCTCCCGACAGAGGCAGATCAAGTCATAAATGTTGATACAGCCTCTTTTCTATCATTCTCTCCCAACAGAGGCAGATCAAGTCATAAATGTTCATACAGCCTCTTTTCTATCATTCTCTCCCAACAGAGGCAGATCAAGTCATAAATGTTCATACAGCCTCTGTGCAGATCAAGTCATAAATGTTGATACAGCCTCTGTGCAGTTCAAGTCATAAATGTTGATACAGCCTCTGTGCAGATCAAGTCATAAATGTTGATACAGCCTCTTTTCTATCATTCTCTCCCCACAGAGGCAGATCAAGTCATAAATGTTCATACAGCCTCTTTTCTATCATTCTCTCCCAACAGAGGCAGATCAAGTCATAAATGTTGATACAGCCTCTTTTCTATCATTCTCTCCCAACAGAGGCAGATCAAGTCATAAATGTTCATACAGCCTCTTTTCTATCATTCTCTCCCAACAGAAGCAGATCAAGTCATAAATGTTGATACAGCCTCTTTTCTATCATTCTCTCCCAACAGAAGCAGATCAAGTCATAAATGTTCATACAGCCTCTTTTCTATCATTCTCTCCCAACAGAGGCAGATCAAGTCATAAATGTTCATATAGCCTCTTTTCTATCATTCTCTCCCCACAGAGGCAGATCAAGTCATAAATGTTCATACAGCCTCTTTTCTATCATTCTCTCCCAACAGAGGCAGATCAAGTCATAAATGTTGATACAGCCTCTTTTCTATCATTCTCTCCCAACAGAAGCAGATCAAGTCATAAATGTTCATACAGCCTCTTTTCTATCATTCTCTCCCAACAGAGGCAGATCAAGTCATAAATGTTGATACAGCCTCTTTTCTATCATTCTCTCCCCACAGAGGCAGATCAAGTCATAAATGTTCATACAGCCTCTTTTCTATCATTCTCTCCCCACAGAAGCAGATCAAGTTATAAATGTTGATACAGCCTCTTTTCTATCATTCTCTCCCAACAGAGGCAGATCAAGTCATAAATGTTCATACAGCCTCTTTTCTATCATTCTCTCCCAACAGAAGCAGATCAAGTCATAAATGTTCATACAGCCTCTTTTCTATCATTCTCTCCCGACAGAGGCAGATCAAGTCATAAATGTTGATACAGCCTCTTTTCTATCATTCTCTCCCAACAGAGGCAGATCAAGTCATAAATGTTCATACAGCCTCTTTTCTATCATTCTCTCCCAACAGAGGCAGATCAAGTCATAAATGTTCATACAGCCTCTTTTCTATCATTCTCTCCCAACAGAGGCAGATCAAGTCATAAATGTTCATACAGCTTCTGTTCTATCATTCTCTCCCAACAGAGGCAGATCAAGTCATAAATGTTGATACAGCCTCTTTTCCATCATTCTCTCCCAACAGAGGCAGATCAAGTCATAAATGTTCATACAGCCTCTTTTCTATCATTCTCTCCCAACAGAAGCAGATCAAGTCATAAATGTTGATACAGCCTCTTTTCTATCATTCTCTCCCCACAGAGGCAGATCAAGTCATAAATGTTCATACAGCCTCTTTTCTATCATTCTCTCCCAACAGAGGCAGATCAAGTCATAAATGTTGATACAGCCTCTTTTCTATCATTCTCTCCCAACAGAGGCAGATCAAGTCATAAATGTTCATACAGCCTCTTTTCTATCATTCTCTCCCAACAGAGGCAGATCAAGTCATAAATGTTGATACAGCCTCTTTTCTATCATTCTCTCCCAACAGAGGCAGATCAAGTCATAAATGTTCATACAGCCTCTTTTCTATCATTCTCTCCTAACAGAGGCAGATCAAGTCATAAATGTTCATACAGCCTCTTTTCTATCATTCTTTCACAACAGAAGCAGATCAAGTCATAAATGTTCATACAGCCTCTTTTCTATCATTCTCTCCCGACAGAGGCAGATCAAGTCATAAATGTTGATACAGCCTCTTTTCTATCATTCTCTCCCAACAGAGGCAGATCAAGTCATAAATGTTCATACAGCCTCTTTTCTATCATTCTCTCCCAACAGAGGCAGATCAAGTCATAAATGTTCATACAGCCTCTGTGCAGATCAAGTCATAAATGTTGATACAGCCTCTGTGCAGTTCAAGTCATAAATGTTGATACAGCCTCTGTGCAGATCAAGTCATAAATGTTGATACAGCCTCTTTTCTATCATTCTCTCCCCACAGAGGCAGATCAAGTCATAAATGTTCATACAGCCTCTTTTCTATCATTCTCTCCCAACAGAGGCAGATCAAGTCATAAATGTTGATACAGCCTCTTTTCTATCATTCTCTCCCAACAGAGGCAGATCAAGTCATAAATGTTGATACAGCCTCTTTTCTATCATTCTCTCCCAACAGAGGCAGATCAAGTCATAAATGTTCATACAGCCTCTTTTCTATCATTCTCTCCCAACAGAGGCAGATCAAGTCATAAATGTTGATACAGCCTCTTTTCTATCATTCTCTCCCAACAGAGGAAGATCAAGTCATAAATGTTGATACAGCCTCTTTTCTATCATTCTCTCCCAACAGAGGCAGATCAAGTCATAAATGTTGATACAGCCTCTTTTCTATCATTCTCTCCCAACAGAGGCAGATCAAGTCATAAATGTTCATACAGCCTCTTTTCTATCATTCTCTCCCAACAGAGGCAGATCAAGTCATAAATGTTCATACAGCCTCTTTTCTATCATTCTCTCCCAACAGAAGCAGATCAAGTCATAAATGTTCATACAGCCTCTTTTCTATCATTCTCTCCCAACAGAAGCAGATCAAGTCATAAATGTTGATACAGCCTCTTTTCTATCATTCTCTCCCAACAGAAGCAGATCAAGTCATAAATGTTCATACAGCCTCTTTTCTATCATTCTCTCCCAACAGAGGCAGATCAAGTCATAAATGTTCATATAGCCTCTTTTCTATCATTCTCTCCCCACAGAGGCAGATCAAGTCATAAATGTTCATACAGCCTCTTTTCTATCATTCTCTCCCAACAGAGGCAGATCAAGTCATAAATGTTGATACAGCCTCTTTTCTATCATTCTCTCCCAACAGAAGCAGATCAAGTCATAAATGTTCATACAGCCTCTTTTCTATCATTCTCTCCCAACAGAGGCAGATCAAGTCATAAATGTTGATACAGCCTCTTTTCTATCATTCTCTCCCCACAGAGGCAGATCAAGTCATAAATGTTCATACAGCCTCTTTTCTATCATTCTCTCCCCACAGAAGCAGATCAAGTTATAAATGTTGATACAGCCTCTTTTCTATCATTCTCTCCCAACAGAGGCAGATCAAGTCATAAATGTTCATACAGCCTCTTTTCTATCATTCTCTCCCAACAGAAGCAGATCAAGTCATAAATGTTCATACAGCCTCTTTTCTATCATTCTCTCCCGACAGAGGCAGATCAAGTCATAAATGTTGATACAGCCTCTTTTCTATCATTCTCTCCCAACAGAGGCAGATCAAGTCATAAATGTTCATACAGCCTCTTTTCTATCATTCTCTCCCAACAGAGGCAGATCAAGTCATAAATGTTCATACAGCCTCTTTTCTATCATTCTCTCCCAACAGAGGCAGATCAAGTCATAAATGTTCATACAGCTTCTGTTCTATCATTCTCTCCCAACAGAGGCAGATCAAGTCATAAATGTTGATACAGCCTCTTTTCCATCATTCTCTCCCAACAGAGGCAGATCAAGTCATAAATGTTCATACAGCCTCTTTTCTATCATTCTCTCCCAACAGAAGCAGATCAAGTCATAAATGTTGATACAGCCTCTTTTCTATCATTCTCTCCCCACAGAGGCAGATCAAGTCATAAATGTTCATACAGCCTCTTTTCTATCATTCTCTCCCAACAGAGGCAGATCAAGTCATAAATGTTGATACAGCCTCTTTTCTATCATTCTCTCCCAACAGAGGCAGATCAAGTCATAAATGTTCATACAGCCTCTTTTCTATCATTCTCTCCCAACAGAGGCAGATCAAGTCATAAATGTTGATACAGCCTCTTTTCTATCATTCTCTCCCAACAGAGGCAGATCAAGTCATAAATGTTCATACAGCCTCTTTTCTATCATTCTCTCCTAACAGAGGCAGATCAAGTCATAAATGTTCATACAGCCTCTTTTCTATCATTCTTTCACAACAGAAGCAGATCAAGTCATAAATGTTCATACAGCCTCTTTTCTATCATTCTCTCCCGACAGAGGCAGATCAAGTCATAAATGTTGATACAGCCTCTTTTCTATCATTCTCTCCCAACAGAGGCAGATCAAGTCATAAATGTTCATACAGCCTCTTTTCTATCATTCTCTCCCAACAGAGGCAGATCAAGTCATAAATGTTCATACAGCCTCTGTGCAGATCAAGTCATAAATGTTGATACAGCCTCTGTGCAGTTCAAGTCATAAATGTTGATACAGCCTCTGTGCAGATCAAGTCATAAATGTTGATACAGCCTCTTTTCTATCATTCTCTCCCCACAGAGGCAGATCAAGTCATAAATGTTCATACAGCCTCTTTTCTATCATTCTCTCCCAACAGAGGCAGATCAAGTCATAAATGTTGATACAGCCTCTTTTCTATCATTCTCTCCCAACAGAGGCAGATCAAGTCATAAATGTTGATACAGCCTCTTTTCTATCATTCTCTCCCAACAGAGGCAGATCAAGTCATAAATGTTCATACAGCCTCTTTTCTATCATTCTCTCCCAACAGAGGCAGATCAAGTCATAAATGTTGATACAGCCTCTTTTCTATCATTCTCTCCCAACAGAGGAAGATCAAGTCATAAATGTTGATACAGCCTCTTTTCTATCATTCTCTCCCAACAGAGGCAGATCAAGTCATAAATGTTGATACAGCCTCTTTTCTATCATTCTCTCCCAACAGAGGCAGATCAAGTCATAAATGTTCATACAGCCTCTTTTCTATCATTCTCTCCCAACAGAGGCAGATCAAGTCATAAATGTTCATACAGCCTCTTTTCTATCATTCTCTCCCAACAGAAGCAGATCAAGTCATAAATGTTCATACAGCCTCTTTTCTATCATTCTCTCCCAACAGAAGCAGATCAAGTCATAAATGTTGATACAGCCTCTTTTCTATCATTCTCTCCCAACAGAAGCAGATCAAGTCATAAATGTTGATACAGCCTCTTTTCTATCATTCTCTCCCAACAGAAGCAGATCAAGTCATAAATGTTGATACAGCCTCTTTTCTATCATTCTCTCCCAACAGAGGCAGATCAAGTCATAAATGTTCATACAGCCTCTTTTCTATCATTCTCTCCCAACAGAGGCAGATCAAGTCATAAATGTTGATACAGCCTCTTTTCTATCATTCTCTCCCAACAGAGGCAGATCAAGTCATAAATGTTGATACAGCCTCTTTTCTATCATTCTCTCCCGACAGAGGCAGATCAAGTCATAAATGTTGATACAGCCTCTTTTCTATCATTCTCTCCCGACAGAGGCAGATCAAGTCATAAATGTTCATACAGCCTCTTTTCTATCATTCTCTCCCGACAGAGGCAGATCAAGTCATAAATGTTCATACAGCCTCTTTTCTATCATTCTCTCCCGACAGAGGCAGATCAAGTCATAAATGTTCATACAGCCTCTTTTCTATCATTGTCTCCCAACAGAGGCAGATCAAGTCATAAATGTTCATACAGCCTCTTTTCTATCATTCTCTCCCAACAGAGGCAGATCAAGTCATAAATGTTCATACAGCCTCTTTTCTATCATTCTCTCCCGACAGAGGCAGATCAAGTCATAAATGTTCATACAGCCTCTTTTCTATCATTTTCTCCCAACAGAGGCAGATCAAGTCATAAATGTTCATACAGCCTCTTTTCTATCATTCTCTCCCCACAGAGGCAGATCAAGTCATAAATGTTCATACAGCCTCTTTTCTATCATTTTCTCCCGACAGAAGCAGATCAAGTCATAAATGTTGATACAGCCTCTTTTCTATCATTCTCTCCCAACAGAGGCAGATCAAGTCATAAATGTTCATACAGCCTCTTTTCTATCATTCTCTCCCAACAGAGGCAGATCAAGTCATAAATGTTGATACAGCCTCTTTTCTATCATTCTCTCCCAACAGAGGCAGATCAAGTCATAAATGTTCATACAGCCTCTTTTCTATCATTCTCTCCCAACAGAGGCAGATCAAGTCATAAATGTTGATACAGCCTCTTTTCTATCATTCTCTCCCAACAGAGGCAGATCAAGTCATAAATGTTGATACAGCCTCTTTTCTATCATTCTCTCCCGACAGAGGCAGATCAAGTCATAAATGTTGATACAGCCTCTTTTCTATCATTCTCTCCCGACAGAGGCAGATCAAGTCATAAATGTTCATACAGCCTCTTTTCTATCATTCTCTCCCGACAGAGGCAGATCAAGTCATAAATGTTCATACAGCCTCTTTTCTATCATTCTCTCCCGACAGAGGCAGATCAAGTCATAAATGTTCATACAGCCTCTTTTCTATCATTTTCTCCCAACAGAGGCAGATCAAGTCATAAATGTTCATACAGCCTCTTTTCTATCATTCTCTCCCCACAGAGGCAGATCAAGTCATAAATGTTCATACAGCCTCTTTTCTATCATTCTCTCCCAACAGAGGCAGATCAAGTCATAAATGTTCATACAGCCTCTTTTCTATCATTCTCTCCCGACAGAGGCAGATCAAGTCATAAATGTTCATACAGCCTCTTTTCTATCATTTTCTCCCAACAGAGGCAGATCAAGTCATAAATGTTCATACAGCCTCTTTTCTATCATTCTCTCCCCACAGAGGCAGATCAAGTCATAAATGTTCATACAGCCTCTTTTCTATCATTTTCTCCCGACAGAAGCAGATCAAGTCATAAATGTTGATACAGCCTCTTTTCTATCATTCTCTCCCAACAGAGGCAGATCAAGTCATAAATGTTCATACAGCCTCTTTTTCTATCATTCTCTCCCAACAGAGGCAGATCAAGTCATAAATGTTGATACAGCCTCTGTGCAGATCAAGTCATAAATGTTGATACAGCATCTGTGCAGTTCAAGTCATAAATGTTGATACAGCCTCTGTGCAGATCAAGTCATAAATGTTGATACAGCTTCTGTTCTATTACGCCGAAATCTTTCTGTTCAAGGAGTTTCCCCTGGCGGAAAATAATCGATCATTCAAATTTGAATTTCTTTATTCAAGTGACAACGCTTCTCGCATGGAAAGGGTGGTTCATATCACAATGCTTTTGCCATGATTCAATAGTCAAAATGATGACTTAGGAACAGCGTCGCTGATTGCACAACTAATTTTGATTGCCTCCAATCAGGCATCTCCCATTCTATCCCACAAAGTCGGCGTAATGTTACAGAGGCTGTATCAACATTTTTTTCAAACTTTTGACACTTTCGAATTCTCCTCATAAACCATATACACTAGAAAGCTGAAATGTTATGTACAGGCACCTTGGCATGTGGGGATTCTGATTTGTAACTTTGGTGACCTTAACCTTGTAAGCTTAAACCTATGTTCGTCTTCTTCTCCAGAACCAACGACTCTAGAGAGCTGATATTTTGTGTGCAGGTACCTTGGCATGTGGGGATTCTAATTTGTAACTTTTGTGACCTTGTGACCCCAATTAAGGGCCATAGGGGCCAAGTCCTTAAAACCTATGTTCGTCTTCTTCTCAAGAAGCAATGACTCTACAGAGCTGATATTTTGTGTGCAGGTACCTTGGCATGTGGGGATTCTAATTTGTAACTTTTGTGACCCTGTGATCCCAATTAAGGGCCATAGGGGCCACGCCCTTAAAACCTATGTTCGTCTTCTTCTCCAGAAGCTGAAGCCCCAGAGAGCTGAGATTTTATGTACAGGCACCTTTGCTTATGGGGATTCTTATGTGTTACTTTTTTTACCCTGTGACCCCAATTAAGGGCCACAGGGGCCACGCCCTTAAAACCTATGTTCGTCTTCGTCTCCAGAACCAATGACTCTAGAGAGCTGATATTTTGTGTGCAGGTGCCTTTTCATGTGGGGATTTTAATTTGTATCTGCCCATCATCCGGCGTCCGTCCATCCGTCGAACGTCCGTCCTTCCGTTGTCCGTAAACTTTTGACACTTTCGACTTCTCCTCATAAACCATATACACTAGAGAGCTGAAATTGTGTGTACAGGTACCTTGGCATGTGGGGATTCTTATTTGTAAGTTTGGTGACCCTGTGACCCCAACTGTGACCCCAATTAAGGGTCACAGGGGCCACGCCCTTAAAACTTATTTTCATCTTCTTCTCCAGAAGCAGAAGCCCAAGAGAGCTGACATTTTATGTACAGGCACCTTGACTTATGGGGATTCTGATTTGTAACTTTGGTGACCCTGTGACCCCAATTATAGGGGGTCTGCAACCTGAATTTTTAACTTCCAGAGTTTTATTAGCAGGGCCCCGAAATAGTCGTAAATACTCGGTAGGGACGAAATCCTTGACACAAACTTGGTACTGGTTGTCAACTGTAAGCCGTTCTAAACCAAATAATTTTGTTTCGTATCGTAGAAATGTCCAAGAAACGGGCGGCTTCCCTCGCAACGGCCGGCTACAGTGACGTCACGAACAATGATGTAATAACGTCACAAGCGAAAAAAAATACGGGAACTCGAGCTACAACAATCGTTGCTAGGCAAAAGTGATATGTGCACTAGTGCTCATATTGAAAATATGTCACTACTTATTTTCAACCATATGGGTATAATTTAATATATGATATGTAGATATTTTGCCAGTGTTAATTACCAGAGTCAACAAACAGTTGTGTACTAATTTGTTCATGATCCAATCAAATATCTTCCTGATCCAGGCACTTTCGGAGAAGACTGCGAGGCTGACAAGGCATGCCACTTCCCTAACTCCGAGTGTAGAGAGGGTGTTTGTGCCTGTATCATGGGGTACAGTTTCAACCCCACCATCAACGCCTGCACCAATGGTAAAGTACTTTTATTTATAATGTGTTTAATTCACTTTTTGCTGAGCAATATACAGTAGTAGTTATAATACATAGTATGTAATACTGTTGGTAATATTGGTACATTCCGAATGAACAGAACGGAAGTTCTGGTGGTAGACGGGATTGATAAAAATGGGCAATATTTTGCGACCAACCATGAGAATATCCTACCAAAATTCATTAAATAGGAGACAGTTTACCAAAATGTAACGTAAACCCCAGCATGTCGACATGAAGGCGAATCAAGTGTGGCCATCTCACTAATTTCGGGTTCCTAAATAACTAAGTAGTTGAAACAAGGAACAGGGTTGATCTACAAGGTCATGATTGGTTGAGATAACATATAGTGGAAGTCTGTAGGAGAACAAAGGATTGCTTGGCGTTAATTAGTTGATGATAAGCTGGGGGAATGAAGTAGCCTTGATCTCTATTCAAGAAGGGATTAAAGGGGTTAGTGCTGACTGCTTCGAGAGTCTTTCTGATCATGTAATCTGCGATCTTACGATCGGTCTAAAATTAGTTGGTGGAAAGGGAAGACGATTTTAAATCTGACGCTACTTGCTAAAATTGATCTTAATTGAGATCATTTTGTGGAACGACACACAGTATTTTCTCTTTAGAAATGCTATGCTGTTTATACCTTTATGGATTTAGATAAACATAAAACGTTTATAACCTACGAGAGCAGTCATACAGAGGTTCATATTTTTCATTTCTTACCCAAGCGGGCAAGGATATGCCGGGTATTAACGTTTGCATAATGGTCATGGGAATTACAGTTTTTCTAAAAATAACACGCCTTTTGATTGGTTGACGGAACTTTTTTGCATCCATTCATGATTCGCATGGATCTTCTATTTCAGTTGAGAGATATAGATGAAAAATCTTATACTTAAATTGCGAAAGTCACACATTACTAAAACATTTTTAATGGGAAATCAAGACCTTCTGATGTTTTCTTTGTCTTAAATACAAGTTTAAATCTTCAAGGCGGCGCTAGGTGGGAGAGTCGCCGGCCGAACTATCGTTACGTCATAGCTCTATGACGTCATTAAATATGACGTCAAACAGTGACGTCATACATTCCTCACTAGGCCTGTCAAACGTAACGAAAGCTTACGACGTCTTACTTTTTCTTTTTGGTTGTGCGCGGTCAATAAAAGCGATTTTTTATGATATGAGACAATATTTTTGGGAATATAATGTGACATCAACATAATAAGCTATTTCAAATAAGATCTTGAGTTGCGAACTACTTAGAGACGCCCATCCTGAAGTAATGAGCAATTTATGAATGGCGTATGAGTACAATTTTTACTTAACCGGCTGAGCGTAGTTTTTTAATGTTTCTCTTTTTCCCCCGTTTTTACGCATCAAAATTATCTTGCCCTACGACAAAAATATCACTTTTTCATTGACCTATGACGTCACAATCTATACTGGTCGGCAGCTAGTCCGCCTATACTGAGAAGTAGGTGTTGAGTATTTTCTTTTATTTTGGGACTACGGAAATAAACAGAATATTATATTTGTGCCCATGACATACTATGTTTACAACACTCGATGGAAGTGGCTGAATACAAGAACTTGGCGTCTGTAAATGAAAATGCTCTGTTTTCCCTTTAAGAAATGCTCTTTTCTACTTTTGTTAATACCTTTTTGGATTTAGATAACCATAAAAATGTTTATTTTTGAAGGTTGCACAACATACAGCATGTCCTACGCACTGTTTCCCGGGGAAGCAGTTTTCGGAATGGATGTGGCTGACTACGGGCCCGTGACGTCTGCAGAAGAATGTCTGAAGCACTGCTCGACCATGGCTAACTGCAAGTCATTTGATTTTACAGCGCTCGGACAGTGGTGCTACCTGAAAGGTGGTGGCGGGTTGGACGCTTCGTTTACCAGCACAGATGACAACGTCCATGGGGTCAGAAACTGTTACACTTAGCTCACGTTAAGCCTCAAAGAGACACTCCGTGAGTTCATGGGGGTCACATCTTTCTCTTTCCACAGCGGCAGATTAAGTCATGACATATTGATACACCATCTGTACTTTTACACCGAAATCAGTGGGTTCCGGGTGTTTCCCCTGCCGGAAAAGATTGCACCACAATCCATTTGAATTTCTTTATTCAAATGACAACACTTCTCACATGAAAAGGGTGGTTCAAATCACAATGCTTTTGCCATGATTCAGCAGCAAAATTATGATTTTAGAACAGCGTTGCTGATTGCACAAATACCTTTGCCTCCAATCAGGCATCTCCCATTCTATCCCACACAGTCGGCGTAATATAACAGAGACTGCATCAACATTTCATTACTTGAAACGTTTATTTTAATGCATAAGTACTAACGGGAAATCAGTGGTGGATTATGTACTGGTACCCCATGAACAATTGCCCCATTTTAAAGATTTTGAAGTTATTAAGATGACGTCATTACTGAACGAGTATGATGCAACACTCCCAGATAGTCTCCCGGACCACTCGATGTAGGTGTACAGTTTGGATCTCTCGGGGTCAACAGGAGGTAACGATCACCCAACGATGTTTTTCAGACATGTGCTGACGAAAAGAAATGCAAAAAGAGACGTAACTGCAGTCAGCTTCCTGCAATATTCCCTGTAATCATTACACGATACAGACACTGAAGGATACGATACGTAGACTGGAAGACGAACAAGTGTGAAATGTGAAATAGACTGTGAATATGATGTTTTTGTAGGGACGTTACAAACCGAAATGGACAATGTTCTTGTTTCATCAAACTTTATAAAGTATCTGCATATACCAAGTGTGTAACTCACTTTTGCTGGGGCTTTTTATGTTTCATTTTTTTCCCTATTTCATGTTGTATTGTACATAAATTACTTCATATAATGACTTAATATCTGTGTTAATGTTTAAATTAAAAAAATTGGATTGTGTTTTTGGCATTCTCATTTTTTACTCATTACGCCTTATACCTTTGACTAGTTTGAGCTCCTAATCAGGAGATATTAACCCATTATTAGGATTTACTAACTCCTAATTAGGAGATAGTTATCACCTAATTAAGACATACTTATCACCTAATTAGGAGATAGTTATCACTTAATTAGGAAATAGTTATCAACTTATTAGTAGATATTATCGCCTAATTAGGTGAAAGTATCTCCTAATTAGGGGATAACTAAGTCCTAATTAGGGCTTAGTTGTCCCCTAATTAGGTGATAACTAAGTTCTAAATAGGTTTTTTTTTTTTTTTTTTTCCATAATTTGTGATACAGGCAAATCAAACATTATACACACAGCACATATGTACAAATACATAAATCTTCATTTGGCTGATAAATACATAAGTTAAGTGTAACAGGACTATTTCTTAACAATTCATTATTTTCAAACAGGACTATTTTTGAACAGTAAGTGCAGAGATGACCAATATTTAAAGAACTTTTCTTCAGTTTCTGTCGACAAAAACACAAATTTTTGATAAATCATAGTAACGTACAATTTTATTTTTCACATATTCTAATTTTGGTTTAAAACCATTTATGCTGCATCTATAAATATACTGTTTTACTATTAAAATGATTGCATTTACAGGGTTATTGTCCTTTCCTTTCATTCCTAATATTATCATCTTATTTGTGAATTCCAATTTCAATTGTACAGAATTTAACCATGATTCTATTTCTTTCCATAACTTGAAGATAGGTTCACAATCCCAAAACATGTGGTTAATTGTTTCGATTTCCGTTTGGCAAAATGGACAAAGTGGGGATGATATATATCCAATTCTGTTGAGAAAGTGTCTTGTTGGCAAAATATTATGAATATTATGAAATAGCTTTGTCCTAATTAGGGCTTAGTTATCCCCTAATTAGGTGATAACTAAGTTCTAAATAGGTGTTACTATCTCCTAATTAGGAGTAAATATCTCCTAATTAGGTGACAGTATCTCTTTTTTAGGAGACACTATCTCCTAATTAGGTGATACTTTCTCCTAATTAGGTGAAAGTATATCCTAATTAGGCGATAATTAAGTTCTCATTAGGAAATAGCTATGCCCTAATTAGAACTTAATTATCTGCTAATTAGGTGATAACTAAGTCCTAATTAGGTGTTACTATCATCTAATTAGGAGTTACTATCTCCTAATTAGGTGATAGCATCTCCTAATTAGGAGATAAAAAAGTTTTGACTATGGCACTAGGATGCTTCCGTAGAAATTCAAGGAGTTTCCAAGTACTTTTCATGCAAGTGCATATATAACATTATTATCAAGGACTGTTAAGAAATCAGTCATGACAACACATGACTGATTTCTTAAATATCAATCTGAGCACACAACTATGTGTTGATTATATGAATTGATTTTTTGCTTTGTTCCTGTATAAGTATATGTTATCTTCCATTTGTAATCATACTTGACAAGACCCACATAATGGTCGAAATGAATTCATCGTATTAAAGAAGATTGATCCAGTCCGAACCATCTGATGTTTACTCTTTCTTATATATATATATATATACATAAAACCAGTATAGTCGGAAATTCCATATTGTTAACATGACTATATTCGAATTCTCTTACCAGTGGTATTGAGTATCAGTTATATGAAGTACTTGATTACAAAGTCTGTTAACATTACTCATACACATAAATCGTTTTGGTTTGAAGGAGGTTTATCTCCAGACATTAGGGTGGAAGCAAGCCCGCCTTTTAACACTGTGTATAACCACCATACAGCGGAACTAGCGAGGTGTACGGCGGAGAAATGTTGCTAGCGAGGAGCCGAAATCGAAAGTTAATTTTAGCACACATACTTAGTAAAATGTATGTGCTTGTCATTATGTATCCAAGTGACAGTAACAATGACAGTTGCAAGTAATGCTGTTTTTAGTAACATATTTGCTATCTCTGACTATGAACAGGATATGACATTAAATAGTTATGTCTCGGAAAGCTATTGACATGATCATAACATAGAAAAAAATTGATGAAACGGCGATGATTGCTTTTTAAGTGATCCCGTTTGCGATCACGCTCCTCGCTAGCAACATGTCTCCGCTGTACACCTCGCTAGTTCCGGTGCACGGTTATACACAGTGTTTAATTTCGACGGCATTCTCAAAACTATTAAAAGTCTAATCTATGTGTCTCAATTGTTATGTTCATTGCATTCCCATGGATAATGGTACTGGAGATAATGATCTATCATTCTTAGAAAAATACATTACATAGGCTCTTTGAATCAAAATCGGCGATACTTCAAGGCATGCGATTATTTAGTTCAACGATCCGGCGAGATCTAAGCTTAGAAGCGGCGTGTATTGAAGGCATAGGTTTATTCAAGGCCTGCGGTTATTCGAGGATGTACAGCATATGAGGGGACCAGGGCAAAGCGCGCCCCCTAACATATCATTGCGTCTAGTGGGCACCCCGACATGTACAGAATGCAACCTGCACACTATCTCTAATACTTATCAGATAGACTGTTACATGACATGTGCTTTTTTAATCTACCATTTCGGCAAAATGATATATTTAAGTAAATATATATTGACAAAGGGGGCGCGCTTTGCCCTGTAGTTTGGGGCAAAGTACTCAATCCCCTGGTCGCTTTGCCCCATTCGAAAAACAACACAGAATGTAATAGATACAACACAGCAAAAATCCGCCAATACAAATCAAAAGCTATCATCTTGATAATGCAAGGAGGCAACTATCGAACTCATATGAAGGATAGTATTAATATTAAACTTGGCGATATATGCAAGGATGCGCAAAATATTACTTAACATGTCATGGACCCACATATTCAACATTCTTACTGACCAAATATCGTTATGGTTGGTACATGTACATTTCTTTCAACCACGAAAGTGTTAATTAAGTGGGTTATTGAATATCAAAACCAGTAAAAAAATTAATATAAGATGAATTGAATTGGTTATATGGACGAATTAAAAAATTCATATAATCTATTTTGTGTCGGACTAGGCAAAACGGCATAAATTGCTTATTGTTTCGGGGTGAACAGTAATAAACAATGAATTATATTTTCATGATTTAAAAACAACAGAAAATATGTTTTGGTAACTGTTACTTGTCGTGATTCTTTAACAAAACAAAACCCTTTAAGTAAAATGGTATATTTCATTTTTATAGAATACAACAGAATGCTGATATGAAAATGATAGTTCTCCTCTACATTATATGCTTAAGAATCGTAAGATCGAAACTTTTACACCAATATGTTAAACAACAAGAAACCTCATAATTTCCCATGTTAATTGGTATATATGTACAGAAAACATTGTCAACTTAAAAAAACACCAAAAAACGTTTTCATCGGTCCTCTAATAACAAGGATATCGCCCTTCAAAGTGCGCAAATTTTAGGCTTCTCAATTTGACAGTCTGAAAAGGGATTCATGCGAGAAAGGGCGATGTGATGTGGCAGGTTATGATTGGCTGAGAGACGTTTTACAGATTGTGTATTATTACATCATATACAGAACGGAAATGGGCCTAATCAATGTAAGTATAACAAACAATGGTGGTAAATAAACAGAATAAACATGTTTTAGCGAACTTAATACAACTCCATGACATGATGCCTCAATGACTCCGAATATTTCGTAGTGTGTATACTAGCAAAACCTCATCAGATTATATAAAATTACTTCAGGATTATTCATAAGTTCCTTAAAACATTTCACAAACTTGTTTAATTTGTCTTCAATTTTATCTGGCCACTCATCACAAAATGTAAACTTAGAACTACTAAATTCAAAACATAACTATACCGTAATATCTAAGGTGAAGGTGAAAATGTATCGAGCAACTCCTCGTTTAGACCTTGCCATCACAAGGTAGAAAACTGGTGATCCGGAGCAGCGACACCTATTGTGATCACGAGTTACGCCCCTTATCAGCTCTCTCAACAATAGCCAATGAAATTGCCGTTTACATTCGGAACAAATTCAAAATACTAACTGACGATCTTTTTGAAAACTATCCGAGTGAAATTTAACTTTAAACTTCAGTCCGCATGGTTGTTTTCATGTCTTTGATGAGCACCGAGAACGCAGAGAAAACAAACATTAATGTGTCACTCAAATAAAGTGTTTCTCTCCCTTGTAAAACGCATACAAAAGTATTTTTTCAAATCGGTTCAGTTAACATGCTGTCTTCTGATTGGACTATTCTACTTCCGTGCAGCGGGTTAAAATGCTAGCACAGAAATTACGGCCAATGATGTCAAAGGAGGAATGGGGAAGTATAGAAACGTTTTCGTTTCGCCCGTGACGTTGTGAAGATGTGGTCAATGGTGCATCTACTCCGGTCAATTCAGCGTCAAACCCGCAACATGATACACCACGATAGGAAGTCGGCCGGGCCTGTGATATATCAGACTTCAGTACTCAACCCGATGATACACCAATAACTGAACAACATTATCCGTCCCCTCACTTTGTGTACCATCCTCTTAGTTTATGTCATGGAACACTGATGGTCTATCTAACAAACTTCATGATGGAGATTTTTTAGACTTCTTACTTCAATTTGATTTCATATGTTTATGTGAAACTTTTCTTGATACATGTTTAACTATTCCTGAACTTGGTGATTATGAATTGTATATTAGCAAGGCACTTAAGTTATCAAAATATGGCAGACTTTCAGGTGGAATATACGCTTTTGTAAAGAAGTAGATATCAAACTTTTGTTCCAATATTGAAGTCGATATAAACAATTTAATCTGTCTACGCTTTGATAAAAAAATTATAAACCTGGATCGGGACATATTGTTATTTGCTGTTTATATTCCACCAGAAGGTTCATCGTATTATAAAGTTATTCAACAATGTATGTTACTACAACAGATTGAAGATTGGTTACTTGAGAACCCAAATTATGTGACAGGTTGCGAGATTTTGATTTTAGGAGATTTAAATGCGAGAATAGGAGACGGAAATCAACCACCAGAGTCTGAATATGACAAGTGTGATAATGTTTTCCCAGAAGATGAGCCAGTTCCCTTAGAATCGCGTTCTACTGAAGATATGGTTGTAAATAGATTTGGAAACTTGCTACTTAGTTTCTGTTTTATCTTTTACTTGTTCACATTGAATGGTCGGGTTGAGGGAGATATTCCTGGTAAATATACTTACATATCACAGCAGGGATGCAGTGTCATAGATTATATTATTTCATATATCAACTTATTTTCACAGTACCTCTTACTTACTTATCCTCTTCGTTCCGTTTGGAGCATAAGGTCGACACAAGCTTCCTCCATGAAGTACGATCCTTAGCAGTCTTCTCGGCTTCGCCCCAGGTGATTCCCATCTGCTTTATCTTGCTCTGGACTGTTCTTCGCCATGTTGTTTTTGGGCGGCCTCTGGGTCTATTGCCTTGAGGGGTCCATCTGAGGGCTACTTTGGTGATGTCAGAGGATGGTTTTCTAAGGACATGTCCAAGCCACTTCAGGCGTCTCTCTTTGATTTCCATGATGATACACCTCGAGTTGGTTGTTTGCAGTAGCTCTTAGTTGGAAATCTTGTTGGGCCAGCAGATTCTGCAGATTCTTCTCAGACAGCTATGGTGGAATGCTGCTAGCTTTCCCATGTCCTGTTCCGTGACTCTCCAACATTCGCTTCCGTATAGCATTACAGATTTCACATTGCTGTTGTAGATGCGAAGCTTGGTCTTTTTGCTGTACTGCTTGGATTTCCAGATGTTCTTCAGCTTGTGAAAGGAGAATCTTGCTTTGCCCTGTCTGTTCTTGATGTCTTTCTGTGTTGCATCATGGGTGCTGACAGCTGATCCCAAGTACGTGAACTGGTCAACGACTGCAAGCTGAGTGCTGTCAATGGTAGTACTCGCTGTGGTGTTGGTGTTTATTCTCATTTCTTCTGTTTTCTGTTGATTGATCTGGAGGCCTATAGGGCTTGCAAAGTGTGAGAGTCTGTTGAGTTTCTTTTGCATGTTGTCTTGGCGTGTTGTTAGCATGGCCACATCGTCTGCAAAATCTAGGTCCTCAAGTGTAGATGTTAGAGTCCACTGGATACCTCTAGCCATGTCATGCGTTGTCTTCTTCATGACCAAATCGATTGCAATGAGAAAGAGGAGTGGAGAGATGACACACCCTTGTCTAACCCCTGATGTTACAGTGAACCAGTCTGATGGGTTGTTGTTCATGAGTACTGCACACTCAAACTCTTTGTAGAAGCATTGGATGAGAGTTACCATCTTCTCTGGTATGCCATAGGATCGTATTATCCTCCATAGGGTGTTACGATGGATGCTGTCGAAGGCTTTCTTGAAGTCGATGAAGCTGATGTAGAGTGGTGATCTCCATTCAATGCACTGCTCTATGATGTTTCTGAGGGTAAATATCTGGTCGATACACCCTTTTCCCTTGCGGAATCCAGCTTGTTCTTGTCTGAGGAGCTTGTCAATGCTGTTATCAATTCTGTTGAGGAGAATTCTGCACATGACTTTGCTTGGGAGGGAGAGAAGAGTGATGCCCCTCCAGTTGTCAGCATTGCCTATGTCTCCTTTCTTTGGAATCTTAACAATCAGCCCTTTTGTCCAGTCGTCTGGTATTCTTTCTTCTTTCCTTCCAGATCTTACCAAATAGCTTGCAGAGCACTTTGCTTGATGTATCTATGTCTGCCAGTAACATTTCAGCATGGATTCCATCTTGCCCAGTAGCTTTGCCAGTCTTCATGCCCGTGATTGCCTGTTGAATTTCCTTTTCTGTAGGAGGGTCAGTGTTGATTTGAAGATCATCTGCTTGGGGAAGTTTCTCCAGAAGTGATGTTGGTTCTGGTCTGTTTAACACAGTTCTAAAGTGTTCGGCCCAACGTACAGCTGATCTTTCTCGTTTGATAGAACTCTTCCATTCTTGTCTTTTACAGGTGGTGCTTGCTTGTTGCTACCGCTCAACTGTCTTGTGATCTTGTAGACTGTAGGCATATTAAAAGAGAAATACTATTTTCTATTCAAGACGCTGATAAATGTTAACAGACTCAATCAAAAACATCTTCATATGAAGAAGAGTCTGCATATATTCTAGATAAGAACATTATTTCGATTCAATATTCGCAGAATCCACTTTTTATAACCAACGCGATTTAATTTCACGTTGGGCTCGACTGACGAATTAAAAGTAATGTTTTGTAAGTACGATGGGGACATCGAAATAAGACTAATGTTTACTAATAGGTAGAGCATTTACGAGCACGTTTCAAGTCATACTTAACGATGTCACTTAATGTTTACGTTGAATACATGTATTTATAATCAAATGACACGTGCTATATTTAGAAAATGACATATATCGTTAGTTTCGTACGTTTACTATTAGGCCGGCTCAGCTCAGCGGATAACGAACCTGTATTAAAATAGGAAAATATTTTTTTTTTTATTATCTGTTATTATTACTCGCCCGTGTAAGGTATCGCAGTTTATTACCTACAATGGCAGTCATATCGAGGTTCATATTTTTCATATGTTGCCCTAGGGCAAAATATCACTGTTTCAATGTGACGTCACGTTATAAACAATACTTTGACGTTCGCTTCACATATGACGTCACAATCTATACGGGCCGGCGGCGGGTAGTTCGTCTTTGCAGAGAAGTAGGTTTTGAGTATTTTATTCAATTTTGGGACTACGGTAATAAACAGAATATTATATGCGTGCCCATGACATACTATGTTTACGACACTCGTGCCTAAATATCAGTATATCCCTCGCTTTCGCTCGGGAAATACTAATATTTAGCCACTCGTGTCGTAAACATAGTTAGGAGATAAACCTAGTGTGTTTTAAAATCAGAGACATGTTATACTGGATTGATAGCGAGTAAATTTTAAATTGAAACCGAACGCGCAGCGTGAGGTTTCAATTTAAAATTTACTCGCTATCAATCCAGTATAACATGTCTCTGAATTTAAAACACACTAGGTTTATCTCCATTCTACCATGACGATTTTAATCGTGAACTCTTTGTATAAGCGAATTGCACTTTGTAAAATGTCCTCACTTCCGGCAACAAAAATAAACTCGTCTGTGCCGGGGGTTTTGCTATTTGGTATTTAAAATAAAATTAAGCCGAATGCAAAGGTAAATCTATCATTGGGTGTCCATCAAATAGATTTCTGACTTTGTTCAACGCAGCTATTAATATCGTACCGTTTTAAACATGTGCTTCCATTACTTGATGCAAGAATAGACTGAGATATCCCTATCAATCAAAATTATATAGATGATTCTAACAGAAAACCACTGTGACGTAAATGACGTCACTGTATTGTTGCTGTAATCGTAGGAAGCCCGCCGCGTGTGGCGTGATTGACCACTGAAACTTTTTCTTTTGAATAAAATACTCTATCTACTTCAAATTATTAGGTCATCCCTCGTAAACTCACGTAAATAAAACATGTTAAATAACTTTTTAAAAGTTTTAATCTCAGTAAACAGCAGAATACCAGTTTTGAAATTGCCAGTCGGCTGTATCAATGCGCAGTGAAGCGGCCTCAAAATCAGAGGACGTTCAATCCAAAATTGATCACGCTTGATTTTCCAGGAGAACCAATCAGAATCTAGTATTCATCACATTCATGGTAGAATATGTCATAGACACTCATATAATATCCTCTATTTAATATTTATACGGCAATATTGAACTAGTGTAATAACACAATTGAAGTATGACGTCACAGAAGTTGTGGTTTTGACGTCATTGTTGCTCTCATTGTCGCTCTCGCTCGGGAAATACTAATATTTAGCCACTCGTGTCGTAAACATAGTATGTCATAGACACTCATATAATATCCTCTATTTAATATTTAAACGGCAGTATTGCACTAGTGTAATAACACAATTGAAGTATGACGTCACAGAAGATGTGGTTGTGACGTCATTGTTGAAGCGCGCCGTCACAATGGCCGCCGTGTCACGGCAATGTTCGTTTCAGCAAACTGTCGCCGGTTTTGCTTGATTTTGAGGGCAAGTAATAAACAGAATACTAAATGATGTCTGATGTTTGACTGAGTGAATAAAGTATTGTATACGGATGCGTTGTATATCGTGGTTTCTTATGAGTGCAGTAATGTATGGAGAGTGTATGTGGGATGGGGTAGGGATTGGCAATGTGGTGAAAGGTGGTGCGAAATCTGATGAATGCAGATCGTTGAATTTGTTATGAATTTGTAATTGTAATTGTAGTTTTGTGTCTCATAAGCCTTATGGCTGGGTGCTGACTTTTAACAGCTTTTTATACTGTGACTTTACCCATGGCACGAGATGAAATAAAAATGGTATTTGGAAAACAACATTAAGTATTCTTTTTATTATATGATTTTAATGAAATATGTAGTTAAGATGACTTTAATACTGGAAAGTTACCTCCTTTTGTTCATATGGCTGAAAGTTGTTCCGGCATCTGACCAGTGACGATATAATATATCGTCACTGGTCACAGTGAAAATATAATATATCGTCACTGATGCCTGATAGACAGTTTATTTCACTGATAAAACCCAGTATTTCATCACTGATCATATAATAAATAGAGGATATCGTGGCTGCGCCACTCGTGAAATATCAACCTAACCCATGACACTCGATGAAATAAACCTGGTATTTGGAAAACAACATTAAGTATCCTCTTAGAAGATAAATAGTTGCGTTTGTAAAATTCCCGAGATTATAAGAATAATCAACGAGTTGCGAGGAATTACGGATTATCTGTCCTGAGTTAATTATTGCGATAAACTCCGAGCTTCAGCGAGGAGTTTGACACAATAATTAACGAGGGACAGATAATCCGTAATTCCGAGCACCGAGTTGGTTATTCTTTTTCTTACCCAAGATCATTTTAATGCATAAAACGGGAAAAAAAGAGTAACATTAAAAACTACGCGCGGCCGGTAAAGTACAAATTGTACTCATACGCCATTCATAATGTTGCTTACTACTTCACGATGGGCGGCTCGAAGTAGTTCGCAAAATACGCTCTAATTATAAATAGTTAATAATTTTTATGTCACATTTATCACAAACATATTGTCTCATATGACAAAAAAATCTATTTATTGACCGCGCACAACCAGAGAGAAAAGGTTAGACATCGTGAGCATTCGTTACGTTTGACAAGCCTAGCGAGGAATGTTATGACGTCACTGTTTGACGTCATGTTTAATGACGTCATAGAGCTATGACGTAACGGCAGTTCGGCTGGCGACTCTCCCACACAGCGCCGCCTTGAAGATTTGAAATAGTATTTACGGCAAAAAAACCATCAAAAGCTCTTGACTTCCCTTTAAAAATGTTGTAGTAATGTGTGACTTTCGCAACTTAGGTATAAGATTTGTCATATTATATATCTCTCGACTGAAATATAAGATCAAAGAGAATCATGAATGGGTGTAAAAAGGTTCCGTCAACCAATCAAAATGCGAGTTATTTTTAGAAAAACTGTAATTCCCTTGACCATTATGCAAACTTTAATACCCGGAATAATCATGCCCACTTGGGTGAGAATCATTGTTATTCAACACCCGCAAATTAAGTTTAAAAACGACGGCGTTTGCCGGAGGTTTTAAACGCTTAAATTTGCGGGTGTTGAATAACAATGAATCCCGGCATTTTTACAAACGCAACTATTTATCGATATTGTAACATGACAGTTAGTTATAAGCATTTTAAGAGCGAACTCTATTTCTGCGTAGGAAACTCTGAGTTGAAAGGAGCTAACGACTGATCCATTATTGTTATAGGTGTTCGCAGCTATAAAGAAGGAGGAATTCCCAGTGTTATAGACATTAAAATAGTGTTGTTATATTGCAAACCAGTTGCACTCATAACGATGAGATCTTATCGTTTTCACTGTGAAATTTAGGAGAGGGAAAACAGTTATATAATTCATAAACTAACAGGAACAAACCCGACTGAACAAATATCTTAAACTCGCCCAGACCATTGTGACGTTGACACGATCATTATTACGTCATAACCGTTGGCCTTTGTGACGTCGTGCCATGGGAACGACATTCGAAAGAAACCGGCCGCATGGCACAAGGCGGCAAATTAGGAGAAACTTAGCCAATTAAGAAAGTTTAGTTACATAAAATTTAAGCAAATTAAAAAGGATTTTTGGCATCTACGGGAATGCACAAGTGAGAAAATAACAACAACAACAGTAAAATGTGAATCGGGCACGAATATTGGGAGAATCAGGACATTTTAATGTTGAGGCGGACCAAATAATGTATCCTTTCGCGGTGATTCGCCTCAGCCAATTTGCGGGTGTTCATTGCCATTTAACACTGGGAAATCCTTCAAATCAACCAATCAGAAACGAGTATTTACCGAAGTCGTGTTACAATATATATTTAACCATCATGACAAGGAGATATCGTTTTGGCATTACGTTTTGCACAATTTCCTGTCATTGTCAACGCTACATGGCAACACAGTGCTTTTACGTCACAATGTCATAACAACATAAACATAGTGACGTCATTATGCAATGACATCATTGTTTCTCTGAGATGTCAAAAAAAAGTGAATTTGGATGATAAATAGAATATCACCCTCGTGTCTTTTGATATGAAATATACCAACAATGGTTTAAACATATTTTTATTAATGAAAATGAATTTGGTTTGGTAAACAATCAACAATCATTGATAAATGTAAATGTAATTCATTAACTTTCATTAACTCGTGTTGATAAAATTAATTTTGTGTAATTAACTTTGATTGATTTATTAATACTGTTTATCCAGTGTTGTATATTTCACTAATCACCCAAATTGGTCGTCTAATCACAATCCCCTTTACTGCCTATGTGGCACCAAGCATGCCTTTTTAAAGGCTTTTCTTGTTTTCAAACGGTCTACACTATAGGCGTCTATTTGAGACAGGTGTCTATTTCGTAATAATGGAAACCGTTCAGACTTTTTTTTTCAAATAATTAAACAAACAAAGAAGCGTTTTTAATCATATTTTTTATACATAATGTCTGATAATGCTAATTAAATGAGTGACGTTGTCATGAATTTATTTCCAGACTTTTAGAAGACCTAGGCTACATTAAGGCTCCTATTTGATAATATATGAACACGATATTTACGATGTTTGTCAGATAACTAGCTACATACTAGATAGCTAATATTATGATTTATTTACTTTAACAAAAATAATAGTGTAGAGGAATCCACCGCCCGATTTTAGTACGAATCCACCGAGATTATTGGGCACGAGTTCGTTTGGATACGAAGTTCTGAATATTTTACGGTGCTTCAAAGACTATCTTGATCAACGTGAATTTTATTAGAAAATATTCTGTTTGTTAATGCTGCAACCATATATATTGAATATGTATATATATTTGAACCTAGAGAAATTAAGATAAATTCAAGTAAATAATCACCCAATTTCTATCGATGTAATAATATGGTATTTTTCTTTCTTATATTGCTTTTTCAAGCCAAATATTTGATCGAGCCTCAATGATCGACAGGATTCGTTTTAAGTTTGCAGTCTAAATTTGTAGTCACCCGAAACCGGAAAAGCGCATTCATACTTTGTTAATCGTCAAGAACAGCGGTGATTCTAGTTCTTTTATTGAGCTTATTTTCTCACGGTGAGTATTTCAATTTAGCTTGGAGAGTCAAAAGTTTCAGTAAATCCAGATTCCGTTGTTCCAGAAAGTGAAACGAGTTGTGGAAAGCAAGAGACAAAATTTCGGAGTTGGTATCCGGACGCGCCTAAATATGTATGTCATTGCTGAATCGTTGGTTTGAAATTTGTGTTGTTGCCTTATCTTCTTGAGGATAGTAATTTTAATGCAATTCAATCGATCTATTGTTCATACCATGTGTTTTTCAGATTTAATACCGCTTATTTGTTACTCAAGATTAAGCTGCACTAAATGTTTTGGTTGTGGTCCGCCATTTTTGTACAAAATTTGCTCTATGCTTAACCGGACATAACCTAGAAATAAGAGCAATAAGTATGAAATATCATGATTTTCATAACTTTAAAGTGACAGTTGCTTTATCTAGCTTATAAACTTTATTTAACTACATGTGATTTATAAAATAAGATTTCCAAAATGTAAATGTTTCCATATGATTATTTGGGGAAAATGAATAAATTGTTTCTAAAGATCATAAATTGTCTTTATGCTTTAATTATTTTTATATAAATGCATCTTTAGAAAATCCATTGTGCATCCTTTCAGTTTACTATAATGTCTCTCCCACAAAAACGGAAGCGAGGTCGACCGAGAAAAGAACCCCAAACAGATGAATCTGAAATAAAGGTACCAGAGACTGAACCAAAACCAAAAGAAGTGCGTACTTCTCAGCGCCTCCAAAGTAAACAGGTAAAATATAACATAAGTGATATCAATATAATATAAATATAACATTCAATTTGCTTTCATTTGTCCAAGTCCTTCTGGCGTTAAAAGTTCCTCAATTTCGAACAAACACGATTGTTTCACTAAAAAAAGAAATAATTTGCCAAACCTTTCCAATTGAAAACCAGGCAACTCTATTTAAGACCATATGTCACAGTTGTTTCCAGAATCCTTAAACCTTTCATTGACAGACCTTTTCTTTCAAAGGGTAAATCTTTTCAAATACTTAAAAAGTGATTACATTTTGTACTACAAAACAAAACAGTCTACAGTTAAGTTAGTCCAGGATATATTACTGTGGTTAAAATTAGTCCTGTTGGAGTACTAGCCATTCGGACTAGTGCATTCCTGAGAGCACTAGCCAAAAGCTATTCTGACTAGCTAAATACACCGATATAATCTTATTTTCTTTAAATTCAACTTGTCTTTCTGACTGACTACCAATGATTGCACTTTACTAGCCCAGCAACTTTTTTACTAGCCATTGGCTACTGAGCTAGTGCTAATTTCGAACCCTGTATTATAATATAATAAATTAAGTTGCTGTATTGTTTCTAGTTGATCATCTGAGGGGGTGATTGTTAGTAACCTCTAGTTATACTTTCTGATTGGACTATTGCTTTCTCACATAGTAAGCTAGAGAGCAAGCACAGAAAACTCTAGGATATGCAGCAAGGCATAAAACTGACAGTTTGGAAACTGGCGATTTGAAATTGACTGCCTATAACAGATGAGCTATCACCTCTTGAATGGCCTTGAACCTTGTATAAACGAAATGGAATCATCCTCTTTTCCCAACTGAAATGTTATGAGTCGTGTTAAATGACACAAGTCCAAACAACTAGTCAAAACATACTTAGAATTTTTTTTATCCTAATTCAATAGGGTGTGAAAGTAATCCAATGTGATTTTTTTACAAAATAAAACAACTGAGAAAGCAAGGCTATAAGTAGTCATGGAAACAGCTGATCAAACTAATATTAGCTCTGAACACCACATGCATCATTTCATAACTCCATCTAAATGTTATGGGACAGCTCTTCTCAGCAAGGAGCTGTTACTTTGGCAGCAGGAAACTTGAAATTTGCCGCATAAGTTTTAGATGACGCTTTGAAATGACGCACATTGTTTTCATTGCAGTGGGTAGCACAAAGAATTTCACCCTATAGCAACATATTTCACCTTATCAAATTGTCCTATTACATCAATATATCCTTGTATTTCATTCTCGTATCCTGTAGGAATCATGCAAGGACTGCGGCAAGACACTCAACTCGAAGGCATCGAAGCAGCGGCACGAGCTCCTTCACAGCGGACAGCGACCTTTTGCCTGTGGTGTCTGTGGAGAACAGTTTAAACGTCTGGAGGAACTTCACAAACATGAGAGCACCCACGAAGCAGACGCCAAGATCTGCTGCTACATCTGCCATGAGAATTTTGAAAATGAGGATGACCTGGTTACACATCTCCAAACTCACGATATAAACATCATCCCCCACGTGTCAAGTGCAGGATACACGTTCCGGTCGTCAGGTGTTGTCAAGCGATATCAGGAGTTGTACGGAACCGGAGCAATACTGCCATGTTACGTCTGCTTCAAGGTTAGTGACAGGGTTGTCAGCCATTTTGAAAATTTGATGTCAAAATGGATTTTGATGGTTAGTTTGGATATAAGGTTAGAAATTCAGAAAACTAATATTAAAACTTTTAATATCCCATTGTGAGAGAAATTTTTTTGGCTGGATGAGCTTACGTCAGAACATGCGGGAAAAAGGAAAGGTTCGAACCCCACTAGAGATAATATTGTTACACTCTTTTTCCTCGAAGCACAGTCGATTTTAATCAGACTGAAATTGAATAGTCTATTGGACTATATTTTCAATTTGCAGGAGTTTGGGAGTGCAGAGGAATTGCTGAACCATCTTGCAGTACACTCGGCGCTCGAACTGATGAAGGGCTGTTCAGATCGCAATCTCTGGAAGGATTCCGCCGGCTTTGCTGACGCCGAGTATTCAAAATGGAGGAGGAAGAAATCATTATCGACATCTGCTGGTGCCAAGGTAAGAGTCATGGTTTTTGGTTCTTTTCTTTGGACAAGTCATCCTGTCTCAGGGTAGGAACGTTACGCTAACTCCACTAATCTGTACCCTGGGCTCAGAAGCTAGATTCGCTCGCGCGGCCTGACTAGGGATTTAGCCAATCAAATCATTTTTCTTGTTGAAATTTTATTGAGAAGGTCGAGAGAAAATGATTTGATTGGCTGTATCCGAAGTCAGGCCGCGCGGGCGAATCTAGCTTTTGAGGCCAGGGTACAGATTAGTGGAGTTAGCGTAACGTTCGTACTCTGAGACAGGATGTGGACAAGTTAGATCTTTTATTTGATCTAACACCACTTATGGCATGGCATGGCGTCCGTCCATCCGTCAGTCCGTAAACTTTGTGGAATTTTGTCTTCTTCCAAAAGGCCTAGAAAGCTGAAACTTAATGTACAGATTCCTTGGCTAGTGAGGATTATAAATTGTAACTTTTATGGCCCTGCTGCCCCTAATAAGGGTCACAGGGGCCACGCCCTAAAAATCTATTTTCATCTTCTTCTCCAGAAGCATAAGGCCTAGAAAGCTGAAACTTTGTGTACAGACTCCTTGGCTAGTGAGGATTATAAATTGTAGCTTTGGTAGCCCTGTGACCCCTAATAAGGGCTGCAGGGGCCACACCCTTCAAACCTATTTTCATCTTCTTCTCAAGAAGCATAAGGCCTAGAATGCTGAAACTTTGTGTACAGACTCCTTGGCTAGTGAGGATTAACAATTGTAGCTTTTGTGGGCCTGTGGCCCCTAATAAGGGTTACAGGGGCCACACCCTAAAAACCTATTTTCATCTTCTTCTCCAGAACCATAAGGCCTAGAAAACTGAAACTTTGTGTGAGGATTATAAATTGTAGCTTTGGTGGCCCTGTGGCCCAAACTAAGGGGGGAACCACATTGGCCACACCCTAAAGCAAAATCAAATGTAAAGCCTGATGAGCTACAGAGCCAATGGCTCTATTTTTAAAAGATTATTTTTGCAATGAAAGTAACAAAATAACATATGGGTCGGTAATGCATGGGTGAGCAAGTTTTTGAGTGTTTTCTTAAATTTTACCATGAAAGGGCCGAATAACAAATTTGGGCTTGCTTCTTTTCAAGCTTTTCATACATTCATCAACACTAATCATATTTCTCTCTGTTTCCTAGTCAGAGACGAACTCGGATCAACGATTCACGGAAGTGTGTCGGGTGTGTCACCAGATGTTCCTCAGCATTGAAGACCTCCTGGACCACTGGTTGAAGAAGAGGGGTAGATGGAGCCACGAGGGACCAATCGGGAAGGAAGGGTCAAACTCCAGGGTGCTGAGCGTCGTAAACAAGTGTAAGATCCGATGTGAGAAGTGCGAGGTGGTGATGGAGTCTGCCTCCGAGGGAGAACAACATCTCCGCTCTCATCACAAGGGTGAAGGTCATCTTGAAACTAAAAGCGATAAAGAAGATGGAGATAGGAAGTCTGTAATGGAGTCAAGTGAAAAAAACGTTGAAGACGGGAAGTCTGTAATGGCGTCAGGTGATGAAAGAATCGGAGACGGTAAGTCTGTAATGGCGTCAGGTGATGAAAGAATTGGAGACGGCAAGTCTGTAATGGCGTTAGGTGATGAAAGAATCGGAGACAGTAAGTCTGTAATGGCGTCAGACAAGGATTATCTGGAAAACAGTGGAAGTGAGTCACAAGACAAAGCAGAGAATGATCTTTTCAAAAGTGATGTTGGCAAAAAAGATGAGAAACTTGATGAAATTGAAAATTCTCATGTTGAAAAAAATCAATCTGGGATATCGGAAGGTGAGAAGACAGATAATGGTCAGTCGAGAAATAATGAGAACTCTGGGCAAGGAGATTTTCATATGGAGGACATGGACATAAGATCAGATGGAGAGGTTGAGGGTGAATTTCCCGAGGTTGATCAAACTGAGGATGGGAAGTTCAAATGTTCAACCTGCAAAAAGACTTTCCTTGACTCCCAGCTCTTTAGGTCGCACATGGCCGAACACACGCCCATGAAAGTGTTCCGATGTCCCATGTGTGGCAAGTACTACGCCCGACCTGAGGATTTGAAACAACACGTGGTCCGTCACGTTTCTCAGCTCTATCGCCTTGGCAACGCCACCGATAGCTCTGACTTCCGGTGTGACCTCTGTGCAGAGATGTTCAAGAATGAAAAGGACTTGCAGTTCCATAGTGTGTTCCACGGGGTGTTCAAGCCAGGGAATCGACGGACCAGAGAGGGACATTCCACTGTGTGTCCGATCTGTGGGAAGGTGTTGCAGAAAGCGACGAGTCTCTTCACCCACATCAAGCTTCACAGTCAGGGCAGGGACTTCTTGTGTAATGTCTGCGGTAAAGCTTTCAGGTCAGTGTGTCCCCTCTCAGCTAGGGCTGCAACGATTCACCTAGACAACTTCGATTCGATTTTTTAATTTTTACAGCTCGATTCGATTTATTTCGATTCGATTCGGCCATATTGCTCGACCGTTGCCATGCAGCGCTGCTAAGGCAAATGTATAAACCACGCTGATTGGCCGAGAGCCTCGAGGATGAGGATATTAACCAATCAGTGATTACGTTACATATTGTAGACATATTGACATATTGTAGACTTGGTTTCCGGTTCAAAAACTTTACGTGACTTGTTAACACTCGTGATTTGATTTGATTATTTTTAGCAAGAAAAATTAAAAGTGAATCGAATCAAAATTTTGAATCATGAATCGATTTTCGATATTATAAATCTGAATCGATTTTCGATGCATCGTAGTGAATCGTTGCAGCCCTACTCTCAGCTATAGCTCTCTCAAGGTGACGGCTATGGTACCTAGACCCATAGTTTGTCATTCCTTCTCAAGTGCTTGGGAAAGGCCGGGGCCATGGGCAATTCTGCACATTCAATCAAAACATAGTCCCATTAAAATTTTGAAGTTTACTGTTGAAATGGCCCATTTTAAATTCAGAATATTACTAATAACTGTGAAAATTGCCCATGTCTCCCAATCGCTGCTTTTCTTTTATAAGAAAAATTTAGCTTAGGCATAATTCCTTTCAGTGTGAGATCAAGGAATATAAAAGGGGTCGGGCTAAATCTTTTGAAAGGGTTGGGGGAAGGTGACCAACCACTGTCTGACTTTTGTCCTTGTGATGTTTCCAATAATTTGTGTACTTTCGCTGTTGTAGGTCAATCAACAATAAGGAACGACATGAGAAGATCCATACTGGAGTTAAGGATTTTGAGTGTGAGGTTTGCGGTAAAGGTCTGTCTCGAAAAGCAGAGTATGTGGCTCACGTGGCAAGACACGAGAGTGATCCGAGCTTCAATGGGAAAGCTGGGCGGAAACGGGGTACTAAACTCATTGGGAAGAAGGTTGTATTTGCCAAAGACTTTTTTAATGAGGAAGGGGCTGTGTACAAAATACCAAGCTTTTCTAGGGACTCGTCAGACATCTATGTCGAACCAGAGAAGAGTATTATCAACTACAAGAAGAAGCGGAAAGTGAAGGTCAATGTGAAAAGTGAAGAGTATCAAGGGGAGGTAACTCTGTCTAGTCAGACGGTGGAGACCCAGACTGAGACTGACACTGCCCCAAATACTCTGATGTCTGTGGAGACCATTGCATCTGGGGATATAGACAGACCACATGGTGTAGACAGACAGCAGGGTGTGTACAGACCAATTGCTGCTGGAGTTGAGGACTCACAGGAAACCGGGACAGATGAGGAGTCTGTGATCATCATCGTGCAGGATCCAAACACGGGGGAGAACGAGGTCCTGACTATTAAGGGTTTCCAGGTATGTCTTGGATGTTGTAATGTGATAGTAAATAAAGTGGTATCAGGATACGTTTGTCTTCAGATTAAAAATTACGATATTAATGTCAACTCTCTAGATATATCAAAATTTCAATCATCACAATTCTTAGAGTAAATATCTTTTCACAAATTACAAATAAGTAGAGCCTGTTTATTTATAAATTTTGTGATGGTGGTTGGGAGATATATGCAAGAAATTGAAAACAGGTTTGAAAACTTCTGATTTTCATTCATGGCTGTGTTGAATGGTTAAGCATGGAGTTTTTTTAAAGTTTTGGTCAATTTCAATTGATTGATTGTACGATCTTTTTGTAGTAAAAAAAAAATTTAAAAAATAAAAAAATAAAAAATTTTTAAAAAATGCAAAGCTATTTATCGTATTTTAACTATGCGATATATCTGATTCTTCTATTGTCCGAGTCGAAGCAAAATTCAAAGAATCAAAGAAGTGACAATTGCTCTTGTCATTTCTACATAGTATAAATAAATTTCTTTGTCATCCAATGCAATGTTTTATGTGAATCTTAGACAGTGTTTGAAATAAGCGTAGGACCGTAGGCCAAACGCAGACCATTATTCACAAGGGCCCACACTTTTCAATATCTTCAGGTCCTTACAGGCTCGCAGCTATCTAATATGTCACTGTTCCTTTCTAACAATACTTGAAGTGAGACATATGATATTTCCTTGCCAAACCTTCATAAATATCACTCTACCAAGAAGACTGTTATTTTAGAATAAGTCAACTCAGTACTGATAATAAATGCCGACAGTTTCGGAGTTAGGCCCACAGTATTTCCTATCTGCAGGTCCTTATTGACAAGCAGTTTTTGGATGCTTATTTCAAACTCTGTGAATCTATTTTCAGGAAGGCCAGTCAAAGCTAATCAGCCCCAATGACGAAATCATCAAAGCTCTGGAGATGTTCCAGAAAAACGAGAATATCGATGAACTCCTTACAGTGCCTGTTGATGCTCTCACTCAGGACCAACTAGCTAATATCCAACCAGCAGACGCACAGGAAGTTGCTGCGGGCCTACAGGAAGTGAGTGCATTCACAGTTCAGTCTACCACTCCTACCTCATTTTGTTTCTTAGCTGAGTCCTGTCGTAAATGTGGTTTGGACACATGAATCTTTGCAGTCACATAAATCATTTTTGTCACTTTGGGATGAAATTTGGATAATTGAATTCATGACATTCAATATAGCTTTGATGTTTTTTTATTCAAAACCAAAGAATATGTCAGAATAATCACAGATTTGATCTGTAAAGAGATAGTAGCATGTTACAGGGAAATTATTTTCGTAAATTTTACTCCTTAACTTTATTACAGTTTTTTTCCAAAGGGTCAAAAATATCATTTCTCAACAATTTCATTTGGTAGGTTTGCTGCCATATTATTGGCCTTTAATCACTGGTAGAGTAAATGTTTTACTCAATACTAATTAAAATCAAATCTGCAGAAACTTTCAACTTTTCTAAATTTTTCATTTCCAACTGGCCCGCTTGCTGTTCCCAAGTCCTGATCATTATCATTATTCTCACAAGGAGGTGGCTGTAGCCTCGCAGGAAGTGGATACCGCTACTGTGGTATACATGACCGAGGAACAAGCCGCAGCATTTGCAGACTCTGCCGATCTGGGAACTGACGTTGTTGAAGTGAAACAGGAGCCAGGAGTGAATGTAGAGTAAGTTATTATTATTGAGTTAGATCGTGCATCAGCTAGTTAGCTCTGGCACGTATCCTCTTTTCCCTCTCTCGGAATAGATCCACAATGCTATTCCATGAATTGTTCTGATTTGTGAGCAGTTCAGTGAAGGTGGCACTTGTGTCAAACGCCCTTGCATGTTGAAGAGCTTGGCAGTCAAAGATGATATGGAAGATTGTTTCCTCCCCAGAATCACACAGTAGGCAAGTAGCATTGGTGGCTAGATTGAATTTGTGTAGAAAGCTTTGGCACGGATAGTGATGCAACTTTATCCGACTGAGGAGGACTTGATCCCTCCGGTTTACGTTTATGTAGAGTAAGTTGTGCAGAAGTATATTTCCCAAGAGTTTATTTTCCCCATACAGTTGTTGATCCAGCAGGATTGGGGCTCAGGGCCTCCTTTCACAAAGCAACCCTTAATAAGGTTGACCTTTAACTCCCATTCTTTAACATTGCACTAAGGCTAACTTAAGGGCTTACGACCTTAGGGCTTTGTGACCCAGGGGGTTAATAACCACCCAGACAACAGTGTATGAAATAATTTTTCAAGATCACTAGCAAACCGGGCTAGAAAGTTTTCAAAGTTAGTAGCCTGAAAGAAAAATTACTAGCCCAATTAAGTAAAGATAAAGAATGTTTTCTGACATTCATTGTTTCAAAATCAAACATATATGTGCTCAAGAGTTTTTTGGCATGTGATGGGGGTGATCGGAAACTGACACTAAATGGATTAAACTGAATTAATTACAAAATTGAATGAAAAGAAGTCCAATTTTTTTTTATATACCAATCTACAATAGCCAACCGGGCTATCATTACTTTTTTTCTACTAGCCTAGACAAATTTCAACAAGCATCGGGCTACCGGGCTAGTGGTTATTTCGGACACTGCCCGACAATACCCCTTTAGAATTTACTCCCAAAAACCATCAGAACAAGAAAGATAAAACCCGGTTCAAAATTGTGGATCTGCCCCTCAATATGTTCTTTGCTTGATCATTAAGATTAAAATTATGTATTTGGAAAAACTGGTTGGTAGACTAGATTATGTTGTAACATTCTCCTGATGAAACCTTACATGTGGCAGTAATCTTCGCCTCTCACATGGTGCGTACGGGCCTTAAAAAGGCCTTGAATTTGTAGTTCTGCCTTAAAAAGGCCTTAAATCTAGCACTGCCTTAAAAAGTCCTTAAAATTTGACATAAAGCCTTGAAAAGACCTTAAATTTAGCAAAAGTCTTAATCCAATTGTGAAATAAGTTCACTGGCATCTTTAGATATTCTTGTGTCGATTTCCGTGAACAATAACAATTTTGCCATTCATTTTCTTTAGTCAGTTTTTGAATGTCTCGAAATCCAATCTCTCGAACAGTGCAACAAGTCAAATACAAAGATGCATTTTCTCTTTAATTTATACCCTGTTATTCAGTGACAATTAAGCCTTATATTTTGGTTTTGAAGCCTTATAAAGGCGCTAAAAAGGACTTAAATTTTATAAGGAGTTGGCTGTACTCACCATGTCTCAGTATAGTGTAAATATCCACTGTAGGAAAAAGGTCTATTGCAATACCCGGTAATAGAACAAAGTATCTCATTCTAGTTCATATAATAAAACATTGTATCATTTATATTTTACAGTGAAACACCAGCAGTCAACAACAACGATCAGTCAAGGGTGAAGGTCGTGTCCTTCACCTTAGATGAATTGACCGGAACATTGACAGCAGTATATGAGGATGATATGGAATCAAAGACAACTCAAGCTCAACAAGGAGACGTTTCTGAATCAAACTCAATGATGCAGGTGCACGGTGATGTTGCCATGGATACAGACATTGTTATCAAGACTGAGGCCTCTGAGAAGTTTGGTGAAAATAGTCCCATCAAGACTAATATCAGGATTACAGATATGGACAGTCATTTGACAGCAGTTGAAGCTCTGATGCAAATGAAGTCTCCAGAACAACGGATCAAAACTCAAGTTACTGAACAACGTCTTGGCAGCCCGGAGAAATCCTCAGGAAGTTTACACTATGCCTCAGGGAATTCTCAGTCCCCTCAGAAAGTGATTTCTGGAAATCAAAAGGTTGTGGGAGTAAGTATTCCCCCCAATATATCACGTATAAAAGTTGCGACTCATGGCTCAAGCTTGTTAAGCTCTTCTGCCGAGAGAACGGTGAACAAAGGATCCCTGAAGTCAGAAGCATCTGATGCTGTAGTAGAAGGTCTTTCTGCTGGTTCTTCAGGTTTTGCCTCTAGTCCTGCAAAGACGGAGAGAGTGAAGGTTCTTCCTGTCCATTCAGATCCACTTGGACTCCCACTGAAGCCTGTGACTCTTAGAGACGACATTGTCGTGAAAGAAAGTCTCCTTGAGTCTCATTGTGAGACTCCTCTGAGACTTGAGCAGGGAGCAGTGAAGGCTGAAGAGAAGGGAGACTTGGAGGAATCCCCCGGGGCTATCGGCCAGGTGACGACTCAGGAGGCTGTGGAGAGTGATGCTCACTTTGATGCAGAGGAAGAGGATGATGACTGGGAACCACAGGCAGCCCACAGACGAAGACGAAGAGTCAAGAAGATTAAAACAGAGCCTTCTGAACCGGTCAGGAAATCTTTACGCAAAAATAGCTATGAAGGTGTTTCCAAAATCGTTGCATCTCTGGTGAGACCAAGGAAACCAAGAACAGGAACATCTGAAGCTCAGTCTGAACCTGATACTCCTGTAAAGATGTCCAAGTTTGTCAAATGTAACATTTGCAAAGTAAACATGCCTCAGGATGTCCTGAGATCACATATAGGGGAGATGCATGGAGAGAAAGCTTATGTTTGTGGAATCTGTTGTCAGGGATTCACCACTGATGTTGACTTACACATGCATCTTATCAGCCACGAGAAGGAGGACCGAGTAAAGACGACGCTCTGCCTCCTGGTGGAGGATGCTGGAACTAAGAACCTGAAAGAGAAGGGAAGTCAGGTCCTAAGTGGTGCAACATCTGCAGCCATTTTGGCTCTGGAACGGGGCGGAGATTTGGAGGCAACCTTAGCCACTGTTGAGGTTGATGATGCTGGAATTATGATTAACCAGAAATCAGGAACTGAAAGTGATTTTATACACCGGACTGCAGTATCTAGTCCAACAAGGGATAGAAGTTTATCAAAGAAACCGGCAAAAAGTCAAACTACAACAAATGAACAGAGTCATGAGATTATTAAAAGTCCCATAAAGGGTCAAATTCTAACAGAGAACCAAAGATCAGGAACTTATGGTTCTGAAACACCAACAAAATGTTCACAAGAAACTGCTGCAAAATCTTCAGTTAGTGTTGTAACTCCTTCTCCACACAGAACAAGAGCAAGTCTCAGACTTAAGGCAGAACATTCCGTAAAAAGCCCTTCACCGAGCTCCCAAACAGATACTGCTGAAAAGTCTCAAAAGTTAAGGCAAAGGACAGTGAGTGAGAAAAGTGAATGTCAGGATAAAGATAGGGCTCTAACTGAATCATCTTCAGAAGCTTCAACCAACTGCGCTGCTTGTCGGGACTCATTCATGTCTTCCTTTCAACTCCAGAAGCAGACGACAGGGCAGGACAAGTCAAAGGAACATACATGCCAGAAGATCCCTGATGAAGAAACAGAGAACCAAGATCAGAAGAAAGAACAGAAACTGGTGAGAGGACAGAAACAGAGTTCTTCCAACAAGTATGTTTTAAGGACTTCCTCCAAGATCCTTGATGAAGAGACAGAGGCTGAAGAACAAGAACAGAAGATGGAGGAGGAGGAAGAAGAAGAAGAGGAGGGAGAAGAAGATTCTGTCCACGAGGAAGTCTCAAGGACATCCTCCAAATGTGTCTGCGGACTCTGCTCTCGCCGATTCAATAATGTCACCCAGCTAACAAGGCATGTGAACACACATTACAAGGAGAAGTCGTTTTCTTGCAGTGCATGTCAGAAATCTTATGGACGAATTGATGAGCTTCAGAAACACTTCCGCTCCCATGAGGAAGATGATGACAATGGGCAGCGGAAGACCAGAATGAAGTTTCTTCCAAAGAATAGTGACGGGATGTTTCCATGTCATCTCTGTGAGGATCAGTTTTCTACCTATAGAGAGAGATACTCTCATGTTCAGACTCACAAGAAGAGGAAAAGCAAAGAGGATGATTCTGTCAACAAAAACGATTCAGATTCAGACCCCAATAATCTTGTATGCAAGATCTGTAATTTGACCTTGTCAAGTCTACGACATCTTCGACGTCACAAACTAGTCCATACTGACGAGAAAATGTTTCTATGTCAGGAATGTGGGAAAAGTTTTCTAAGAAGCGATGATCTCAAGGCTCACTCTAAGAGACAACATACGATGTCAAAACTTTCAGAGGATGAAGAGGAGTCAAATGCATCATTCAGTCGTAGCTGCCCATTCTGTCAAAAGAAATTCAAATCCTACAAATCGTTCAGGAACCATGTGCGGACCCACAAGAGCGAGAAGCTTGACGGAAGTCTGAAGTGTGAGGTCTGCAATAAGGTCTTCATCAAACACATCAGTCTGCGGAACCATATGCAGAAGCACAAGGACACGTACCGCCGAGGCTTGAAGAGACTCATCAACAAGCCAACAAACGAAGTCTTCGACTGCAAGTGCGGGAAGCAGATCCGAAACAAGAGCAACTTCCTACGTCACATGAAGCTTCATAACGAAGGCAAAAACTTTTTCTGTAGCTTCTGCCAGAAAGGATTCTCCCGAGCAGCAGATCTGAAGATGCATGAACGGATCCACACCGGAGAGAGACCATTCCTGTGCAACATCTGTGGAAAGGGCTTCACGTCTAACTCCGCTCTCGGACATCACGTCAAGTCACATGACCAGCCGTTCGTCTACAAGTTTTCCTGTTCGCAGTGCGAGGTCCTTTTCTCGACTCGGAAAGAGTTCAATGACCATGTGAAGAGTTGCACGCCCAAAACTCTGGAGATCGTCTTCATTGAGGGAATGGAGACGGTCCCAGTTGAAGAAATTGAGTATTCATGATGAGAGGAGTAGTAGAACAATAAGTTATTATTAACCGTAAAGCCCTTTGGATGTTATGTACATCAAATTTACCCAATCAATGGTAGTTTGTGTAATAGATCATGGTAACAGATGAAAATATCTCATATCTCTGACTGATTAACCGTAGAAGATTTGAAAAAGATTACCAGTAACAATTGACTATTCTGTGGGATATTTATACCAAAACTGCTGCAAGTACCTTCAAGATTGAAGAAGTAAATACTGAGAGCCTGAAAGCTGTAGGTTGTCCCTTTTGGATAGATTTGGACAAAAACAATTGTTTCAGCTCGAGTTCCGTATTTTATCGTCTATGCTATCATGAATTACGTTTTTGTGACGTCACTGTAGCGAACTATTAACAAAAAAAAGCAGGCTATTTTGGTAATATTTCCAAGTAATTAAAACGATATAGAATCAATAATAAAGAAATTGTTACAATTGGAGTGTGCCATATGACATGTACGAAACTCGTTAAAATTCATGTGTACCCTTTCCCTCTATCGGGTATTACAATAATTTTCACTCGTTTCGTAACTTGTTTATGACACACTTTCTTCATCTCTATTTCTAAAATACTCAAAATGTTGACTTGCATAAAAAAAAAAACAGATAACATAAAAGCATATTTGAGCTATCCCAAAAGTACTAAATACTTGGTTAATTATAATACCAAATATATTTAATGCAATACATTTGAATTTTTGAGGGGTAATCATTAAATTTTCATAAGAATTTCATTTAAATATTTTATGGCCCTTGTATTATAATTTATTAAGTCTATCTGTAATCAGCCTTCAGTCTGATTAAAATCGACTGTGATTCGAGGTAAAAAAAGTTTTAAAATATTGTCTATATAGTGGGGATTGAACCTCACCCAGCCCGGCTTTCCTCTCATTCACAGTCTGAAGGCACCCCTATTACCCGCATGTTCTGACGCAAGCTCTAGCCAATCGCAAGGGGCGCAGTAAAAGCTTCGGTATCATGCAGGGGCAGGTAACTCCAGTGTACCATTCGTAATATATAATCGCCGCTAAACGCTATTTAAAAACGAGGATGTGATTGGATAGCTTTTGACTGGGTTTGTCTGCGCTAAACTGGTCATAGGAACATACGATAGAGGTGGTTGCATTCAGACCGAGACGGAGAGGATGTTCTGGCTGGTTCGAGCCCCGATAGAGACAATATTTTTGATATTTTATTCCTCGGAGTACAGTCGAATCAGCCTCGTTCCAAGAAATGTTGTTTCAATATATTAACTCTATCAAGAATCGAACTTAGGGCTTTCCGTAGGGTCTTCCTTTTTGTAGCATGGTTATAAGAGGTTTTAAGTTTTGTTCCTCGGAACCGAGTTCATTGAAACAAGACTGTCCAAAACTTGCAAGTACAATGTCATTGTTGTTAAAAACTTAATCAGTCTAAGTAAACCTAGCCTCAATATTGCCCGTTTCACTTCTATACTGAGTCTAGAAAGGCTGAAACTAAATAAGATTGTTAAATGTTTCATAAGTTTGAAAAAGATTGAAGAAATTCAATTCAGAATAAGTCAACATTTATTATTATAGGATGAGCCCATTAAAGCTCCATGAGTTGTACTGTGAGAATGAACCTTGCTAAAAATATGTTCCAGAAGTTAGACTCAAGTTGTTGTTGATATTCATGAAACCTGAACATCATAATGAAATTGTTCAAGCTTATGTTTGAGATTTTGAAATGGCATTATTTGTTATTAAAAAAATAATGACAGTTTTTGTTTTGTTTTGTTTAAATTTCTAGTATTGAGTGAGTGAGTGAGTTATTGTTTAATGCTGCTTGTGCAATGTTCTAGTATTGAGGTAGTTGATATGAGGTTTCAAACTTTCAAGAGTTTTTCATTTATTATATGCTAAGCGGTGAGAGACTGATTTTTCTCAGTTCTAGAAAAAGTGTTCTCGCCACTGAGTGTGATATCACTTATTCAAGTAAGTGAAAATATCACAGAGGGGATGACGTTATGTGTACAATGGTTTGACGTCACTTCTACAATCAACGTGATCATCGCCGTCACTAAGTTACGATTACCAATGGTATGATGTTGCCAGAAAACTCTCGAGACAAAGCCTTTTGGACGTTAATTACCACATTTTCGACCACAGAGGCATATAATAAACAGGATATCGTGAGGGGGTAAAGCCTATATTTTCACTCATGAAAATACTGGCTCTACCCCGTCACTCGATGAGAGATAAGTGATATCACACTCAAAACAAAAGATATCCTCTATTTATATCACGGCTGCTAGCATCATTGAAAGAAGGCCTGCAAAACTATTGTGGATGTGTATTGCAGTGAAACCTGCGAACCATGGATGGTACTGCACTGAAATTCAGTGTAGCATTGCACCAACACCTTAATGTAAATGGAACAGTTCTCTACTACAAAGTTGCCAAGCCCCTGGCGGGATTCAAACCCCAGACCTCCTAATCCAAAGGATGAACACACGGGTTCGAACCTCAGAGTGGACAATATAATAAAATATAAAATTTCAAAACCTGGACTTTTGCACTGATTTATCGTTTTCATATGTATGTTGAGATAAACATACATTTCAAATTCTCACTGGTCATTCCTTGTTGCGTTGTTTCAGGGTTCGACAGAATTTCAAGTCCCAATATCTTGGTCATTTTCCAGGTTTTACAAGGCTAAAGAGATTAAGGCCAAACGCCTGAATTTTAAGCTAATCTAAACAACAAACCTTATCATGACAATCGTAATGAACTATCAGTGGTTTGAGTGCAGCTGCACGAGGGATTAGAAACAAAATTAAGTTCAGTGTTCGTAAAACATTCAAACCCAAATTAAGGCTTTATAAGGCTAAAACAAATTTTTAAAGGCCTTCGAGCTGAACTCCTGGCTTATCCAGACTTGTCATAACAATCTGATTGGTCACAGTGCAGTATACGAGCTGGCAGTGATTAATCATTTATGCGACTTTTGCCTTGTGAGGGGATTTGATCTCTTTGTCTTTGGTGGAAATAAATGTGACTTGCCTTGTGAGGGGATTTAAAGAGACACAGAGTATGTTGATAGGATCACATATGTCAAATTTTGAAATCGATGTTATTACATCGGGAACCACTAACTGTTACTGAAAATAACAAGTTAAAGGTTAATCAGTACATTAGAGCGAAAATACGGCCATACAAAGTCGGGATTTTGATCAAAAACCAGACAATGTGGCTTGAGTGGCACGCGCAAATTCGCCAAACGTAATTTTGAAGGCAGTTACTTGCTTTGATCTCTATCTGGGATGGCAATGATGAATTTGAAAAACAGCTGAAATGCATGGAATTTAGGTTCTTAGATGGTCGTTTATGAATAAAACTACAGTAAGGACAATCTCAAAACAGCTGAAAATTGCCATCCCTGCTCTATGGAGGACATATTGAGATTCAGCTCCCGATATTGTGTTTCATGACAACAGTTCAAGAATAAACAATCTAAAAGTTGAGAAAATATTTTATTTACAAGACCTTAATACAATGTAAAACTTTGTGTTTGAAGAGAGATCATTAGGTGTAGCGATGTAATTTTAATTATCAGGTCTTAAGTCACAGCTAAACAACACGTGTTTCATTTGCGATTGAGATATGCAATTATAAACTCTACATTTGTTGTATGTGTATGCAAAGCCATGTTCATTTATTGTTCTACAAGAAGTAGGAGTAACTATTATTACAATTAAGTAGTTACAAATCCCTTAACAATGCTTATCTTACATTCTCAGACATGGGCCTACCGTATTTATTTCTGTGTTTCTCATCTCCCGCCGACCCTAATTTTACCATACTGACGTAAAATATAAAATCCAGGAAGTTGAAAACCCCAAAAGGCACAACGAAATGCGATGATCAGTCAACATACCAAGTTTCATTAAGCTAGGCCAAACTATTTTCAAGTTCTGCTCCGGAAACACATTTCTAAGTTGCGTTTCCATGGAAACCGGAAAAATAAAAAAATTCAGAAAGTTGAAAACCCCAAAAGGCACAACTACATGCGATGATGAGTCAATATACCAAGTTTCATTGAGCTAGCTGTAACGGTTTTCAAGTTCTGCTCCGGAAACAATGTGATCACAGACAGACGGACAGATGGAGCCAACGATTATATCCCCCCCCCCCCCCCACATTATATGCCGGGGGGGAATAAAAGTATGTTATTTGTCTGCGGCTGTATTCAAAATAACACTGCTCTGATAAACAAAATCTACATTATCTCAATCAGGAATTCCCATTTCTCATTTGGCTTTTCCCTTTACATTGTCCTTATCATCACATGACCAAATATCTACAAATACACATCACTTTTATTTTCTTTATTTTTGCCGACCCCCCAGCTCTCTTGTAGAGTTTTCATGTTTATTTTTTTACTTTTTTATATTTGTTCCCGACCGCCTGCACACTTCTACTATTAGGAGATGAGAAACACACAAGAATAATATGGTCGGCCTCATGATCGAACATCACAATATTTCAGCATTTCTTCCATGTAACTCAGAAGTATCAAAATGATACAATTAATAAAATAACAGTAGAACATGGATGTGGTCATGAATATAAACATTACCACAAATAACACGGGTAACAATGAACATTCATTAACATGATAAAGTGGAAGCACAATGGTGACAATTGAAATGCATTAACGAGGCAATGGGTGGTGAATGAAGCAACAATTAAATTTTGTTAATCTTTAACAAACAATGAATTATGTGCATGATTAAATGAAAACATTTTAACATCATACTAAGAAAATACTGAAGGCACAAAATGGTAAAAACTATCAACTTTAGAACAATCTTTGGGTAGTTACTACCATGAACATTTTCAACAATAAGTTACCTTCATCACCAACTTGAAAAATTTACTAAATATTTAAAAAACAGTGGTTGCTTAATTTGATAATGGCAACAGATATTAATTTAATAAATTATTGATGCTATTTTAAGAAATCAAAATTTGAAAATACTTCATTGTCTTAATAAATAGAGTTGCATATTGAATCTTTTATAAACATATCAAGATGTGGAACTGTCAAGATTAATCACTATCAGAATTTCAATTTCTTTAAAGGGGCAGTAGCACGTTTTTTGATAATTTCATATTTTAAATTTTTCACTGATAATTGTATGTTAATGCTAAATGTATTATTATGCTAGTGTCAAAAATCTCATTACACAAGGCAATCTTCCATAGTCCGAGAACAAAGTATGAAGATTCACCTAATATTCATTGGCGGCCATTTTGTGTTAACACCTTTAATTCATTTTGTGTAAGAAAATGGAAACGCATGGCTAAACTTTACATTATATATTTGAATTATTACTGCTCCATTTAGTTAAAATACGTTGTCTTTCAATTGGGACCATTAATTTAAATTTCCTGACATCACCTTATATTCCCCCTAAAAACGTGCTACTGCCCCTTTAAAGTAGACTAGATATATTTACTCTGTACCTCCTTATTCCGTTGTCAAGTACTAACAATCTCTTACGATGTATTTTCAGTCAATAAACTTGTATGTTTTTGTAGGCTCTTAACAAGAATCATCAAATACAAGTCAAAATTTCCCTGCAAGGAATACCTCAGTCCAGTCTAAATAATGGCTGCATTTTGTCAAAATAATGGTTTTAGCAGCCATATCAATTAACAGCCGTGTTATTCCTTAGAGAGGGTCGTGGGCATATTTGTCCTCTCTTTTTGCTTGGCCGATCACCTAGGAACGACACTGTATCAATGATTAGCAGTAAATTCAAAAAGCTTCCTGATTGGTGCAATTTCAGGAGCAGCTTGTGGAAATTGCCGACAAAATTTATATGATTAAATTCAGAGTGAATGAGTTATTGTTAAACGCAGCTATGACAGTGTTTCAGCCATTAGCGTGATTAAATTCAGAAGCACTGGCCAAATATATATGACATTCATTCAGAAAGGCTTAAAACAGAGAAGTGCCTCATGCTGAATGTCTCTACAAATGGAACAATATTCAGTTTGGGAGAATTCTTAACATCGCACTAAGTCTGCTTGAACACGTCGTGAACACATCTTGAACACATTGTGAACACATCTTGAACACATCCTCAGGCTTGTTTGTTTCTGATGAGATCCTGAAGTATTTTGACGCAGTTGACAAGGGGAGGGAACTCTGTCTTTCTCTCTTCACACCTGAAATAAAGAATTTACTTTTAAATCAGATATTCACAAAATAAACATGACAAATGTTAACTCACAACCAGGATTAAAATTTGCCAATAATGAATTTTCCTCTACTGATGGACAAACAAAATGTAATTATCATTAGAGGGATATTACTTCAATCCAACTTCAATTCTCAGGGAAAAACATCCTGCTACAACAGCTTACATCACAGGAACCCGATATCGTAAATGAAATGTAGGTAAAACGTGGGTAAAATAGATCCGTCCCCTATATGTAATAGAGTGAAGGAATAAAAGGAATCCATCTTGCAGATCTCGACTCGCTTCCGAGTTAAGTATAAATTATCGCTTCAAATTGGTGACATCTCATATACATACACACACATACACAAGAACCTCTCAGTTATACATTTCTCAGCAAAACTTGGCTTGTTTCCAACATAAGTCACCCTTCAAATAACTTTATATCTATTTATATTCGCAAATCGACCGCAGAAACCTCTGGGGTGAACTTTACTCCACACCAAATGCCTCTCGGGCGATCCACGTTTTACCTACATTTCATTTTCGATATCGGGTTCCTGTGGCTTACATGACTCACTGTTATGCACCAACATATCCCCTGACTTCAAAAGGCCTTATGATATAGCTTGCCAATAAATTGGTACACATTCAGCATAACAACACAGATAAAAATTCAGAACAGCGTGATTCAAGTTAACTAATGGAAGTGTTATTATAATAGATATATTTATCATCCAAAACTGTGTTCCACAGGAGATATTGCTTGTGGAAGATCAAGCGATATCTCCTAGGAGATATCACTTTGACAGTAGATTTTGAACAATGCCCTATACTCAGAAAAAACATGACATCACAAAGGTTTTACATCATCAGTAATGACGTTACAATGCTATAACGTCATAAACATGATGACGTTACAATGCTATGACATCATTATTATGATGACAACACAAAGCTATGACATCACTGGTTTAGGACTTTTAGGGCTATGCAGTGTTCAAAGATGTACATTTTTCATGCTAATGTGATGAAACATTATTTTGGATGATAAATAAAATCTCACCCTCGTGTCTCTGTGGCAGAGTGTAATATATTGTATTTCTATGTGTTTTAATTGTAAATATTCATGTACTAATGTTTCATTTTATTTCAGGTGTTTTATGTGTAGCAGCCCTGAGTCTAAACTGAGAGCTTGTACATTGCAAGCTTGTAATCATGTATCTTGCTGTCCCTCTATTGTTCTTTACTCTGACCTCCTAGCCACTTCAGCTTTCTATCCTTTGTTCTCTATTGTTAGGTAAGCTTACTTCTCACTTTGCATGCTCTTAGAATTTATAAAGGTAACCTGCACTATAAACTCAGTGCACTGCATTATTGCATTTTGTATGAAGAGCACGACTTTTGACAGAAAGACTTTTGACAGAAGACAGACTGTCTCCTATCTACGTCTTCAAACTATTTAACACAGGTTAGTTAACTAATTAGTATTTCACATAAATATTATTATCATTAAGGCAATATTCTTTAACTATCATATTAATAGGGAATAGGGCTAGGCTACTGTGTGTGTGATTGTATGAATGTTATTGTAGTTTATGCATTGCTAAATGTTTAGGCTATTTTCATATATCTATAATGTGGCACATGTAATTATTGTGTCGGTTATCATACCTACATTTTATACACATCAAGTAATCATGATGTGAAGGTTTTAACCTAGTATATTACACAAATGTGTAATGTTGTATATATTATCATACTCATATATATTATAAATGCACAGGTAAGTGCAGCTTTATCCATATAATGGCGCAATCTTATGTGTAGGTATATGATAGTGTTATATCTATCATGTAATAATCATAGGCTTATCATTATTCAATTATTCTTCAAGCTAGGGTAATTGCTATTTCATGATTAGTCTTTGCTAGTATTTTATCCCATATTTGTATATATTTCTAGTGTGCATTTCTATAAGTATACACATGTACTTATCATTATCACAATCTTTTAGTTCACCTTCATGTATATACATTATTGGAATAGTACATGTAATTATGTGCTATGGCATGTTTAAACTAAATACTCTATCTGCAGTATTGCATTATGGCATTCTTGTACATACTACTGATATTGTATATCAGTTGGTTTTTATATCAAAGGTATATTTATTTCTAATGCATATGTATTGTGGAAATACTTATGTAATTTGTAATCTCATTAAAGTATTATTTACCATTATATATTTGGTAGGTCCAATTAATCAATTACTTATGGTTAGTTTATCTACACTTTTAGGACCGCCATGATGACATAATCTGGTACCTCTCCATCAACCCAACATACTCACCTAAGTACCATATACTTGGTAGGTAATGGTTAGATTAAATCTACTTTCATATTCATGTATCATACTTATGTTTTATTTCTATTATCATCATGTCTAATTATCATGTTGATGTATGTAAAGCAGTTATGTAATACCCATATCAAATCATGCATAGTATATTCATATTATGTTGTAATGTATATGGTGTTTGAATTGAATGGTTAACTATGCTTAATAAGTATATCATATTTTGGTAACCATGCATTGATGTGTGTTTGCATAATGAAATCAATTGTGATGTTCATATTGTATTAACTCTTTATGATGTATTCCTGCAATGATGCTTTATGAATTATTTTATTAGTATTCAAATGAACTTATTATTTTATGTATTGTTGCAGGGTGACAAACACATTTGTTTACATGTCCTCATACATGAGTTGGGAATAAACAGTCATCGAACTACGCCCAGCAGTCTTGGTTTTCCTTCAACTAAGTACCTGCTACAAAATGGAGCCCCCAGTGAGGATGACTGAATCTACATAGGAGTGACACCAGACGGCCATTGTGATCCACACCTATCCTTGTGACTCTCGAGAGACTGTGATCCGGATTTCTTGGACAACATGTGACGCGTAACTGTGTTGAGTACCAACCATTCCATACTGACATAACATTTTTTTTGAGCTCACAACTTTAAAACCATGGTTAAGTAATAGTTAGTTAGTTGCCGGCTTTAGTTTAGTTTATTTCAATTGTTCAAATTGTCATTCATCATGTAATAATTTTAGTTAAGTATTAGTTACTAACATAAGTTAAGGTTAGTTAATTAGTATCTTTATATAATCATCTATTTCATGCCATAACATGCCATAGTTTAGTTTATTGCACACTTTAGCATTTCTTACCAGTTAAGCTTCCATTTCCATATCATTACTTTTCCAATCCTAGCATAAGTATGTAGCATTTGGTGTGTGTTGCGTGAGTGAGTGTTGAGTGATTGAGTGTTATATAGGTAATACCATAAACTTTGCATAATATGTAGGGATAGGTATAACCTGTGTTTCTTTCATCTGCTCTGGTGACGGACGATGACTGATTGACCAATATGTTTGCAATGCACTACACCTTGTCACCATAATGTTGTCCTAATATTGCTTCATTTTCCAGGTGTAAGTTTCTAGCACTAATTAGCTTTAATTCATTATCATATTTCCCCTTGTTCTTTCTCTACTCCTCATTCTAAATATTTCCATTTGTATTATTAATGTGTACAGTATCATTACCATGTAAAACCTAATTTTGCTCTCAATTTCAGGTTTTGTTTTGTTATATAACTCTGCTATACATACATTTCCATTTTTGCTTATATGTGTGTTTAATTCATGTCATGTAGCTAATCAATATCTTTATTTCAGGGTAATTAGTGCTATTTTGTTGTATAAATAACATATATATATATATCAAAATAATCATATCTTTGTTTCAGGTTGTCTAATCATGTAAATTATTTTCAGCTTGTGTATATTCACTTAAGAGAGACGCTATTCCCTCTCTGGATTGGATTATCTTCATTCGGATTATACCCACTTGGATTATGTGTATGTGATCAGTGAATATGTGATTTGTGAATCAGTGTTTATGATCAGTGCTTGTGTTGATTCATATATGGATATATACCCATACCCTTGTGTTCTGTGATTGTGTATTGTGCGCGACACTATGGATTTCACAGAGGAGGAAGTGGATAACATGCTGGAAGTGTTCAGGAGACAGAAAGAGAAACCTAAGGCTAACACACCAGAGGATTTCGAGGCATGGCTGAACCACTTTACAATGGACACTCCTAGGGAAACGAAAGTGAGAATTGTGAGCAGAGACTCAGAGAGACCTGTGGACACTAAGCCTAGTACAGTGGTGTACCAACACTCACCTAGGATTCCTGCGTTCAGTGGAAACAGACAGGGCAAGGATACCCCTTTTGATGTATGGAAGTACCATGTTGATGCCTTGTTGGAATCTCACTCGTACACCCAGGACTCTAAGGAACAAGCTATCAGGGACTCACTTAAAGGAGAGGCAGCCAAGATCGCCGTGAACATGAGACCTGGAAGCGATATCAGTGCCCTCTTAAGGAAAATGAGGATAGTGTTTGGGATTGCTGAGAGGAAAGAAACTAGGATGGCCCAATTTTACAGTGCCAAGCAAAGGGACGATGAAGACGTGTCACAGTGGGGATGTCGACTGGAGGAACTGCTCTCGCACGCTATACAGGACAGCCCACAGATGTGCTATGACACTGAGGAGATGCTCAGGAGCATGTTATGGACAGGACTCAGGCCAGCCCTCAAGAACATCTCAGGCCACAAGTTTGATGCTATCCAGGATTTTGATGGACTGATGGAAGCTCTACGCGAGATAGAGAATGACCAGTTGGGCCAGGCAACAGCTAAGGCGAGGACTCAAGCAACAGCTAAGATGACCACCACACCTGAACCTGAATGGAGAAAGGAGATGTCAGAGGTCAAGGCAATGCTTAACAAGTTGACAACAGAGGTATCAAACATGAAGTTATCAACGACAGGTCCTTCACAGCCACCAAGACAACCTTATCAAGGAGTACCTCATTGGAAGAGCAATCAAGGATATCAAGGATATCAAGATCAAGGTCAGCGACAAGGACAAGGCCGAGGACAAAATTTCTATCCGGAATGGAGTGAGCAAGCTTCTGCTGGACATGGATATGACGAGGGAGCATATGCCATGGGACCCACATGCTGGAGATGTGGACAAGTCGGACACATGCGTTATTCCTGCACAGTGCGCCTGGACCACTCAAGAAGAGGGAGAGCTTTAAACTACAGGAGACCTATGGGAAGGGGCCATTCATAGGTCAGCATCACCAGCGCCCCCAAGGCAAGAGACAGATCCCAGATGGATTAGTCGGGTCATCTAATGAGGTTGAGGTAAACATCGAAGGAGTACAGACAAGAGCACTACTTGATACAGGAGCTACAGTGTCAGTTATATCCCAGTCCTTCTATGATCAGCACCTGCCTCACATAACCATCGAACCACTTGAGGATATGCTCAACATAGAATGTGCTGGAGGAGAGTCTCTGCCTTATTCAGGATACATAGTAGCACACATGGAAACATACGGGATTGCTAAGGCTTCAGGAACACCTTGTATTTTTCTTGTCTCCCCGGATACTCACTACAACTCTAAGGTGCCTGTATTGATTGGAACAAATATCCTGGAACATCTTTTGGATGGATGCAAGAAAAGCCATGGAACAAGATTTCTACAGAAGGCAGCCCTCCATACACCATGGTATCTCTCATTCAGGACAATGGTAATCAGGGAGAAGGAGCTTCTACGGAACAAAGGAAAGATTGGACTCGTAAAATGTTGTGAGACAGAGAATGTTATTATACCAGCTAACAGCCAAGTCATCATCAAGGGACAAGTCACTCAGCCAATCAACTTTCCTAGAGCATGTGCTTTCCTACAGCAAACGGATAATGCTACGATACACCAGGATCTTGATATAGCACCAACAATCATGGAGTTTGATTGGGAGAAACCAGGAATAGTTGATGTTCACCTCTCGAATGTGACAACTCAGACCATAGTGGTAAAACCCAAGTCCCTTATATGTGAGCTTCAACCTGTCTTATTCCAAGGAATGTGTCCACAACCAACTGAGGATGAAAAGAACCTACTTGAGAAAGTTGACATAAACCAGGATCATCTCACTCAGGAGGAATTGGAACTCGGAGTCAAGGTCATTCTCAAGTTCAAGGACATCTTCTCGAAGGGTGATGAGGACTTAGGCCACAGCAGTGCAGTGAAGCACAGGATAGATCTTACCAGTGATATACCCTTTAAGCAACGTCATCGCAGAATACCACCTTCCATGCTTGATGAAGTTCACAGCCATCTTCGTCAACTATTGTCAGCTGGAATCATTCGTCCTTCACACAGTCCCTGGTCATCAAATGTTGTTCTTGTACGCAAGCGGGATGGGAAACTGCGCATGTGCATAGATTATCGCCAGATCAACAATCAGACGTTAAAGGATAATTATGCGCTTCCAAGGATCGATGAGCTACTAGATTATCTCGGAGGTATGAAGTACTTCTCAGTACTAGATATGAAGTCCGGTTATCACCAGGTAGAGCTCCTAGAGGAACACAAAGAAAGAACAGCCTTTACAGTTGGTCCACTAGGATTCTGGGAATTCAACCGTATGCCGTTCGGACTGTGTAACGCTCCCGCCACGTACCAACGCCTCATGGAACAGTGTCTTGCTGGATTGCACTTGAAAGTCTGTCTCATATACTTGGATGATGTCATAATTTTTTCAAGAACATATGAGGAACATCTGGAAAGACTAGAGCTTGTTCTACAACGACTCAGAGAATCTGGACTCAAATTGGCGCCCAAAAAGTGCAAGTTTTTCAAGAACAGAGTAAGATATGTAGGATACATAGTTTCAGAGGATGGAATAGAGGCAGACCCGGATAAAGTAGAAAAGATCTCTGACTGGCCAACTCCCAAGACACCAGAGGAAGTAAGGAAATTCCTAGGCTTTGCGGGCTACTATCGTAAGTTCGTAAAGGATTTCTCGAAGATAGCTCGACCACTCAGTGATCTAATGCCCAAGACGAACAAGAGATCCAAGACTAAGCAGAAGGTAGAGTGGATATGGGGACCTCAACAGGAATCATCATTCCAGAAGATAAAGGAACATCTAACGTCACCTCCTGTCTTAGGATATGTTGATTACTCCCAGCCTTTTGAGCTCCACACGGATGCAAGTACACATGGACTAGGCGCTGTACTCTATCAGTACCAGGAAGGAAAACCACAGGTCATAGCCTACGCCAGTCGAGGACTCAGTAAGTCTGAGAAGAATTATTCAGCTCACAAATTGGAATTTCTATGTTTGAAGTGGGCGGTGACTGAAAAATTCCACGATTATCTCTACGGTCATCAATTCTCAATACTAACGGATAACAACCCTCTCACATATGTTCTCACAAGCGCCAAGTTAGATGCAACAGGACACCGATGGCTAGCTGCTTTGTCAGCTTATGACTTCACCATATCCTACAGGCCAGGAAAGTCTAATGCAGATGCAGACACTCTATCACGATTGCCAGATACACAGGAGGAGTCATCAAGTCATTTGTCATCTGAGTCCATAACAGCCATCTGTAATATGGTATCAGTCCCAAGCTTATTAGAAACTGTCTCAACAACAACTGATATAGTGGAGAATGAGGAACCTGAAATCACTGAGGACAAGTGTGATCTTAACGCTCGTGACTGGAGGAAAGCCCAGGCTAAAGACCCAGCGTTGGAGACAATCATCTCACATCTCAGGAATGGATCAAGACCACACTTAACAAATTACAGCTCAGATCCAGAGATGACAGGCCTTGTGAAGAACTTCTTGTCACTGAAGATACAAAGAGGAGTCCTATACAGACTGACCACTGTGGATGGGGAGAGAACGGAACAACTTGTGCTACCAACAAGATGTCGACAGTCTGTTCTCCGATGTCTCCACGACCATGTTGGTCATCCAGGACGTGACAGGACTCACTCACTGATTAGAGACAGATTCTTCTGGCCAGGGATGTCAAGAGATATAGAGACCCATGTTAAGAATTGTGAGCGATGCATCAGGAGAAAGACATCAACAGCAACTAGAGCACCTTTAGTAAGCATCAAGACCACTCAACCACTGGAATTGGTTTGCATGGATTTTCTAACACTCGAGCCATCAAAGGGAGGACAACAGCATATTCTTGTAGTAACCGACCATTTCACTAGATATGCCCAAGCTTATCCTACAAAGAATATGACGGCAAAGACCACCGCTGATGTGTTCTTCAAGAACTTTGTTGTACATTATGGACTCCCGAAAAGAATCCACTCAGACCAAGGTGCTAACTTTGAAGGCAATCTGATGAAAGAAATCTGCAACATAACTGGGATGACCAAGTCGAGGACCACTCCTTATCATCCCATGGGAAATGGAATCACTGAAAGATTCAATCGGACACTACTTGACATGCTGGGGACACTGGAATCCAATGAGAAGAAGGATTGGAAGTCACATGTTGGTCCATTGGTACATGCGTACAACTCCACTAAGCATGAGACAACAGGATTTTCACCCTTCTTTCTTATGTACGGCAGACATCCAAGACTTCCAGTGGATCTCGCTTTCGGATTGGACATAGAACCGACCAAATCAAGAACCATTCTGGAATACACTAAGTCGCTGAAGGATCGCCTCAAGCACGCCTATGATCTTGCCTCAGAAACTGCCAGGAAATCGCAAGCAAGACAGAAACAGAACTATGATAACAAAGCCAGAGCTGCCACACTGGAACCTGGGGACAGAGTCCTTGTCAAGATAGTCGCTTTCGACGGTAAGCACAAGATCGCCAACAAGTGGGAAGAAGACATCTACTTTGTGCTACAACAACCTAACCCAGCAATTCCAGTGTATTGTGTGAGGAAAGAATCTGGAGAAGGAAAAGTCAGGACGCTTCATAGGAATCTACTCCTTCCTATTGGATTTCTTCCTGTGACTGAACCTCCAGTTCCAAAACCACGTCTCAGGAAATCTAGAGCTCAAGCACCACCAATTCCTAAGGATTTGATTGAAGATACCGAGAGCCAGGAACCTGAGGAAGAAGACAGATGGATTCCTGTCACAGATCCAGGACCTCCAGTTTCAGATGCTGACACATCTGATAGGCCAGCTGGAGAAGAAGAGGCTGAAGTTGCGACGGATGCTGACCTGGAGGAAGTGTCAGAAGCTGCCAGAGACGAGGATGGTCCTATAGATGATGATGCTATTCCTGCTCAAGAGCCTGAGCTGGATGAGGACATCACTGTAGAGGAGGGTGCTGTTGGAGGGCAGGACGTGCCAATTCCTTCACCTGCAAGGATGGAGGACAGGCAAAGAGCCGTGCCATTGCCAAGAAGGTCAGCACGAGAGAGGACCAAACCTAAGTGGCAGACGTCAGGAGAATATACTATGGCAGCACATGGTGAGCCAGACTGGAGGATGCGAGCTGAGTACCTCAGCTCATTACTATCTTCAGGAGTTGTTGCGGGCATCAGCAACAAGGCCACAGAAGCCATTGTGGATCTCATCACTGGCAAACGGACATGACGAGGACGTCATTTTGTCGGTGGGGGGAAGTGTGTGGCAGAGTGTAATATATTGTATTTCTATGTGTTTTAATTGTAAATATTCATGTACTAATGTTTCATTTTATTTCAGGTGTTTTATGTGTAGCAGCCCTGAGTCTAAACTGAGAGCTTGTACATTGCAAGCTTGTAATCATGTATCTTGCTGTCCCTCTATTGTTCTTTACTCTGACCTCCTAGCCACTTCAGCTTTCTATCCTTTGTTCTCTATTGTTAGGTAAGCTTACTTCTCACTTTGCATGCTCTTAGAATTTATAAAGGTAACCTGCACTATAAACTCAGTGCACTGCATTATTGCATTTTGTATGAAGAGCACGACTTTTGACAGAAAGACTTTTGACAGAAGACAGACTGTCTCCTATCTACGTCTTCAAACTATTTAACACAGGTTAGTTAACTAATTAGTATTTCACATAAATATTATTATCATTAAGGCAATATTCTTTAACTATCATATTAATAGGGAATAGGGCTAGGCTACTGTGTGTGTGATTGTATGAATGTTATTGTAGTTTATGCATTGCTAAATGTTTAGGCTATTTTCATATATCTATAATGTGGCACATGTAATTATTGTGTCGGTTATCATACCTACATTTTATACACATCAAGTAATCATGATGTGAAGGTTTTAACCTAGTATATTACACAAATGTGTAATGTTGTATATATTATCATACTCATATATATTATAAATGCACAGGTAAGTGCAGCTTTATCCATATAATGGCGCAATCTTATGTGTAGGTATATGATAGTGTTATATCTATCATGTAATAATCATAGGCTTATCATTATTCAATTATTCTTCAAGCTAGGGTAATTGCTATTTCATGATTAGTCTTTGCTAGTATTTTATCCCATATTTGTATATATTTCTAGTGTGCATTTCTATAAGTATACACATGTACTTATCATTATCACAATCTTTTAGTTCACCTTCATGTATATACATTATTGGAATAGTACATGTAATTATGTGCTATGGCATGTTTAAACTAAATACTCTATCTGCAGTATTGCATTATGGCATTCTTGTACATACTACTGATATTGTATATCAGTTGGTTTTTATATCAAAGGTATATTTATTTCTAATGCATATGTATTGTGGAAATACTTATGTAATTTGTAATCTCATTAAAGTATTATTTACCATTATATATTTGGTAGGTCCAATTAATCAATTACTTATGGTTAGTTTATCTACACTTTTAGGACCGCCATGATGACATAATCTGGTACCTCTCCATCAACCCAACATACTCACCTAAGTACCATATACTTGGTAGGTAATGGTTAGATTAAATCTACTTTCATATTCATGTATCATACTTATGTTTTATTTCTATTATCATCATGTCTAATTATCATGTTGATGTATGTAAAGCAGTTATGTAATACCCATATCAAATCATGCATAGTATATTCATATTATGTTGTAATGTATATGGTGTTTGTATTGAATGGTTAACTATGCTTAATAAGTATATCATATTTTGGTAACCATGCATTGATGTGTGTTTGCATAATGAAATCAATTGTGATGTTCATATTGTATTAACTCTTTATGATGTATTCCTGCAATGATGCTTTATGAATTATTTTATTAGTATTCAAATGAACTTATTATTTTATGTATTGTTGCAGGGTGACAAACACATTTGTTTACATGTCCTCATACATGAGTTGGGAATAAACAGTCATCGAACTACGCCCAGCAGTCTTGGTTTTCCTTCAACTAAGTACCTGCTACATCTCCTGATATCAAATATATCAACACTCGTTGATAAAAGTTAGATATCCTCGGCAAGCCTTGGATATTTGTTACTTTTATCAACTTGTGTTGATATATTTGATATCAGAAGGCACTTAGGTGAGATTCTCTATAAGCCATCTGCGTTGTTGTTGCCGCTAGAAGCATCAGGCGAGGCAACACTAGATCACAATGTAAGGAGTTTGAAATAGACTGAAAACATACTGGTTATAAATATTTGAGTAGTTAGCCGTCAGCATGAAAGGCCTTTAGCCTGATGGATACCAGGGTATGTGTTGGAGCCTTACTGTGGTTGCAGAATGAGATAAACATTAAACCTTGGGCAACACACGAATGTGTACACATTGAATTCCAGTTTTGCAATCTTACACTCACCATTTGATGAGCTGTTCAACTTCGACCCGACTCAATTCTCCACTCTTTGCGGCCATCTTAATACTGTTGACAAGGGACCGTACGCACATGAGTTTCGTCCTGTTCTGGGTTCCCTGGCACCAAACAGGAAGTCGTTGTACGACTGGCCACGCCCCCTTCACGTAGAGAATCAGCGCCCGCCATGCACAACACTCCTCCAGTTGTCTCCCTTGGTTGGTACAGGCTTGCTGCAATTAGAATTATTGCTCGATAAAATGTTTATTGGAAATTTCAGGCATACTGCTAACAGGGATTGGGAAAAACATCTTTGACAATGGGCCATTTTCAGGGTTTTTGATAATTTTCTGAATTTCAAATGAGCCATTGCTTCAAAATCTTTATGGGCCATTTTTTCATCCAATGTGCAAAATGACCAATGGCCCTTGCCTTTCCCAATCACTGTGCTAAACAATACAACATAATTATCTAACCGTATTGTCAAATTTAATTTCCTAGAGACATGTGATTTTGGCTTTTAACATCAACAGAGCTTGCCATTGTTGAAACAGAACCATTATGTAAAAAGGCATGCATCTTGACTGAAACATGTTACATATTAAAATAGGTCAGAAAACAAGTGTATTATCAATATTGAAACAAGAGTTGATCAAACTAATGAAATCTCAGAAAACTCCCCGAATCTTTTTGTCATCTAATCATTATGTGGTAACTCTGCTCTGCAGGGAGCTGCAACTACGGCAGCATGGTACATGAAATTTCTACACAGTGCAGGAACGTAAAATGTTTCGATTATCAGCTATGTCATCGGCTGACTCTAGCGAACCATGAGTAATACTGAGCTGAAATTCAGACTTCGCGTTGAACAATTCAGTAGAGCAGAAGTTGCCGAGCCCCTGGCGGGACAGCCTGTCTCAGGGTATGAACGTTACGCTAACTCCACTAATCTGTACCCTGGGCTTAGAAGCTAGCTTCACTCGCGTGGCCCGACTTGGAATATCAGCAATCAAATCATTTTCTCACCACCTTCTCAATAAAATTTCACAAGAAAATGATTTGATTGGCTATATCACGGGTCGGGCCGTGATAGGATGCTAGCGGGATTCAAACCGAAGATCTCTTAAATCAAAGCACACTATAAATACCTTGAAGTTGTCGAGATGAGTCTTGACTCGTCGGTAGTATGCTGCATCCCTCATGAGACGAGACGTCGGGAGAGAGCGGCGTATGTTACGACTGAAGAACTCAAGATTGTCGACTAGCGGCGTCACATCAGGGGCAGGTAATGCTGATCTTACTTCCTGTAAAAGTGTCCACATGAGAGGTTTAAAGGGGATTTACCTCATTGACATTAGGATTACTACAAATAATGAGTTACTGTTTTACGTCGCTTGGGCAATATTTCAGCCAGTTGCGGCTTTCAGCCATTTTTATACATCAAGAAACTATCAAAGTTAAACATTAAAGGGGCAGTAGCACGTTTTTTGATAATTTCATATTTTAAATTTTTCAATGATGATTGTACGTTAATGCTTAATGTATTAATTTGAAAGTGTCAAAAATATCATTACACAAGCCAATAATCCATAGTCGGAGGATAAAAGTATGAAGATTATCATAAAATCCATTGGCAGCCATTTTGTGTGAACACCTTTAATTCCTTTTGTGTAAGAAAAAGGAATTGCATGGCTAAAATTTGCATTATATATATATATTTGAGTTATTACTGTTCTATTGTTTTTCAAACGGAACCATTAATTTTCATTTTCCTGACATCACCTTATATTCCCCCTAAAAACGTGCTACTGCCCCATTAAAGGGGCAGTAGCACGTTTTTTGATAATTTCATATTTCAAAATTTTCACTGATAATTGCAAGTTAATGTTGAATGTATTAATTTGACAGTGTCAAAAATCTCATTACACAAACCAATCATCCACAGTCAGAGGACAAAGTATGAAGATTCACATAAAATCCATTGGCGGCCATTTTATGTGAACACCTTTAATTCATTTTGTGAACGAAAAAGGAATTGCATGGCTAAACTTTACGTTATATATTTAAATTATTACTGCTCCATTTAGTTTAAATACATTGTCTTTCAATTGGAACCATTAATTTTCATTTTCCTGACATCGACTTATATTTCCCCTAAAAACGTGCTACTGCCCCTTTAAGGATTAGAAATCTTTTTAGTAAAATAGGCTCATGATAAACTGGAATCACCAAGTAGGGACCATTTGAACCAAAAAAAATTCAATTCAGATTCACAAAAAAGTTTTTAAAAATTCACAATGCAATTATTTTAACCATAGCGCTACCTTTTGTATGGAGTATTTCTCTGCAATGTTGGTTATCACGGTTATTAGCTGTTGGTTACTAAGGGCAGACAACTCCAGTTTGAGGCTGTTCCTAGTTCGGCGTTGTCCTGGTCCGGTAGATCGAGCCTTCTTGAAGGGAGGTGTTAGAGTCTGAAACCAATGATAGTAATACCCCCGTAATTTCTCTATTAATTCGACATCTCTAATAATTCGACCACATAATATTTTTCTGAGGTCACAACTTCAAATAATTTCTAAAAATTCAACCAAGTGTCAAAAGTATGCTCATATGATTCAACCATTGCTTGTAATAATTTAATTTAATTTGCACCAACAAAAAAAATAACTTTTTCAGATCATATTTTTTTCTTCACCAGTGATGTATTTTAAATATCTTGATTGTTATGTAATTTATGTTGTCATCTATAAAAAGTAATATGTATAAATATCACAATTGTACTATGTACATTTATCTAATATTTCGACTATAAGCCAAATGAGCCACCAAAAGTTAAGAATAATTCAACCATAGACCTTTTCTGAAAATCTTTTGAAAATTTTAGGGTTGAATTAATAGAGAAATTACGGTAATAATACTTTATTTCCTTTTCAGGAATTTAATCATTTGAAATATTTATGTACATGAATTTAATTGTTTTCACATTTATTCAATAGACATATTGTGTTTGGAACAAAAGATGTACGGGCTTTCTTAGTTTTCAAAACTTGAACTTTGTAGCGGCGACCTGAAGGGAGAAGGTGATATTCCGAATGAAGGTAGTGTGTCAGGTTCGAATCTATCATTACACCCCTAACTGGACTGGTCTCTGTTTATTGCATCATTCACACTTTCAGAGCTGATGATTAAAAGTATTCCATGTGAATTATTTCATACTTCTGCTGTTTCGGAAGTTACCACGATGGGACCTTTCACCTGGCTAAGTATTGTCAAAGTCAGTTTTACCATATTTTAACACCACAAAAATAGAACCATTGGCTGTGTAGCTCATCAGGCTTTACATTTGATTTTGCTTTAGGGTGTGGTCAATGTGGTTCCCCCCTTAGTAGGGGCAACAGGGCCACAAAATCTACAATTATTAATCCTCACTAGTCAAGGAGTCTGTGCACAAAGTTTCAGCTCTCTAGGCCTTATGCTTCTGGAGAAGAAGATTGAAATAGGTTGTAAGGGTGTGGCCTCTGTGGACCTTGTTAGGGAGGGGCCACAGGGCAACCAAAGCTACAATTCATAATCCTCACTAGCCAAAGAATTCTGTACACAAAGTTTCAGCTTTCTAGGTTTCTGGTTCTGGAGAAGTAGAAATTCCACAACGTTTATGGATGGATGGACGGACACCGGACACCATGCCATGCCATGAGCTCATTTGGCCTTACAGGCCAGATGAGCTAAAAATGAGATGGATTATCTTTATCATAGTTGAGATATTTTGTAAAACTTCTACTCACCTTGGAGAGTTGTTGTGGTTGTGAAGGAGAGTCTGGGGTCATGAGCAGACGTTTCCTGATGGCCGCCGATTCTCCATACTTGAGTGGAGTGCTGCCCTCTAGTGGCGTCCAGGGGGCTCCGCTACTCACAGGCGACTCTGGAGTGAGGGGATATTGATGAGTTATATGGCAACCACTGTTTAAAGGGACAGTTCTATTGTGATATTTTTTGTGGAAACGAAATTCAAGAGGTCGCAGTGCATCTTCCTACGCAGAGCCTAAAAGGCCAGTTTCCAAACTGTCATTTTATGCCTTGCTGCAGAGACTTTACTTTTCTGTGCTGCTATAGTGCCCCTACAGAGTAGAGAGCAAGCACAGAAAACTCAAGGCTATGCAGCAAGTTTGGAAACTGGCCTTTTAGGCTCTGCGTAGGAAGATGGTCGCAGTGATGCATTCTATTCTTTGTCAAAATGTTAAATCTAGAATAACTAAAATGTTACCATCACTAGTATGTTTGAAAATAACTGTAAAATAATCATTTAAGAATCATCTATAAGTATAAACAGGGATTTGCTCTTGAATTGTGTTTCCAAAAAAATACCCTGATAGGTCTGTCCCTTTAAATAACAATGCTAGTAATACAACTTGTGTGTGTGTTAAGCAAATGATCAATAGCTTTGAAAACTTTATTTGCATTCATCATTTTTTATAAGCATTTCCAATAATATCGCTCAACTTGAACTGAAGTGATCTACTCACCAAAGGACTCAAAGATTGTCCCATAGGAAGTGGCGGGTAGTTTGGAGAGTTTTGTCGGACTTCTTCGTCTCCCGCGCTGTTGAATGACCAACTCATCAGGGGAGGTAATCGGGGTCGGAGGAAACCAAGTATTCAGAAGATCCACAACTACAATCAAGTCAACAATTTCCGACATTTTTACTCATAATTTGAAAAAAATTTCTTCATCGGATTGTTTATTATTTATATCAAAGATTTTCAGCAACTGACAAAATCTTAGAAATTACAAAAATAAATTAAAAATTTGGAATTATTATTGAACTTAATATCTAAATGGCTAATAAACATAACTTGTATGTTGATTAGTCAATACAAAATCATTATCAATCATGATTATTAATTTCATTTCCAAATTTGTTTTTAGCCATTGAACTTCATTTTATAATATTGAAGCCCACACAACTTGACCCAGATTCCCAAACTAAGCCTACTAAATTTTGACAAAATTTGCAGAAGTTACCAAATCTTCAATTACTTCACAAACATTTTTTGTTTTAAACAGTATTTATATATTTGTCTTTATTCCCAAAATTTATTGATTTGGTGTGTGCAACAACAAAAATCATCATAGTCACATCTCAAGTCATTGATTTGTGATCAGTCATCCGTGAAATGTCAGCGAAAGTTCACACGTGAATTGAAGTCCAGAAATACACATAGACATTTAAATAACCATATTTGTATACACACCGTGGTTGATTCCTGGAGCCGTGTAGTCTCGATCGCGCACTGGTAGACTCCGCAAAGGATACCTGTTGTTCATCTCGGATGAGATTCAATCATTCAATGTTTATCGGAGACAAAATGTGGCTTGAAAATCACTCAAGCGTAACTCCGGGTACACGCATCAATCGAGCACCATTCAAGTCTACTGAGTCGGGTTTGCATACCCTTCTCGTTGAATTTCCTCTCTGCGATGTCAAGAACCCAACTTTCTGAAAGTTAACTAAGAAAACGAGATGTTTTTCGACTTCAAAAAAGTTTTCTGTAAGCGAGAAAGTTCGCGGAATTTTCAGGGATTTGCGGCTGCCGCTTTCATTGTCTTGAGTGATTTTGATTGGTCCTGAATGGTGTGGTTTCGCGGAAAAGGGGACGTAACTCAGACGGCTCTTCGTTCAAAGATACCGCAATGAAATATTTGGCTGAATGTATTTTACCGGGCGCTAATAGATTGTGTCTTTTATCTTTCTTAACCCTTGGATTCACGTCAGACTGTCTTTTTTAGCCCTTAGATACTTGTAGACTATTTTTTAACCCTAGTATCCGTTTTTACGATATTTTAGGGTTAGTTTCTCTAGCGTAAGGGTTGGTAACCGTAGGTAAATATTCTATCTAATAAGAAGCCAATAATGTGATGCCGAAGTCGACGTATTTAAAATGTCATGTTATTTTCACAACATGAACATTTTGACTATATGATTTTAATTTAATCTAATAAACATCCTTATCAATCTTTTGAAAAAGCAGCATTTATGAAAAATGATAATAGATTTCAAAGGAGAAACGTATATATTTCACACCTTTGAATCAAAAGAAATATCCAAAAACACCTTCAAAAATTACGTTATTTATCATTTATTCACTATTATGATATCTACTTGAAAAGAAAATACAGGTCAGAAACTCAGAATAAATGTGTTTCACTTTGTAGAATTATACCTTTATGCACACAGTTTGAACATAGCAATTGTGAGAATTTCCTTCAAAATGTTAAATTCCAGAATTTATGACTGAATATATACTGCTCCCATTAAAATTACAGGTATTTCTTTAAACAAAATATATTTAGATCAACTAGGCGTTTAGAATTCTGTGAAGCTAACACTCACTTTAGATGATATGAGACTTTTAATTTGGACATCATAATATCTTTCCACTTTACAATTTTTTCATCGTTTAAAACCAAACCAAAAGTAAATTCATGGTCTTTTTATTTGCACATTATGCCCATTAATCTTATCATACCGATTACTAAAGCTGTCTCAAAAGTATCTAACGTGTACGTATTTCAGTCCATTTTATAAAGTTAAATGAAAGTCCCAAAAATCTGATGAAAAATTAAACGTACTATAAATCTTCTTCATCAACGATAAAATATTCCCAAACCCATATTGCATTGTACATGTACGGGATAGCTCAGTCGGCAAGAGCGCCGGTCTCACGTTGCTGAGGTCCGGAGTTCGAATCCCATCCAGGCCAAGGTGTAAAAACCTAGAGTTCACCTCTGTTATAATTCTTTAAGTGTCACCCTGGAGCCCCAGTGTGTAGTGCAACACAAACTGCGCACTTAAATGATCCCACGAATTCATGTCAGTGGCTGAATCGTGGATACTGTGAGGCATAGAATGGTCCCTAACCTGAGCGCCACATATCTTGGATGCCGGTTGAATACTCCCCAGGGTGTGGAATTGGCAAAATGATCGGAAGGTGAAAGAATGCCACTGACCAGGGGAAACAACGTAAGCGCCTTGAGCAACCACGAGTGGATGGATAATCATATGTGCGCTATCATTATAAATATTCATATAATAATAATAATACATGTATTTGGCAAAGCCCATGTACCAGCGAATAGTTTACAAACACTATGATCTCATTAAGGCAACTTGAATAAAATCTTGTTCGCCTATAATTGAGGAGATATTATGGTCATTAAAAACAATTTAGAAATATAAATTTTGATTAAGTAATGCGCAATGACTCTACAAAAGAAATCTGGTCCATTGATTGGCTCAAAATGTGTAGTGATGGATGTAGCACTAGAAAGATAAGATTATATTAAAAAAATAAAAATTAAAAAACAAGCAAAATTTGAGGCGGTCAGGAGATGAGAAACACAGAATAGAATACGGACGCCAAATAAAATAAAAAAGATTGTCTTATAATATTATGGTGGTTTTGTTGTTTGAAAGTCCTCAAGTTTGGGACAAAGGAGTAGCAAACATCTGAAAACTGTTGCAAACAAAATTTCCGTTTATTATCAAATAGACGCCCCTTTTGGAACCGGTGTCTATCAATACTTTTCAAAATGGCTAATTTATTAAGTAAAATCTATGAGAATGTCAGAGCTTGTGTTAGGAATGACAGTGAATTTTCTGAAACTTTTGATGTACATATATAGTCCAGTCATTTTAGCTCATATATTGCTGAACCTAGAACAAATTGCAATAAAAGCAAACTCTTCGGTTTTGTGACCCCCATAGTATGTATTTCAATATATAAAAAGTATAGGAGTGTATAACGAACGAAAATTTTGATTTTCCCGCCAAAACGCACGTGCATGCATGTTTTTTAGAAAAATGTTTAAATGAATACGATTAAGAAATATTTGTCAGGAAAAACGTTATTTATTACATAGAATACATAAAATACATTTTAAGATCATAAATAACCCATGATTAAAGTGACCTGTATGTAAAGCATCTACAAAATGAAATATTGTAAGTGAATCTCAACAAATCAACAATAATATTAAATTATTATCTCTCTAGCATTTTAGTTTATGAAAATGACAAAATGAATTGGTGCTGTTACCAATCCCAACGTTATCAATAAAATTATTTTTGTTTTAAGTCTGACTGTTGCTTTAGATTACCATTTTGTCAGTTGTCTAGTGAATATAATTAAAGGAAAGAAAACTTTGTGTTGATCGAAAACCGGACAATTTACACGATATGAGATGCATCTCGGCATTTATGGAATTTGTACACGGTCAACACGAACATAATTCACTGTGCGTAAACCGATGACCGTAACTTTAGTTACGATCATCCCAACATGGCGGCAGGTCATACGCTTCAGAACTTTTCACGCGATATTCTAGTTGTTCAGATACATTCAGATAAATTCAATAACGTGATTAGATGCAGGTTGACGTGGAGAACAGATTCTAAAAATATTACCTTTTATAAATACATATTAATGCAGATATTCAAGTTTGAAAAATCGGGCATGATGACGGTAACTGGAAAATCATAAATGAGCATGATGACGGTAACTGAAAAGTATGGATGACGGTAACTGCATACAGGAAAGTAATAAAATGTGTATTAGCGTGTAGGAAATAGCAAATATTCACCATTGAAGAGGTCACAGAGGGTGGTTGAAAGTAGTATGTATGTTTACCTAGTTTTTTTTTTCCCGCCTATTTTAACAGTTTTCTAGGTCAACTGACCTATTTTAATTTTTTCGCGCAGGTGTTGAAATGATGTCATGATCTATTTTTAGGGTGACATCATATAGGTATCTAAGGCTGAGTCATAAACACCTTTTGTTATTGATTTTTATTTTAACATGCAGGTGTTAATCATGACCTGAGACTGACCAATTTCATTGATAAATTAGAATGTTATATCACATAAAGATTGGACAGATTGACTGAAGGCAAAGTACTGTGCAACAGTTGTTTTGTTAGTTTGGGAACCAGATCACAAGATCAGTGAACATGTAAAAAGACATATTTCTATCAGGAATATGTAAATGGTACTATCAACTAACATGTTGTCCATCTCTTTCGCGAAGATTAATTCACTCTATTACCGTTCAAGAAGACACAGTTTAAAAGGCTTTTGGGTGATCAATAGAATACACCTGTTACAACCAAGAGCACTGAAAATTACAATTTGCTCAATCGTCAAATAATGGATTTTTTAGGGTAATAAAATATTCAGGGTAATAAAACGACCCTAGAATCAATACCAATACAGCATAGTCTCTGTGTGTATTGATTTTTTTCCTAAACCTGCTTTCAAGATATTGATCTGATAGTGACTGCAGTTCATAAAACCGCATGCTTGAGTAAATGCATGGCTTTTACAAGATGTTTATCCTTTGACTTCGAGGACTGACTACTTGTCAACAATGTCACGGTCGACTGAGCAATGTGGGCACTTGGGCTTCGTCTCAAGCTGTTCATGCTTGAGTCTCTCTCTCTATCTCTCTAATCGCATGAGAAAATGATTAGAGATACCTCCCTGCAAATTTGCCCAGCAATGTTAGAATAGAGTAATAATTTTGATAAGCTATAGAAAACAGGGAATTTGAAAGTTCCTGTTACAAAGGGACACTCTAAGCAGATTCTGTAACATTTGTAAGTCAGTGCTTGAATTGGGTTTCATGCGCTGTCAACGTTATTTCAGCTGTTTAACATGTCATTATCTCATTGAGACATATACAGCATTCATTTAACTATTATTATATCAATAAATGTACTTTATCTGCTTAACTTACTGCTAGAAGTAGTTCCTAATTAAATATTGAGATGAAATCAGTCAATATATACTATAAATACATTATCTCTACATGTAGTGCAATTGTGTTTTTATTATAGCAAACAATAGTTCCAATGTTACCAGGGACGCACTAATAAGTGAGTTGATGAAATCACTTGCTTGAAAATATGTAACCCTGAACTATAAACTGTGCTTTTAACTGGAAGACATTCAGTATATTAAGCTTGTTGACATAGACATACAACTACAAATGTATTTATGAGATTAGGTAATGCAACATATTTTCAATAACAGTAAATGGCACACAAAAAACAAACAAAATTAATATTCATAAATTTTATTTTCTCCGTTTCAATAAGAAGACTTATGGCTAGGAGAACTCCATGAGTCTGCTTTACAAGTGTGAATATCTATTGATCCTTGGCATCCTCGGCAATGTCATCTTCGGATATATCACTACCGTCACTGGACATTGTGTCGTCATTATCTTCGATCAAGTCTTCTACCCATGATTTATATTTGTACAGTTTGGAAAACACACTGTGATATATATTATTATTGTCTATTTGCTTGAGTAGTTCACATGTTGTTGGTCCCCATTGCAAATGATACAGATAGGTTATAAATCGTGCATACATCTCTTTAAAAGCTCTCCATTTTAGCTTCATCAGTTTATCATCTATCTTTTCTTCAGTAAGACCTCTTTTCAAATAAAGTTGTCTTTTCTCATCCAAAAATTCTTGATTGATCTCACAGGCACGCTTATACATGGCTCGTATGCCTTCTTCCTCCAGATTTGATTCGTGTTTCTGTTTTTGAATACTTTTGGAAAATTCGACCATGTCATCATCTCCATCATACTTTTCCATAGCAGGACATTGTTTATCATATAAATGTTTTTGTAAATTTTGGCTCGTACTGAATATTTGGCTGCAATAATTGCATTCCTCTAGAGGACGTGATTTCTTCAGAGAAGTGAAATCTTCCTGTTCAAATGTTCTTTTGGTTGGTATATTTAGTATTCCTGGGGGTTGCCTATGTTGAGAGCTTCCATTCTCTGGACACCAGGTTTTTATATGTCTCTGTAAATTACTCATGTCCTGGAAAACGGTTCCGCAGCTGTGACAAGATGGCAAATTGGAGAGGTCTTCAGGGAACGTCTGCACACGTTGGAGGGTAGATTCTATATGAGGACAGTTTTCCAAACTGCTTTCTTTACAGGCATTAGGACGAAGTCTTTGATCTGCTGGTGTATCAGGTTTCAAATCAATCAAAAGATGGCCATAAGGTTGACTCGTGGCCTCTTCAAACTTTTGCATGAAATGTTGAGATCGGGTTGGGTACATTTGACGACCCAATGTCATGATGGATTGCTGGTCCACTGGATTGTTAAACATTACTATATAGTGACAGTTTCTCCTTTGAGTAGGGTCTTTGCTGTAATATAAGTTTTGGTTGATGGCAATGACAGAGAGATTCCGATGATGAGAACCTTCTGTAAACAGGTCTGTTATTTTAGGATCTTTACTTGCCGTGGACATGAGATCATCCAGGACAATAACATTTCTCACTCCCGTGTCAAAATAATAGTCTTGATCCAAATCAACAGGAATACCTTGAATAAACTCTACAGGAGGATACACCGATTGTAGAATAGTATCGTAGAGAGGTTGCCAGCGACGATATAGCCATAAGATACGTTGAGGGTAAGGTTTAATTTTTAAGCTTTCCAATATTTGTCGAACCAAGTAAGATTTCCCGGAAGCGGTCGGCCCCGAAATAGACATCGTAAATGGATGGCGTAATGAAAATTCTTGTTCTGGCAGTGTGTCCATAGTCTTATGCAATTTTTGCTGCTGCTGTTGCTGCTGTTGCTGCTGCTGCTGCTGTTGTTGCTGCTGCTGCTGCTGTTGTTGCTGCTGCTGCTGTTGTTGCTGCTGCTGCTGCTGCTGTTGCTGATGCTGCTGTTGCTGCTGCTGCTGTTGCTGCTGTTGTTGCTGCTGCTGCTGCTGCTGTTGCTGCTGCTGCTGCTGTTCAGTATCTTCTGAATGTTTTGCACGCATATGACGAATCAAATCATGGGGCCATACGTACTGCTTAGAACACATCGGACAGGAATACATGTTGACAGCTCGATTGCTGATACCCAACTATTAATTTTTTTTTAAATCAGGACATTTTATATCACTTGTAAGTGGTAGTTAAAAACTTGTCTTCATTCGTTTCCTCTGACCTCCTTTCACTATCGTTTCCTTTGACCCTTTTAGAATTGCTCGTTCCCTTTTTTCCATGGCTTCTGCTTGCTCAACGATTTGTTGGGTGGGAGAGACAAAGTTGATTTTAGGTTGTTCGGAAGAGGGCATGGTCAGTGCTTGTTCTTTTCGTTTCCTTTCTTCTAAAATTTTAGGCCATTCCGGATCGAAGAGCTCCAGTTTTTTATCAATCGACATCCTAGGCAGTCCATTCAATTTACCCTGGACTTGTAGCATATAATAGCGAGTCCATTTCTCTGTGTCTGGCACAAATAGTTTATACTGACTCATGTTGATGCGTCCTGTCTGAGTGTTCTTAAGCAAATGAGTCGAGCATTACGTTAGTCTTTTATATACTTTTTGACTAACCTGTAGCTCTGGCCCATAGTTCTCTCATAGTCAAAGCTTCCTGTCTCACTTCATCCATATATTTTAATAAAAGTGCTATCACTGGTGTATTTTCAATTAAAAGGCGTTTTCGGACATCATCTGTGGTGACAGGGTCAGCCAAACGTGTTAGCATAGTCAAATAGTTATTATTAGGATTGGGTTGAAGATATTTTCTTCTTTCACTCATTGTCACCACTATACGATCACCTAATAAACGTCTAGCTATGGCAACCATGGCTAACATCTGTTCACCATTCATATCCGTCACTTCTTGTATGGTATATTCATAGTCATGAAACAGAATTAGGCTCTGCAGAAAATCATAATGTCTCAGTATATATCGTGCCATGTTAGAACCATAAAGGAAGTGGTTTCAAGTGAAGAGTCACTGTGACTGTACCAGTTAAAAATGTAGCTGGCTGACCTTCTTCGTCAGTGAATATGATATCAATGCTTGTGAGATCACGTACTTTGATGGGGACATATTGATATCTTGTGAAAATAAAGGATTTTTCATTGTTTAAACATAATCGTCTGAGTAAAGGCTCTTGGTTTTCACCCACATAAGTTGAATCACAGATAGAAGAATGAACATAAATTTCTTTGAACTTTGAACTTTTTCTGACACTCTTAATACTGATTTCGGTTAGAGCAACCATCCAAGAATGTTCAAAATGTAGTAGTTCATTCAATTGCACTCGAAATGACCAGGACTGATTGTCAGGATATCTATCTTTACTGTCACTACTTCTTAAAATTATGTATTTTTCCATGATCACTTTTGAGATTTGATTTTAGGATTAGGGAGAAGATAACCAAGACTACTACTCAATAATGCTGTCCACAAATTTGAATTCCCTTTATCTATTGACAAATTTACAATACAAGTAATGACCACTATGTAAATGATAATGATTTGCGAGAAAAATACTGTTTCGTTTTTGACCACTTTTTTTCCAAGTAAACTCCAGGTTTCATTTGATCCACTACGGGAAAGAGGTTGTGACTCAACCGTTTCCTCCATTCTTATGAAAGTCTATAAATTCATCCACTGCTTTTATACATTCTGATACAGTTTCATATCTTTCTCAAATATCCATGAATTGTATTTCTTAGGCCAGTGTAACCATTTCACAAGTACTTCTTTCTGCTTGTTTCGAGTTCTTTTTTTAACAATGTCTTGTATTCTATAGTTTTGATCAGGGTTTTCCGTCACTGGTTGTAGTTCATAGGCATAGAATGTCCCCTCTATTGATTCACCACCCCAATCCTGTAATTTATACAAGTCATTGTCTTGCGACCAATACCTCCTTGTTATGGTAAAAATTTCCCCAGACCATTTTTCTTGGTATTCTCTGTCAAAAGTTTGTCTGAGGTGACTAATACGAACTTTATCTCCAACCTTGAAAGTGAACTTTTTCTTTTTAAACTTATTGTTTGTTTTCTTTGGTTTCAACATATACTGATTTAACCTGACTTCACTCTCGTTTTGCTTGGTTACACTCTTTGGTGTTTGTCCTAACATTCTATGTGTTGTGTTGTTGTAACTCTTGATCACTTTTTGTAACATACCTAGATATCTGGATGTAAACTTAGTCAACATGTATCTATATAATTTCATTTTGATAGTCTTTATCACTCTCTCAGCATAAGGCGATTTGGTTTCATTCAGTGTAAAAAGTTGAGTGACCTTGTGTTGTCTCAAAAAGTTTTTGACCCATTGATTCTTAAATTCAGAACCCATATCAGATTGAAAAATACAAGGTCTTCTTGACTGAGATTTCCATAAATCACTTAATGCTTTTACTACTTCTTGACCTTTAGCGGACGGGAGTGGATACACCCAAACAAAACGTGAAAATAAATCTATAATGACTAACAGGTATTTAACTCCATCATTGTACTTGGAAAACTTGACCATATCCATGAGATCGGCTTGCCAGTGACTATCCAGACCTTTTACCACATAAGTGTTTCGTGGAAACTTTCTCCTCACTTGATGAGTCATAGTATAGGTTTCCTGACCTTTTAACCATTTCTTGATACGATAAAGACCAATTTTAAATTGACCTTCAGCTTTAACAGTTTCATTCAATTTTTTGGGACCAGCGTAGCTACCTGGATGTTCCGGATCATAATATATTTCGTGTAAGTAGTCTTCCCAAGGAGCCATCTTGACCAACTGAACAGATTACTCTTTGACTAAGGTATTTATAGATAACAGATATATGTTATTCATTCAAAACAATTTTATTCAAAAATAATGCATACTAAATGACAGAACAATATAAATCTGTACAATCAAATGAATCTTATCCTTGTTTTCTGTTGAATGTTGTAGAACCCCAAAATCCAGTAGTTTGGGGAAAGTTCTCTTTAGACTCTTTAGTCTCCATCATCCCCACCATGCGGAGATAGTTACAGTCAGGGGACCACTTCTCGTGCTCCACCCAGGGGTCGTCCTTAGGCATCCATTCTTTGAGTCGTATACCACACTTAAAACAAATACACAAGTCCCCACGATTCAGGTAGTAGAGTCCAGCATGAGCCAAGTCTCTTGGATTTTGTTTCATCTGCAAAGGCCAGTCCTTGAACGATTCTAGTCTTTTCTCAAAAGAAGTGTAATCAGGCTTACTGGGTAATCCACAGCAATCAGTCTCATATCCACAGACATCCATGGTATCAGAGCAAAATAAAAAACACGTCTGTACAGTTCAAAGTCTCTGAGCATAATGCATTTCACCAGTTCATGTAGTCATTAGGGTTGCAGAAGGTACATCTCAATGCCCCCACCTGATTCTGGTGATCCTCTTGCTGTATACAGGGAACCATAGCATTGAGTTCGGGTACAAAGTCAGGCATCACATCCATACAGTCTCTGAGTTTTCCCCACTGAGCTTGGGATAATAAAATCCCCTTGGCCGTAGGAACCAGAGAATCCTTGTCCCAACACCACTGTTGAATACTGATGCCGGTGTCGTCCATCACCACAAACACATTAGCACCCAGATGATGTTTGAAGTCTTTCCCAATGGCTTCATCCGTTAGAGTGAAAACTGAAGGAAGTTCTAACCAATGTTTTAGGCTTAAAACTATTCCCCTTTTGGTAGGGTAGCTTTTTCCGTTCGGGTAGACATCATACTTGCGAATGTGTATGTTTAACATTCCGTCCCATGTCTTGGCCGTCACATATACATCGCCCCCTATCTCCAGATGACAACGTGGGTCCTGTAATTCTGCCATCTGCTTATCCGACTGAGTCACAAATCCATACCTTTCCATAAGTTGTGGGGATACTGTTTCCATTTTCTATCTTCGAGGTAAACTGCCAACAAGACGAGTAAAGTCAGGAGCATAGAAGGTTCCTCACGTCTCGAGCTTCAGGTGAGAATGATGCTTCAACTGTAAGAACTTTGAGGGTTTATATCCTCTAACTAATCCTAAAAATAGATCATGACATCATTTCAACACCTGCGCGAAAATAAATAAAATAGGTCAGTTGACCTATTTTGTAAATTAATCTGGTCAGTCTCAGGTCATGATTAACACCTGCATGTTAAAATAAAAATCAATAACAAAAGGTGTTTATGACTCAGCCTTAGATACCTATATGATGTCACCCTAAAAATAGATCATGACATCATTTCAACACCTGCGCGAAAAAATTAAAATAGGTCAGTTGACCTAGAAAACTGTTAAAATAGGCGGGAAAAAAAAAACTAGGTAAACATACATACTACTGTTGAAGTCGGTATCACCAGCTGATCATCTGATAACCTGAGTAATGATTTGTATTGTAGGTTTTTTTTTGTATTTTAGAAGCACTAAACAACGTTCTGGACAACGCAATGCAGGTATCTTTTTAAAGATATTATAATACACTCAGTCTGTTATCATTTTTGTTACCAGCACTGTATAATATATTTTATTCAAATTAATTTTATTTAAACATTATGCGGTTTTATTTTCTTATGATGTGTTTCAATTTGATTTTATATTAACAGCCGTTAGCAAAACATTCTCCCTGTTTGTTGATTGTTGGATTTTAGAAAATTCATTTTTAAATTATAAAGAAAACGTTAACAATTTTTAAAGAATACTTCCTGAAAATAATGTTTCAAGTAATTTAGGAAATCCATTGAAGTCCATTTTATCACTAGTAGGTGTTGATATTTTGACAAGTAAAGGAAACCAATACTGAAGACTCCATATCAAAAGAAATATGACCGCGACCCAACAGGGGTTGCACTTATTTAAGCCCACTGTCTAATAACGGGTTTTACCTGTTTGATTGAGAAACATGAAAAACGAATTTAAGCCCTGGGCTAAAACGAAATATGACTATAATATAAGGATATTTGTATTTTATGAACATTTAATTTCAAGGGGCAGTGGCACGATTTTAGGGGTAGTATAAGGTGAAGTCCGGAAAACAAAAATAAATGGTTCCAAAGGCAATGTATTTAAACTAAATAAGGCCATAATAAATCAAATATATGATGTAGAGTTAAGCATATGGCCTTGCGATTCCCGTTTCTTACACAAAGTGAATTAAATGTGTTCACACAAAAATGGCCCAATGAACCTTATAATTTGTTCCCTGACTATGCATGATTGGTTTGTCTTATGGGAATTGTGACACTATCAACATAATACATTAAGCATTAACTTGCAATCATCAGTGAAAAAATTGAAATATGAAATTTTCAACAAAACGTTCTACTGTCCCTTTAAGTTTCAAAGTTGTTATAGAAAGTTTATTAATTATCAACCGCTGGGAATAGCCATTTCACAGAACACAATAATTGTGTTTTTAGGTGGGAAAATACATAGCAATCGATTGAATAACTTAAGTGATTTAATCTTACACATTGTAATGTAGAATGATTTATGATGATCTTCTTACTGATACTGGAAGGCAAACTCTAGCAATACACAGAATGATTTCATAGTAATAACCATTTTAATGTTATATTTCAGCCAGTTATCCAAGGGATTTATATGGCACGCATTCTGATTTTTGCTTGCTATTGCCCTTGTGAAATGATATGAATACAATGAAAACAATTATACGAGTAGTCATTGACAACAATCAGATGACATGATACTTACAAACGGTGATATATACAAGGAAATATATTTTGTATCTATACAAAAGGACGACGCGTATATACGAATACTTATAACATATGCTTTTGTCTCAGTATTGAAATCTTCAAAATATATCTATGTATACATGTAGTTCATGTGTGCAGTAAAATACAATGAGCCGGTTACTATCAGGAAGCTATGCAGTTTGAAACTTAACAAAACGTTACTTTATTGGTTACTATCAGACTAGTATATGAATCATCTAGCTTTTTATTTGTTCCGGTATCCTGGGGTGCAAATGTAATTTGACCATTCTCATCTGTGATTTTAGAGTCGCATTTGATTCGTCTTTAACATAGACTTTGTAAACTCTAAAGTATTGAGTCACATCTTGTGAATGAGACCTGTTTAGAGTTTTATGCTTTTCAGTGTCTTCATGTGAACCAGACTACATATCACAATGCGATTATTATTCTTTGGCTACAAAATCCAGGACAGTGGATGCTTGCCGTAAAATATAAGTTTTTCTAAAACTATGGTTCAGCGAAATGGTTTCTAATTTGATTCAGGGTTAACATTTTAAGATAGAATATTTATTAATAGATTTGACAACTATATTCTTTATTTTAATGTTTGTTGAATTCAATTATACATTTTAATGTTCGTAGTGAAATATGTTCTTGTTATTCGGTAACTTTACAGTTTAATTCGGAAATGAGTCGTTTTCAAAACAAATATGGCAGCAATTTCGTCCAGAATTGTTTTTCATAAATTGGACGTTTTTAGATTGTTCATGTGCTGTTGTTGAGTGAAGTGAATAGGAATGAAATAAGTTATGTGGCTTCAAATGGGCACCAGTATAAGAAAACTCATTCTCCTGTTAATTTTATACAAAAATATACCATCAACCTTCGTTTTGAATTACTCAAAATTATGTCCTTTAACGAGTGTTTTCATTAAAAGTTACACGTACTGATCTAGGAAATGCTCAGTTACCGACATCCTAGCTATTACGAACATTTCAGTTACCGTCATCGTCATGTTTCAGTTACCGTCATCATGCCCGATTTTTAAAACTTGAATATCTTCATTAATATGCATTTACAAAGGGAAATATTACTAGAATCTCGTCTCCTTGTCAACTTGCATCTAAGCGCATTATTGAATTTATCTGAATGTATCTGAACAACTAGAATATCGCGTGAAAAGTTCCGAAGCGTATGACCTGCCGCCATGTTGGGATGATCGTAACTAAAGTTACGGTCATCGGTTTACGCACAGTGATAATTATCTGTTTTTGAAAAAATATTAGATATCTATATCATTTCCATTTCATATAATACACACGCTCAACGAAAGAGAGCAATAAAGGGACAGTCCCATCGGGGTATTTCTTTTGAAAACGAAATTCGCTTGTGCCTTTTTCTTTATCAAATTGTCAAAAACATTTATAAAAATGTTACATGTTTCAACATGGTTATGTTATTATCATGTACTGATAGTTTTATACGATATGCGCAACGCTGACATATCTCCTCGAATCTCGTTTCCACAATAAATACCCCGATAGGAATGTCCCTTTAAGCTATTATTTCTGTAAAGATTTTACCCCTTGTACATTGTTAAATCAGCTTTAATGACTGACGGTCAGGCCATGCATGAATCTCAGAAATAGATGCATATAATAGATAATCTCACAAAAATCACTGCGGACCTATTCATTACTGTAATCAAATTATATTGATTAAAAAATCTCACTTGTAAGTATTCATTAATACCTACAGGAATATATCGTTTTGAGCAAGATTTATAAAATGTCATCTTCAACACGCATTGAGTTGCTGCAGCTGACACCCCTACAGTCCCCACATCCTGGTGAGCACTCAAGACCATGTTTCCTACAGCTGCACCGGGCCGATCCACAGTCAGTCTTACAGTTACACCTGATGATTCTAAGCAGGTGCTTGGGAGCTGGTGGTAGATCTGTAAGAACGGGGTAAAGGCGACCACTTCGGAGATACCATCCCCATTTCTCAGGCAACATGTCCGCTGGTTTGTGTCCCATCCACTCCTGAACTTGATAGTACACACGCATTGAGTGGTATTTTGCTGCTGCTGCAGTTGGAGGTAATTGTTTCGGCTCCACGAACACAGAACATGCAGCCACCTTTTCACAGAAGCGGACGTGGCGCAATTTGTCCAGAGCCATGTCTGTGTCACCATTGAACAATGTCACGAAAATCCTTTCGCCTGCATTGATTATATCTTGTTTATCTGCAGTCACGTTGAATACAGATGCCTGTTGACGAAAGGATATGTCAGAGACCAGTTCTTTTACAACAGACGATTTGCCAACTCCGAACACTCTACTTGTAGTGTCACATCCTGTAAAAGCATGGATGAACAAGATGTTATTGCAGATGTCCGCTCCGAGCCTCTGCTTTGTTTCCTTTATTTTCCAAACTTTCCTTTTCTTTTTAGTGTTGTTTTTTGCCTCTGTCATGTAGTAGATGTCTGACGACTCCAAACTAGCATGGTAGCACAGAAGAACCAGGAGGTCTGTGTCTTCACCAATCACAACAGTGGTGTGTTCCTTTGCAAGTTCAACAGCTGTCATCACTATGTCCAAGTCGGCATCACTTCGTGCATGGTTAACTCGACACCCCTGTTCCTCTAAGTAACATCTATGAGAATGTCAGAGCTTGTGTTAGGAATGACAGTGAATTTGTTTTTTATGTACATATAGGGGTGAGGCAAGGTTGTGTTCCCAGTCCTTTTTTATTTTCGTTCATAAAAGAACTTGCATTACAAATTGAGAGTAACTGTAAACATGGTATTCAGTTGCATCCCCATATGTCTAAAATAAAATCCTGTTATTGTTTGCAGATGACATTGTTCACATATCTAGAACTATCAAGGGTCTACAGATGCAGATTAATGAATTAGAAACCTCTTTTTGTAAATGCATTGTTTTCAAGAAAGGAGGTAAATTATCCAAATCGGAAAATGGTATTATAAAGACAGTAACATAGATACTAACTCTGCGTATACATATCCTGATGTATATTTCACTTACCATCTTTCATGGTCAATATATGCAAATATGCAGCAATTAATCACGGAAGGTATTGATAAGTATATCAATTTCTATTAAAACATTGTCAGTAACCATCCAATAATTACAGATTCAACGTTTCACAAGCACATTGCTCGCTTCAACAGGAATGAATGCATAAGATCAACAAAGCTGGTATGGGGTGAGGCTTGCTATAGGGGACAAAAGAGTAAAAGCTGTAGTGATTAGTCAATTAGATCAACAGCCAGTTGGTTCATATTCATTTAAACCATTAGGCCAAACACAGTTGAGCTTATACAGGGAAAAAAGTTCACCTATTCGATCCGAGGCCAGCTGGGCCCCTAAAATATTTTTTTCAGGAGCCCAGAACAAAATCCAGGAGCCCAATCAATTCTCGGCTTTAAGTAAATAGAAACATAAGTCAAATAATTTTTCAATTGTTTAATTTAAACTATTTAAATAAGGCCAACCAAAGTGACATAACCTGAAAAAAACTAAGATTATTATTATTATTATTATTATTATTAAATATTGACCAAATTGACAAGATTATTGGAAGGGAGTCGAGGTCACTCTTTCTTACTTTCGTTTTCAAGTGGCAGTCGTGTTTACGATGGCATTATTTTGATTTTTGAAATGACGACGTAAATTGTTGAATCTCTTAGAATATTGTACTCTCATAAAATAAATCTTATTATATCATTCGCCACCTGGGCTACTGGAATTTGGATGTTAGGGGCCCAACTGGATTTTTAATGGCCATGGGCGACTGGGCCCCTGTAAACTTTTTTCCCTGTTATATATCCAGATTGATTCTGCAATGTTGAGCTTTACTCTGTCTTTATTTGGAAAGTTCTCTCTGTAATAAAAAAACTTTTGAAGTTATGATCTGGCTGGTTGAAATGGGGTCCTACATAAGTATATTAAGAAATATTAAGGTACTCGGGGATTTAAATTTGAAATCCGTTTTCAGAATATTTGAAGTTAAGATAAATTCGATATTATTATATGGTACCGAAGTTTTGGGGTTCGGGTATTTTGATTGTTTAGAAAATGTTAATTTATTTGCATGCAACACATTTATTGGGGTGAAGACGAGCACATCTAATGTAATGGTATATGGAGAATGCGCAAATTAGAGTTCCTAGATATTGGATAAGTTTAATCAATATACCTCATAACGTTTGCCGAAAATGTGTTGTCACATGATGCTACTATATGACACAGATGGTAAGAAAAGTTGGGTTTCTAAATGTTAAAAAACTACTATTTTCCACTGGTTTTAATATCTATGGCATGAACAAAAATAAATTTTTCGCCATTGTTCCTAAATACGTTTACGCAAAGATTAAAAGATATCTTCCAACAAGATAAGTTGGGAACACTTTCGTCTTCTTCAAACTGCAATTACTACACAATTATCAAAACTTACATTTATACTGAACGCTATTTATCATGTATTAATGTAAGAACATTTAGAATATCGTCGGTTCGTTTTCGATGTTCTTCTCATGACCTGTACTGACTCAGTACTGAAATAGAGATTGATTGAATAGAATCCTGACTTTTTATCAGGTCTGAAAGATCCGATGGACTTATGGCATGGCATGACGTCCGTCCATCCGTACATTTTTCACTTTTTCTACTTCTTCTCCAAAACCAGTGACTCTAGAGAGCTGAAATTTGATGTGCAGACTTTGATTTGTGTGAATATTCGTTCATAAATAAAGGTGACCATATCGAACCGTGAGAACAGGCCTACGACTATTTAAAGTCCCATCGTCTATTTTTTTCAAACCGTAGAAATGGTAAATCTTTCCTAAAACTTTCCAATATTTATCCTCACGATGTATTTCTAAAATGAGCACTGATTGACCACTCAAACCTCTTATTTTGAATAAAATACTTTATCTACCTCAAACGAATTGGTCATCCCCCGTAAACACACGAAAATAACACATGTTAAATAACTTTTTAAAAGTTTTAATCTCAGTAAACAGAATACCAGCTCTAAAATTGCCAGTCGGGTGTATCAATGCGTGGTGAAGAGGCCTCAAAATTAGAGGACGTTCAATCCAAAATTTGATCACGTTTGATTTTCCAGGAGAACCAATCAGAATCTAGTATTCATCACATAATGACATTAATGGTAGAATAAGTAAGATGTAAACAAAATGGGGAAATTCCCCCTTTAAATTATGCTTTCAGAGGATTTACAACAGGGTTATCTAACAGTAGGCAACATGGCTCGTTTTTGAAAACAACTGACCCAAAAGCAACAGAATTTGATGTGTGATCAAAGGGGCAGTAGCATGTTTTTTAAATGTTTATCTTTTCAAATTTCCACTGATAACTTTATTTATCATACAATGGATAGTGTTCTCGGCATAATAAAGCCAACGGATATTTTTGATATCCGTTGGGCGTGGCTAAGGGTCATATACGGATACCGATGCAAATTTCAAAGGTCAAGGTCGGAACTTCTTTCGAAAATTCCGATGACGTCACAAGCGTTAACATTTTGAACGCCTTTAGTAACGAAGAGAGGCATTACAATATGAATGGTACATTGCATAAACATTAATCTAAGAAATAACAACAAAACTGTATGGGTCTTTAGCCATATGTATGACTTAGCAGTGCTAAAACACTGTCATCGCGATTTGAATGAAACCGACTGAACAATTTTACTCACAGGTTCCAAAGGCAGTTCAAGTTCAAACACGTCATTTACCAATCTTCGGTGTTCTTTACTTTAATATTGTTTAGTTTTGATTCGGAAATCCACAGACTATGATCTAGTTTAGCTCTCCGGCCATCAATGTTCGTTCAATCGCTGTCTCAACGCAAGCTGCCATTGTTACGTAGGCGAAGGGAAGCAACTCTTGCCCCTTGGTGAGATTGACTCGTCCTCTCGATGACGTCGGATTAAAGAACGTCAGTTCGATCCCGCCAAAGACCATTTAAAATGTGTCTAATTTTTAAAAACATCGTATTTTATAGATTTTTAAAATTTCAAATCTTTGGAGTCGTGACAAAATAACTCAAACGGCAATAAAAGGCATATATAAGGAGGAATTATATTTTGTCAATTCACTGTCAGAGTCATTGCTCTATTCATTTGCATATATCAATGCGCGAATCTTAAAACAATTTCAACTATTAAAATATTACTATCAGGCATTTTTTCGAATTAAATTTTAAAATGACATTGTATGATAAAGAAGTTATCATGCGAGTGTGTTTTGGGATCGTAAATATCCTGCATTAGGAATAAACACTATGTATTTAGCTCGCCAAGGCTCGCAAAATACAATGTTTATTCCTAATGCAGGATATTTACGATCCCAAAACACACTCGCATGATAACCTCTATGTTGATGCCATTTGAATTAGTTTGATACTGTCCAAAATCTCATTACCTCCACACTGGGACTCAGTGGAGAGGAAACTTATCGAAATTACAAGTTCAACTCTCGATAGTTATATTTTCAAACTTTTATTCCTATGAACGAAGTCGATTATAATAAGACTTGCTTTCACTCAGAGATAATGAGCCTAGAGTTCGGGTCGTTTCAGCAATTCCACCTGGAGTTCTTTGTCTATGTCCCTGACATGATTTCAGCACATGCACATACACAAACTTCCTATTGCAGGAGTGTTTACAGAAGATAACACTGGTTGATAAAAGTATAAATATCCTCAATAACAGTGTATAAAATAGATTGGAAACCTAGCCTGTCCTGAAAATTAATTGGTCAATTCCTTAAGGAAAATAAAGAAAACATTTGAAAAAGAAAGCCAGTTCATGGACTGGCAGACAGGCTATATTTTAATCACTGTCAATAACCAATATTAGTATGTACTATTACCTTGCCTTTGTACCACCATTAGTGATTTTGAGTGAATACAGATTGACTGTTCAAACTTTTATCTGATCCAGAGGACATATTTCCGATTCACTGTATTCATATTTCAACCACAGGGACCAGATTCCAAATACAGATCCTAGAATAGATACCTCTCATATATCAAAGTTGTACTCTTCAAAATAAGTGAATAGTTATATGAACTTTACAAAATAAATGTTAAATTTGTATTACCTGAACAAGAGAGATGGTTTTTCACAAATTCGCATGAGGTCTTAAAAGTTTTATGACGCAATTCCAAGATTAAAGAGACACAGAGTATGTTGATAGGATCATATATGTCAAATTTTGAAATCGATGTTATTACATTGGGAACCACTGACTGTTACTGAAAATAACAAGTTAAAGGTCAATCAGTACATTAGAGCAAAAATACGGCCATTCAAAGTCGGGATTTTGATCGAAAACCGGACAATGTGGCTCGATTGGCGCGCGCAAATTCGCCAAACGTAATTTTGAAACCTTGACATAAGCTGACAGGAAGATAAATTCGATTCGATAGTGTTTATTAGATATTTTGTTACTACTAGGTGGATTAATTGGATGCATAATTTCGAATATTAAACGTATTTGAGATGTTTTCTTGATTTCCCTATAAAATCAAGCATTTTAGAGATATTATGCAAAAATGGATATATTTGCAAGTCCAGTGATGAGATATGAACTTCAATCAGCATATTAGACATTTTGTAGCTTATCAAAACCAAATAAAATTTTAAGAAAGATACTCTGTGTCACTAATGTACTCTTCACTACTGATTCTAGTCCATTTTGTATTCTTGTAAATATCAAGAAAAAGGTTACTGTGATGTCACAGAAAATGCTTTTATGATGTGACAGAGGTTAATAAACCACCTTCCATTTATTATCATTTTTATTATTAAAGTTAATGATTTTGTATAAAACGAGAGAAATGAGTTTGATACCGAATCAATCACAAATTAAGTATTCTGTTTATTACTTGACCTAAAATCAATCAAAGCTGAATGTCACAATTAATGCTACTCTGATGTTATGCTTGCGTCATGATATTATACTAGTTTAATATTGCTGTATAAATTTAAATATTACACCGGCTATCTTATACAGGCAAGTAATAAGTAGAAATATAGCCATTATATATAGGATGTGTTGCTAGGCAAAATTGATATACATGTGCACATGTGTTCATATTAAAAATGTCACTTCTTATTTTCAACCTATTTCTTATTTTCATTAAATTTATCCATCTTATGCTTCAACATTGAATAGTTGGTTGAACCTCAATTATCTATTTACTCTAAATACAAGGTAACTATATCATAAACTAAGTATTGATACTTAGATCTTAATACTTTGTCTGTCATCTGTGCTTTGAATTTGTTCTCGACTATCCAGGAAGGTCTTAGTAACTGTATACCCATGGCAAGGAGAACATAAAGTAAGAGATTGTAGGATATTTTTTATTGTATCTTTGGCCATCATATTAAACATTTTACACATATTTACAAGAAATTGCATTTAAAAACGAACAAAACATCTTTAGTTGGATGAAATTACATGAACTGATGAATATGTGAATAAATATCAATGGAAACATTCATTTGCAATACATCTAGTGAAACTTGAAATTTCAGGTAAAAAATAGCGTAGATATGTTGGGATATTTTGCTACAATAGTCTTCCTTATATTTTGAACATTGTTTTACAAAAAACAAACTAAGGCTGGTTTAAGCAATTGATAATTACATTTGTTTCCCTTGTGCCAGACTCAACAACTGACATCTGTTCACTTCAGGCTGATCAAATAGTGTGTGTTCCTTTTGTCCATACCAGGATACCACCTCACTCCATCAATGAGTTTCCTCTGCACAAAGTCTGAGAGCAGCCTCATTACGAGCATGTTTAGTTAGCCAATCACATGTCCCCAGGCAAAGCTTCCTGATATCAGGCACTTAGGCCAATCAAACCCTGTGAACATTTGTACATCATGAAATCACTGATCACTTAAATCCTTATTATGTGATAATGAAGCGGTATTGACTGGGTTTTACTACCGTATAACAGAACATGTGCCTATAATGGCCGTCATCAGAGTCGACCCTGTGGAGAGGAAATCACCAAAGCTTACACAAAAACTATAATTGTTTTCAAGACAAGCATTCTAAGAACAAGACTGATGTCAATCTAAGATAACTGTAAAGTTCTAAAGAATATTAAAAATCATTTGGAGAAGCTGATTTTGCAAGATTATGCAAGATAGGTTTTTTAATGGCTAACACAACTGACATGTTGATCATCCTGTCTCAGGGTCGAACGTTTCGGTAACTCCGCTAATCTGTACCCTGGGCTCAGAGGTTAGATTCGCTCGAGCGACCCGAATTGGGAAATAGCCAATCAAATCATTTACTTGTTGAAATTTTATCGATAAGGTGGCGAGAAAATGATTTGATTGGCTATATCGCCGCGCGAGTGAATCTAGCTTCTGAGCCCAGGGTACAGATTAGTGGAGTTGCCGTAACGTGCGTACCCTGAGACAGGATGACATGTTGATATGCCAAAATTACTTCTTATGAGCAATCATTATACAACTTTTCAACGACACAGCCAGGAACCCATGGACTGAGAAATATGCTTTAGGAGAACTTCAAGCTTGTCTTCAACTGACGAAACAAACAAGACTTTTGCTGCTTTTTCATTTTCAGATTTACTTAAGGGGTCTACTAGAATGTAGATAATGACACAGATATCAACTCTGTCTTTTCCTTTCACAAAATCATGAGGATTCGAGTCTATAGAGTCCCTTCACAAGTGTGTGTGCATTTTGGGACCTTCTGGTATAACATTATCAGCTTAAATTATCAGATCAAGTCTTCTGACTGTAGAAACATCTGAGAGAATCTATTGCTCCTATTTTACTACGAGAGGAATTGTCACGAATCATAACGAAAGAGAAATTTTTCACATTCGTGAACATTTGTAGACAATTGTAATTAATTCTTGAAATTCTTTAATGAGTCGTAGTTGATTCAGCAACATTCCTCCATTTCGTGATATTTGTGAACAAATCTTGATTTGTTCAAAACTTTTCAGAAATCAACTACGCATATAAGATTTGTAGATGCTTCGTAAACTAATCGTAACTAATTCATGTAGTTAATAACCAGTTCTGGAATATTTGTGGTTGATAATTTTGATGGACTGGCCCTGAATTAATTAAGAATACATACATCATCACAAATGTTCCTAATTAGTAGTGTAATCGCAACTGTTTCCTAATTATTTTGTACAATTTGTAAACACTTCGTAAATTACTCGTATTTGTTTTATAGGGTTTCAGCATGAAAAGCTACGAATTTTTGTAAACGTTTGACACAAGTGAAATAGCTGGTCACAAATTTTGCCGAATGTTTACGAATTTATACTCTAAACAATTAGCAGCCATTCGTGACAATTTCTCTCGTAGTGAAATAGAGGCATTAGTCAAAGACTTGCCTTTAAAAATCAGTGTGTGCATTTCAAGTCACTTAGTGTTACTTCAGTGATGATTCCTTTCATCAGATTTAGGAATTTGAGTCTCAAGACTTGCTAGTACCTCCGACGCGTGCTGTGAGGCCTCTGATACGGCTGCATGCGCTCGTGATCTCTTCTCGATCTGTGATCAACACCTGCTCTTTGGGCAGTAAGACTCATGTTCTGTTGAGCTAGGATTCTCTGTCTTCTGGCTTCTATCGATTCTGCTGTTTCGTTTTGTTGACTTGGATAGTTGTGTGGCGAGTCTGACCTTGACTCACGGCCGTACTGAGGAGAGCTGCGTGACTCGTACTGAGGGGATTGTCGTGGGCTCGGACCTGAGTCTGATCTGCCATATTGAGGTGACTGGCGGGAATATCTGTCTCTTCCATCGCTCTGTTGTCTCTCCCCGTTGTTCCATGTTTGAGATCGCTGATATCTTGGAGGAGGATCGTTTGACCTTGACCCCATGTCTTGATCACGTGGGCTACGGAAAGAATCCTGAGATCGCTCCAAGCTTGATCCTGAAGCTGACCGATGGAAGTTTCGGTTCCGTTGCGCATTCTGTTGCGGATACAAATCCCTTGAATCTTGATGTTGGTATTGTGGACTATTGTAAGGACTCAGTGGATTGTGAGGTGGCGTACTGCCCACGCTTGACGGCCCCTGTCCTTGACCTTGACCTTGGCGTGTCTGGAGTCGAAGGTACTGGCCATATAATCGGATTCCCTCAAATAGTTGCATGGAATATGGAACAGATTCCTTGTGTTTAAAGTTGACAAATGCGTATTTCTTTCTGGTTCCATCTTTGTCTTTTGGGATCGTAACTTTATCTAAAGGACCAGACTGAAAAACACAAAAAATATCTTGTTAAACAAAGCAGAATCTTTGTAATTAAGCTAGGCCTATATTTCATAACAAAACATGATCTTTGAATTTATTGCCCAATTCTTGTTTTTTTATTATACTGTGTATATTTCTCATGTTTATTCCATCATAATTTGCATTAATGATTGGGTTTCTAAATGTTAAATACCTTTTCATATCAAATGAAACTGGTTTCACAAAACCTCGAACTGATGAAGGGAAAAACAATTGAATTCAAATAACCACCAATTACTGATTAGACAACAATCACCGATGGCACTAATTAGACAACACTGACCAATCGTTACGAGGGAAATTTTGATACCTTAAATCAATTGATCAATTACGACCAATTACTAATTTAATATTGATTGATGACTTACAGCCGGACAGATATAGGATGGACTTGCTTCATCGGATGAGTGCAGAATATGTATACATTCCTTAATATTTGTAATGTTTGTAATTTATATATGCTTATTTGAATGAATCATGGTTTTAAATTTTTTCATTTTACAGAAAATTGCTTTTATTGCAGGCCGTTTTCTTTTTCCAGTAACATACACTATTTGGATTTAAAAAATCATACTCACCGGATAACTTTAATAACTGATATAAATGTTGAAATAATAAACATAATATTAAGAATTATTAAACAAATATATTATGTTGAAAACCAACCGTTTTATATTTATATGAACCCATCATGTCTACAAAAACACTGGTTCCCAGTGAAATTACCTGATAATATCATACAATTGCAATTTAATAAATGACGTGCTATCAATTCGTTGAGTAAGATAAATAGGTTTTTCCCGAAACAATTACGGACATTAAAGTATACAGTTTGGGGAAATCCTGAAATCAACGTATTCAGTGTTGGAGCCAGCTTTTCCTAACATTGGGACCCATGGTCCCCATGTGTCTAAAAAGTGGGGACATTTTGTCAATAGTGGGGACAAAGTGTTTTTGAAATTAATGTTTAATTATTTTGTTGTCCTAATGTACATATAAATCATTACTGTACCTATTTTTGAGTTTTGTTTGACTTTAACAAAGTCTATATTATATATACTATTCTTATTCACCATTTAGCAAGTTTAATTTGTAAACTTAGTGACAAGAAGCTAGGAAATTGTCTCATCAATGTGAATTAAGTTGATTCTCGCAGTAAGTAACACATACCGGGAAAACTTTTTTGTCCACCCAAATTCCAGTAAAAACCAATAATATCTTGTATACCCATCGCACCTCTTAATTGCTTACTGACAGTGAAGTCACATAATGATGCGAGTTGCATTTAAATTGATATCAAATGGTAATTGTCAGACGAATATCAATACAACTTTGAATGACAAAAAGAAATTGTACAAGTGGTAACTTACGGTGGTGGTTGTTTGTTTTATTCAGATTACATATTTTTCTCATTAAAAACGAACAACTTTTGCTTCATGATGTGTTTTCAGATAAAAGATATATTCGTTACAAGCCTTATCATTGGCTAAGAAAACAGAAGTTATAAAAGTCGACCAATCAGCGTGTTGATTTGAACACAATGTACGAAACGTAAAATGTGGTCATAATATCTTCATGACAACATATTGTTGATACAATATTAAATGTAGTAAATATACAGATTTTTTTTTGAAATTCAAATATTTTACCTTTTAAAAAACAACGTGCAGTTAATTGAAATATCTATGCATGTAGAATTCGAAGAAAAACTGTAAAAGGATAACCATAAGAACAACAATATTACATGCAATGTTATTTGTCGTTAAGAAATTACGATTTAGATTTACATTGGTTTTCTCGAGTGTGAAGATGTGTTTGAACTTCGATAAAATACAATGAAAAGAGTGAAAATATGTCAGATTAAACCATTAAGATGAATAACAAGCCTTCTCAAGCAATAGTTCTTGATAATATATTTTTAATTGGCGTTTTCAACCCGCAATCGTTGATTAATCTGGAAGTGTTTTCTGTTATGTCGATCATTATTTGTGCGGGCCAATGCCGCATTAGCTGATTTTAATGGGGACATTTTCGTTTTTTGTGCGGCATTGAACACTGCGTATTATACATCAATCGATGTATTAAAGTCTGATCTAGGTAGAAAACCATACGTCGATCGGCGTATTTTGATTTTTTTGGTTAGATGATGAACGTACGCCGTTTTCCGAGTAATCGGCAGGTGCCTTATCAAACACGCCATCTCTCACGTTGTCGATTATATGAAGAATAAAACTTAAAAACTTCTACTTTTAGATTTTGACAGCAATAAACATTACCATGATCCGTGAACAAAGTGTCCAAACGCGAAATAAAAACACAATAAAAGTACCGAGGGTACAGAAGCTTACCTAAAAATGAATGATGTGGTAAAATGGTTTAATTATACATGTAACCATCTTTTATATATAAATTGATTATGGCTGCCATCATGATTTTTTTATCTTTTAAAATACTAGTCTTCTTTTGGAAACGACTAGAGCTTGAACAAACATTAATACACGAATGATATAATCATGATAAGTTAACAAGCAGTAGGTTTTTGTATAACTTTTTTGTATATCTATGGCTGAATTGGTGACCATCTTGTACTTTTTAATCTTCAAAATGCTACTTTTATGTGGGCATCCGTATTTATTTCATTATGATATCTTGATTGGTTTAGGTGTATCCATTTAAATGTCATTCATTACTTACAGGATGGTGGCCACTTACATTTGTTTTGTAGTGAATCATTAATATGATTTCAAGATTATTTCACTGATGGTTATGCTGCATGGGATATTGAGAATCCCAAGAGTACAGATTTTTCAAGGAAAATGAATGACTGATTGAGAGGAAAGTCATAAACACAGCAAAGCAAAAGACATGTTTATTTTGTTTTATTATGTTTACTTTCATTAAAGTATCAATTTATTTAACACTCATACAGTACTATAATGGTTTTTGCATTGTCAAATCAACAGAGAGATATGACAAATCAAATTTCCTTCCTTTTCTTACTAAACCCTTTTCGATTTTCATCTTCATATTTATTCCACATCAACTTATCATGTAGATTGCTAAACACAAAGCTTATTGTAGACAAGTTTTGTGTAAGTTGTTATTCTTAGAAAGAACATATCACTGTCATGAGAATACAAGTCCATAACTTTTATTGCATACACATGGGCCATGGCCATATAGCATAATGCTCTACCATATCAATTGGGTCAGGTTGATTATGCAACAGACTAGCAGCTGACACTGTGATGCTAGCAGCCTGCCTTGGGATGTGTATTAGACATAGTGGAATATCTGAACTCTGGTTGACCCCTTATGTGTGGTATTTAAAAGAATTAAGGGAGATGCCATTGTTTAAAAATTAACATGTTTAATGTGATTTGGTTTTTGCAGCTAGTTGCCATAAAGATTTTAAACAAATTAATCAATTATGTTTGTCTTTCATCTTAATTTTTTTTTAAAACACTTAAAAATATAGAACAACTTGCACGACAATCTTAAATATTCCATATTTAAGATAATATTATGATTAGTAAGTTCAAATTAGAGAATTTATATGGTGCCAGTGATCACTTGATGAAAGATTAAAATTTAATAAAAATGATGTGTCATCTGCAGCTGAAAAGTCAATATGGCTGCTATTGCGGCCATCTTGGATTCTCAAAACTGAAACGTCTACCTTTCTGTGTGGAATCACTATAGGTATAACATACTACAATATAAAAATGATATCTAGATTGGTTTAGGAGAAATAGTCTTTGTCATGAAATCTAATTGAAAATTCAATATGGCTGCCATGGCGGCCATATTGGATTCTCGAAAACTTAAACATCTACCTTTCTGTGCGGAATCACCATAGGTATAACATACTACAATTTCAGAATGATATCTGTATTCGTTTAGAAGGAGTAGTCTTTTTCATGAAATCTAATTGAAAATTCAATATGGCTGTCATGGTGGCCATCTTGGATTCTCAAAACTGAAACGTCTACCTTTCTGTGAGGAATCACCATGGGTATAACATAATACAATTTCAGAATGATATCTGTATTCGTTTAGAAGGAGTAGTCTTTTTCATGAAATCTAATTGAAAATTCAATATGGCTGTCATGGCGGCCATCTTGGATTCTCAAAACTGAAACGTCTACCTTTCTGTGAGGAATCACCATGGGTATAACATACTACAATTTCAGAATGATATCTGTATTCGTTTAGAAGGAGTAGTCTTTTTCATGAAATTTTCGTGAAAATTCAATATGGCTGTCATGGCGGCCATCTTGGATTCTCAAAATTGAAACGTCTACCTTTCTGTGAGGAATCACCATGGGTATAACATACTACAATTTCAGAATGATATCTGAATTCGTTTAGGAGGAGTAGTCTTTTTCGTGAAAGTTTACGGACGGACAGACGGACGGACAGACAGACAGACGGACGGACGGACGGACAGACAGACGGACGACGGACGAAGCGCCATGACATAAGCTCACATTTACTGTGTAAAGGTGAGCTAAAAACAGCCCTAAAGTTTCCAAAACTTACATAAACTGCAGTATTGACTTTTCATTGGATGGTGTTCTTAAACTGAAGTTGTACTACTCGATAAATTAGTGTATTTTGGTGCCAATTAACAAATTAGTCCATCACTTTTGCTGAATTATGACGTGAGGTGGGGTTTATCGCCGCTTTCAAGAGTATTTCACTTATATCACGGCTGCTAGTATTATTGCAGGGAGAAAGCCTGCAACACTATTGTGGCTATGCATTGCAGTGAAACCTGCGAGCATCGGCTGAAACTATAGCAACCATGGGTGGTACTGCACTGAAATTCAGTGTAGCATTGCACCCAAACCTGACTGCGTGTAGAACAGTTCTCTACTGCAGACAAAGTTGCCGAGACCCTGGCGGGATTTGAACCACGGACCTCCTCATCCGAAGCCGAATGCGCTAACCACTGCGCTATCCCGCCCCCAATTTTGACGTCATCACTGTGAAGTTATTTCAAATTGAAATGCAAACATGATGTCAAAATTCGGCAAAAGTGATGGATGCACTTTTTTCTCAGCCTCGATACTTCGACTTTGCGGCAGACTAATTTGTTAATATTGGCACCAAAGTAAAAGAACAACATCAAATCAATTCAATCAGAAATATGCGTCAAAACATTTTTAGACGTCTAATTACTTTACCATGGGTACAAAACATCAAAAATGAAATTCTTAAGACTTAGGAAAATAATGCAATTCACCTGTAAAAACAATTCATAAAGAATTTCTTCCGTTATTCTGTCATCGTTCAATCCTCCAACCCACAATGTGCAGTCCGCCATGACTGTTGACTAAGGGAGCTCACCCTTGCGATTAACCGCAATACATACCGCTATAAACAAACTCTTTTAACCAGCTGTCGTAACATGCCTTGTGACTGCTAATCGAGGTTTTGTTTTGTCTGGCGGGAAAATATATCATCCAATCAAAATTTATACCGATATTCAGCCCGAAGTTGCAGCAAGCACTGTGTTTATTATTTTCCGCGAGTTTCGAGTTGATTTGATGTAAAAATACGACAAGATATGATCGGCAATTGTTCTTGACGAAGACAAAACCGTAAAAAATGCCAGAAATAAAAGTTCAACATGTCGTGTCAAGCAGCAGTGAGGACAAAGTAAATTTTTTCATAATATTTTGGAAGTTCATCTTTTGAGGGGTGGCTAAAACGGCAGAGTGAAAAAACGGCAACTCTGGGCGGAAACGGAACCAAATTGGCGAAAACGGACACGAGTTTACTGGTGGAAACAGAACCACTTATGGCGTAAACGGAACCGCGAACGAGACGAAACGGAACCAAATATTATATTGCTATTATTATTTTTCCTAATAATTTTTGTAATTTGAATTTGTTTTTATATTTGAGGTTTCTATCAATCACTCGATTGTGCCAACATATTATACATACATATTAATTATTGGAACATATGCATGTCATATTTGATATGCCGATCAATTTTAACAGGTTGGTTTAAATGTGAAGGACATAAGTAAAACATACTTATTCATTGATAAATGTTTACAATAATGTTTGTTTCGTTATTCATTTAACAGATTATACTTAGTATGGTTGACTTTGTGTTTGAATATGCTTTTCTCCAATTGTCCTGAATGTGTTTGCAAATGATTCACGAACCGATTCTATGTACAAGTGTAAATATAAGTTGTCTATGTACATAGAGTATAAGTGTCTGCAAATGTAACTTCTTTTTACGTAAGCAGTTCATTGGCAATCAACACTGAATTTACTTTAAGTCTGGTAATTTGATTATTGTTTTGTACCAGTACCTATGAATGAATGCAATATATGAAAGAGCAAATGATTTCAAACATCTGTAATCTACTCATAATGAGATCATTTTAAATGTTAAGTTTTAAGTTCTGTTTTGTCTTGTCAGTGGTACCGTTTGGGCCATCGATGGTTCCGTTTTCGCCAGCGAAAATATGTACCATTTTTGCCAATTTGGTTCTGTTTTCGCCAAAACATTATGGTGCCGCTTTTTTCACGGTGCCGTTTAAGCTTGCATCCATTTTTTTATGGGAAAAGAGGGCGATAACATAACCGTATCATGAGTTAAATATTACGGGAAAAAGAGAATTTTATTTACGAACCGAAAAGAGAGCATTTTATGACAATTAATGTAAGACTCAAATAAGGTATTTACAAATAATTCATAATAAAAGTTATCAGTTGCAACAGCATTTTGTCGTAGTCATGCATTCCACGATCGTAGCTTCGATGATTGGCTTCATTTCAGGATGTTTTTATTTTTTGAGAGATACACTTTATTTTTTGTCAAATTGTCGAATCTTTAGCAACTAAAATGCTTTTCTCACAAACATATATGAAATTAAGTGTGAAATTATGATGTAAAAATCATATAGAATTGTAAACAGGAAAGTCCTCCTGAATTTCGTTTCCACCAAAAATACTCCGCTCGAATGGTCCCTTTAAGTGAACAATACTAGAAAGAACTCTCCCTTGCAGAACCACCCTGCGGAGAATCTTCTGAAGCCTGAAGGTGCATTCAAGTGGAAAGGTGCCTCAATTGGAGAGAAATCAGCCATTGTCGTCTTACAGGTAAATATACCTCACATTCATTTAGTTGTATGTAAGTACAATCCAAAATGGAGATTCCATAAGACTGAATAATGCGAAATAACTTTAACGCAATTGAACAAAAAAAACATAAGCATATTTTTCATCAAAGGTTGTTTTATGTTTTATGAGGTGTCAACTGTTCTGATAGGAAATTTGTTGAATGAAATAACAGTTTTTACACTAAGACATTATCTATTAATTGTTACATAATAAGATAAAAATATGTAGAGAATAAACAAACTAATGTAGTTCTATTAAGTTTCAAATCATGAGAGCAGAGCTAGTTCTTTATTCAGACTATTTAAATTTCTTGACTGGTGTTTAAAAATATTGTCCTAATAATGAATCCACATTTTTCAGTTGGAGAAAGCATCGCAGATCAACTTGATCGACATCGGCAATGAAGGGTCGGCTTTTGTTGAGGTCCTGGTAGGCAAATCTACCGCATCAGCGGACACGGACTACCAGGTAAACTTTTTCTTGTTAAATCGTCGTTCTCTTTCAGCCACTCATCCTGCTACATGTAAGAAGTTTTCTATAATCTTGTTTTCTACGCAATATTTTGAAAATAAATGTGTGTTTATTTCAAATCCTGGTCGTTGACGCAAGTGAAGCCCCTCGACTCTAATCACAAAAAATTCGTAAGATTATGACAGACTCAAGTACCATGGTTTGTCTTTTTTAACTACACGTTTGACAGAAAAAAATTTCTTTTGTCCTTATTTTTTCAATGGGTCAATTGTCTTTTCAAATGTCCGACAAGTTTATTCTTCCGATCGGTCAGTTTTCTGTTTCAAATGTCCATTAGGGTAATTTTCCGGTCAATCTGGATTCCAAATCGGACATGGTCGCAAATAGACCAATTTCTGCATAAATGGCGTATATATATATATCCGCCTACATCGTACACATACACTGATTTTCCATAAGGCCAGTCTCAATAAAATCAACCATGCTCCGAGGAATAGATAATAATAAAATAGATTGGAAAGCTAGCCTTAATTAATCAGTCAATTCCTTTGTCTAAAAATTTGTTGGAAAATAGGCCATGTTTTTAAGTGAAATTTCAATCGAGAATTATCTATTGCAACGAAAGAATCTTCTTCTTTTTGAACACCCCCTAATCCTGAAAGTCTTGTAAAGTTAAGGAAACTTCTAATTGCAGGTTCTGCTCGTAGCTTCATCATTTATGACCCCCCTGGAGAGCAGAAATGGAACTAATCGGAACAGCGTGCGGATGTTCGGAGCAGACAAGCTCTCCAAGATTTCTTCTGCACACAAGTGGGATCGAGTGAAAATAGTCTGCACACAGCCATTTTGTAAGGTCAGCAGACGTCCCTTCACGCCAGTGTTCGAAATATTGCAAATAATCATGACAAGCCCTGCAATGTCAGAACAGTTAGATAGAGAATACTAAATCGCGTCTCATCTAATAACATATTTATGAATGGTTTGGTATTTAACGAGTGAAGATAATCTGCACACAGCCATTTTGTAAGGTCAGCAGAGGGCCAGTGTTCAAAATATTGCAAATAATCATGACAAGCCCTGCAATGTCAGAACAGTTAGATAGAGAATACTAAACCGCGTCTCATCTAATAACATATTTATGAATGGTTTGGTATTTAACGAGTGAAGATAATCTGCACACAGCCATTTTGTAAGGTCAGCAGACGGCCAGTGTTCGAAATATTGCAAATAATCATGACAAGCCCTGCAATGTCAGAACAGTTAGATAGAGAATACTAAACCGCGTCTCATGTAATAACATATTTATTAATGGTTTGGTATTTAACGAGTGAAGATAATCTGCACACAGCCATTTTGTAAGGTCAGCAGAGGGCCAGTGTTCAAAATATTGCAAATAATCATGACAAGCCCTGCAATGTCAGAACAGTTAGATAGAGAATACTAAACCGCGTCTCATCTAATAACATATTTATGAATGGTTTGGTATTTAACGAGTGAAGATAATCTGCACACAGCCATTTTGTAAGGTCAGCAGACGGCCAGTGTTCAAAATATTGCAAATAATCATGACAAGCTCTGCAATGTCAGAACAGTTAGATAGAGAATACTAAACCGCGTCTCATCTAATAACATATTTATGAAACTAGTGAATGGTTTGGTATTTAACGAGAGAGAGTACAGGAAATATAAGGTGTTTTCATGAGTTTTGTTCATTGTGTTATAGATGACATAATGTTTTGAAACTTCGTACACCGTTTGATCCACCATTTAGACCACTTTTCATAAATAGAAAGGCGTTTCAGCGAGGCGCGGAAAATAAATACAAGCTTTCGAACAGAGAAAAGTCTTGGTGCAGAAAATTCCGTGATTCGCCTAGTGTGCTTGCAGTCAATGATAGAATTAATGGGAAAGTTAGTTTCCTCGATCCGGGATTCGCCAAGAGGGCTTACGGGCAATGTTATCGCGACCTGGAATATTCCGCGGTTAGCATCGTAAGGGTTAATCTGACCTTACACGTATCATGATACACTCTCTGTATCCTGATGATTGACTTTAAAATGGCCTATTTTGCCTAAAAATGAGAGGAGAAAGTTTTACCTTGAATAATCGCTATTGTTGAATTTTGAATAATCAAATCATCGCTATGAGATATCGAGATAAGTATCATATCATGAAAAATCTGTATTGTTACACCTGTACTTCCTTGTCAAGTAACAACCATCCACACTTTATACGTTTTGATTGGTAATAAGTTCAGACTGCAGTTAAAATGCAGGGGTTGAAATTAGTCCTATTGGGGTACTAGCCATTAGGACTAGTGCATTCCAGAGAGCACTAGCCCCGACATATTCTGACTAGCCAAATACACCGATATAATCTTATTTTCTTTAATAGATTCAACTCGTCCTTCTGACTACCAATGATTGCACTTTACTAGCCCAGCATGTTTTACACTAGCCATTGGCTACATTGGCTAGTGCTAATTTCGAACCCTGACTGATTAGGCAGAGAAATTGTGTGTAAATAATGATGATTGTATTGTTTTACAGACAGCAGCTTACGGCTTGTCCTTTATCAAATTCCACTCTCCTTCAGACGGCAAAGATCCTGAGGTCAGTATAACCATCCACCCATCCTTCCCTTTGTAAATCTTTATTCTTGTTTGTGATTCACGAGTGGTTAAGGATAAAACTCGGTATTCTGTTAAATGCATAAAATATCACAGATGCTGCATAAGAATCATCCTGCTACATCAGCGTATATGTCTCCGCGTTAGGCTACAACCTATCCCCTGATATCCTGCTATGGTATTCTGCCGTATCGCTATATAAAGCAAGCCAATCAAATGATGCCCTTTCAGCGATAGCGGCAAACTGGTTTCTTGGCTTTGTTCCGCGTGCTCATTAGGTTGTAGCCTAACGCGGAGACATATACACTGATGTAGCAGGATGCATAAGAATGCACTTGTTACAAGCAATAGAGGATATATCAATGTCCATGACGTTATGTTTACACAAATGCCTTTGTTTGTGTGCAAATATAAAATGGTAACAGTAAATGTTTTCCCCAGAATCCCTCCGCACAAAAGACACTTGGCGCTTTTAAGCTGAAGGCACCAGAAGCTGACGACATCAAAATTGGTTCTCTCTTCACAAAGCGCAACGAGAAACCCGAGCCTCCAGCAATCAAGGGTTTGTAGACACCAACATTCCGCTTCAGTGACTCAAGAAGTAATATGAATGAATGAATGAATTTCTTTATTTCCTCCAATGGCATTTGAAGATTACAAGGCAAAAACAATATCAATCAAATATGTACATGAGGAATAATTACAAGAAATTCAAACCATAACGTTGCACATTGCAATATTTACAGGAACATTTTTCAGAAGTATTTACTCAGAGAGATTCTTATATCGTAAATAAAGTGTGAGAATTCAAGTATTACAGTCTGTCTATCTTCATTTGTAAGGCCAGGAATGTCAAGGGGTGCACCACAGAATAGTGCCAATATTAGTTCTTTTTGAAAGTTAAAATTTTTACCAATGAATTCTCAATCCGAGATTTTCTGTCCCCTGTAGATCATTTTTGACATGAATAACTTGTGTCTGTCTTGGCTATGTTTTATATAGAGAATCCAATTATCAAACTCCTTAGTTCAGTGTTCGTACAAGCCTGGAAAAAGCCTGGAATATGGGCACTTGGCCAGAAAAAGCCTTAAAAACCTATTTTAGCCTTAAAAAACCTGGAAAATGACTAAAAAGCCTTAAATTCACTAACAACTATCTCAAAAGATTTCAAAAGTTTATACGCTTTTGTCTTGTGCAAAATTAATTAAGAGCTATTATTTTTTTATCAATACAATATTGTGTGGTTTCTGGTTGTCAACTTAGTCCAGATTTTAGTCCATTGCACAAGATCTGTTGCTTTGTGTGTTTCCAAGGATTCATGTGTGAATCATGCTTGATCTCACTAGCTGGAACTTTTGGCCTTGATTATGCCCAGTACAGCCTTGAAAATGGCCTTAATAAAATTTGGGTCTTAAATTTTTAGTACGAACCCTGTTTGTTTCACCCACATGTGACTTCTTACATGCTATGCAAGTGAGTAGGTTTAAACAATGTGCAATCCAAAAGCTGGGCGCATTTTCGAAATACCTGTTAATGAGAGAGCAGTGGTGTTCCTCGGTGATCACCTGAAGGGGTCATTTCGACAACTTTTTTGTTGTTGTTGATATTTTTTGTTCAATTCATGGGTTCAATGTTACATTGTCTTTACAAACATTTAAATCACTCTTTCACACTTTTCATAATTTGAGTTGCAGATAACACACCATTAGTAGGTAGACTGAGAACAAGATATTATTTGTCATGAAACAATTCTTATCTAAATGAGTAAATAACTAATGAAGTATATCTTTCACTATTGGTTAATTCGACAACTTTTAAGCAGACAGGCCCCTTTGCAATGGTAAAAGTATCCTACATTTTATAATTTTAAGGGACGCCAAACCATAAGTATGGCAAATGTCCCCAGGATCCCCTCTTAGACCAACACTGCGGAGATGAGAGAACCTGACGAGTGTTTGCAAATTTTTACTGGTGTTGATATTATTGTCTTCAACAGGAGCAGCAGCTGCAAGGGCTGCGTCGAAGATGGCCAACGAATCTCGACCATCCGCTAGCTCGCCCGCATTCCGCAGAGAAGCGGAGGATAAACCGAGCCCGGTAGTGGTCTATTTGTTACCTAGTTTATTTTACAATCAATAAACTTGTAGAATTATGTGTAACAATTTGACAAAGAAAATTATTAATATGACATGCACCTCAAATGATATTTCCATGATATTTTTTGGTCCTTTTCTTTCTTTGCCCTCAAAAGCAGGCAATAAAAGTAAAAATCTGAAAACAATCCAGCGGGCTAGAAATAAAATCTGTCAATTCCTTCTTTTGTCCAATATCTTCACACCTAAAAGAAACATCCCCTGGCAATAACATTTCCATTGTTTGAACAGTGTTCCTTATTGTACTGAAAATCTTATTGTTTCAAGGCAAAAAGGAAGCACAGCGTGTCCGATGATGAAGAACCCACTCCTGCTTCAGCTTCAAAGACGCCAACTACGAAGACGCCGTTACGTAAACAGTCTAGTAGTATGAGTTCAACTATTTCCTCCTCGTCAAAAGGCGAGGCCACACCCCCTCTCAAACGTGTCAAGAGTGAGTTCGATAACTTTATTTTTATTTTACTGTATATTTGAAACGTCATTGAGTTTTGAAAGTCTTGCAAAATATCTTATTCACTGATTTTGATTTCTTAAATTATCTGAATTTTTTCAAAATTTGCTGTTTCAACCAAGTGCAGCTTGAAATACAGTTACTGCTCTCATGTTTGTGTACCCGCCAGTCGGCGGATTCACTGTAACGTGTATTACTATTTCAAATATGAAGAAGACTCATAAATTATAAATCCTGCCACTAGGAAACTTGATATTTGGATCAAAACAACATTTGTCGATGTGCCTTTCGAAGACTGCAACTTCTTGAGATCTTTGTTTTTGACAGTTTTATTTATTAGCTCACCTTTACAAAGTAAATGTGAGCTTATGTCATGGCGCTTCGTCCGTCGTCCGTCTGTCTGTCCGTCCGTCCGTCCGTCTGTCTGTCTGTCCGTCCGTCCGTAAACTTTCAGGAAAAAGACTACTCCTCCTAAACGAATCCAGATATCATTCTGAAATTGTAGTATGTTATACCCATGGTGATTCCTCACAGAAAGGTAGACGTTTTAGTTTTGAGAATCCAAGATGGCCGCCATGGCAGCCATATTGAATTTTCAATTAGATTTCAGGAAAAAGACTACTCCTCCTAAACAAATGCAGATATCATTCTGAAATTGTAGTATGTTATACCCATGGTGATTCCTCACAGAAAGGTAGACGTTTCAGTTTTGAGAATCCAAAATGGCCAGCATGGCAGCCATATTGAATTTTCAATTAGATTTCAGGAAAAAGACTACTCCTCCTAAACGAATCCAGATATCATTCTGAAATTGTAGTATGTTATACCCATGGTGATTCCTCACAGAAAGGTAGACGTTTCAGTTTTGAGAATCCAAGATGGCCGCCATGGCAGCCATATTGAATTTTCAATTAGATTTCAGGAAAAAGACTACTCCTCCTAAACGAATGCAGATATCATTCTGAAATTGTAGTATGTTATACCCATGGTGATTCCTCACAGAAAGGTAGACGTTTCAGTTTTGAGAATCAAAGATGGCCGTCATGGCAGCCATATTGAATTTTCAATTAGATTTCATGAAAAGACTACTCTTTCTAAACCAATCTAGATATCATTCTGAAATTGTAGTATGTTATAACTATGGTGATTCTGCACAGAAAGGTAGACGTTTCAGTTTTGAGAATCCAATATGGCCGCCATGGCAGCCATATTGAATTTTCAAATAGATTTCATGAAAATGACTCCTTCTCCTAAACCAATCTAGATATCATTTTCATATTGTAGCATGTTATACCTATAGTGATTCCTCCCAAAAAGGTAGACGTTTCAGTTCTGAGAATCCAAGATGGCCGCGATAGCAGCCATATTGACTTTTCAGCTGCAGATGACACATCATTATTACTAAATTTTAAGCTTTCATCAAGTGATCACTCGCACCATATAAATTCTCTAATTTGAACTTACTAATCATAATATTATCTTGAATATGGAATATTTAAGATTGTCATGCAAGTTGTTCTATATTTTTAAGTGTTTCTAAAACATTAAGATGATAGACAAACATAATTAATTAATTTGTTTAAAATATTTATGGCAACTAGCTGCAAAAACCCAATGACATTAAACATCATGTTGAATTTTAAACAATGGTATCTCCCTTATATTCCTTTAAATACCACACAAAAGGGGTCAACCAGAGTTCAGATATTCCTGTTGAGTCCACTATGCATTTCTAATACACATCCCAATACAGGCTGCTAGCATCACAGTCTCAGCTGCTAGTCTGTTGCATAATCAACCTGACCCAATTGATATGGTAGAGCATTATGCTATATGGCCATGTGTATGCAATAAGAGTTATGGAAATTAGACTTGTATTCTCATGACAGTGATATGTTCTTTCTAAGAAAAACAACTTACACAAAATTTGTCAACAGTAAGCTTTGTGTTTAGCAATCTACATGATAAGTTGATGTGGAAAGAGTTATTTTACATCAGGTTCCACTTCCTGTGTTTTACTCATATTTGTACCATTTCTATATCTAACAGAAGTTCTTCTTGACACAAAATCAATTTAGGACATAAGCTAACTATATTTTGTGAAATTATATATATTTTTCACAACAATTTATGTTCTCATGTTCAAGTCTTTTAATACCACACATAAGGGCTTAGCCAGAGTTCAGGTTTACATGCTCAGCACACTAGGGTGCTTCTCCAAATATACATACACAAAGCCAAATACACAAATTGCTACACTCTCCTTAAGGATCTTGGGCTAGCTGCCCTGCCTGCTTGTATATTGCATAGTAATCCTGACCTAATTGATAAATAGAACATAATGGACTTTATGGAAAGTATATAAATTGTCTTTATGAAAAGTATACTTGTATTCTAATAATAGTAATACTTTTTACAAATAACAATTTAAACAAGTCTAGAATCAGCTTTTGTGTACAACAATCTGCACGATGAGTTAATATTAACAAGTCAAGAATCTGCTTTTATGTACAGTAATCTACATGATAAGTTAATAATAGAGGTATTTTGTATCAGGTTCCAGTTCCAATACCATGTGTTTTATAAATACCTGTAAAACTAAATGATAATTGTATCATGCTGAAGGGGTTCTGGGAAAAACATGTCATCATAGAAGTCATTATTTTTCAATTAGATTTCAGGCCAAGTACTACTCCTACTAAATCAATTAAGATATCATTCTGAAAAGTGAGTATTTTTTTATATAGTGATTCCTGACAAAGACGCATTTATTTTATTATCAAGAATCCAAGATGGTCAATATGTCAAATATATTGAATTTTCAATTAGATTTCATGAAATTCATTGAAAAGAATACATTTCCTGATCAATCAAATCAATGTCATTATATTTGTATTGATACGCTTGTTGTAATATTTATCAACACTATAAATACAGTTACAAAAAGATGTATGAATCATCTTTATCTGCGAACAGCCTGAAGCATGACTGTTTTAATAAATCCTTTTTAATAAAACATAAAATGATAAAAGTTGTTCACTCCATCAGTGGGTTACATAATTCCTGACACTTCATATATGGCAAATAACATAGCCAGTGAGGGATAAATAAAAAATTGTTAATCATCTATATCTGATTACGGTCTGAACAATGATTATCTAGATAATTATAATGATCATTCAATTCAAACAAATCCTTTTCAAAAGCATTTAAAATGATTAAATTTGTTCACTCCCAACACTAACTGTAAGGTTTTTTTACTCCTTTGTTCCCATGCAATTAATTTATTCCAAATTGAAAATTTTGGTTAATGAATGACTAATTATCTTTTATTTTGTTTGTCATGCTAATAAAAGATATAATATTCATCTTCAAAACAGCATTCATTGAACAGCTGTCTGAACAATTCTTTTTTTACAAAGTCTTTCTCACCAATTCTCTCTGTTAGTTAAGATACTTCAATAAACATATTACTGAGTTGACCTCCAGATTATTTCCATTGCAAACCTCTCTTTTACCCCCACCCCTTCTATCCCCCCCCCCCCCCCCCCCCCCCCCCCCAAACACCCCATTTCCCCTCCTATCCTTCCAGCCCCTCTCCTGCAACTCTCCTCTAAAGGGTATCTGTATTGCATATTGAAATGAGGGGAGGACACTCACTATATGGAATAACAGTAACTTACATAAGAGGATAAGTTACATAAGCTACATGCAGGTGCAAGAGGTCATCATAGGTCTGCATATCTAGTAATTAGCATAAACCCCCATGTTGCTAGCCTATTCTGACCAATCAGATTGCACTAACATATGTCAAGATTTAAGATACAATGTATTCAGAAATCTTCAGTTAAAATTACATGAGACATTGACCTGGACAGTTTACTTTGGCAATTGGACTTATCACTAGCTGAATTTGTGATTTGTGTCAGAGGGATATATTCCAAATGTTTATGTGCATCATCTTTTTAGTTCTTTGGAAGTTGAGAGTGTGACTAAATGAATACTCCTAAACCAATCAAGATATCATAATGAAATTAATACAGATGCCCACATAAAAGTAGCATTTTGAAGATTAAAAAGTCCAAGATGGTCACCAATTCAGTCATAGATATACAAAAAAGTTATACAAAAATCTACTGCTTGTTAACAAATCATGATTATATCATTCTTGTATTAATGTGTGTTCAAGCTCTAGTGGTTTCCAACAGAAGAATAGCATTTTAAAAGATAAAAAAATCATGATGACAGCCATAATCAATTATCATATAAAAGATGGTTACACAATTAAACCATATATTACCACATCATTCATTTTAAGGTGAGCTTCTGTACCCTCGGTACTTTTATTTGATAAAATGTCTTGGACACTTATGGGAAATGTCATCTTCTGGTAACTCTTATTTAAAGTCAGCCCAGCAGGTCTCATGGTTTGATTGTTACAGTCAATGCTCATAAGTTTCCCTGCAATAATACTAGCAGCCGTGATAAAAGTGAAATACTCACCTCACCTCATCTCATCTCACATAGAATCACCTCACCTCAGCTTACATCACTTCACCTCACCTCACCACACCTCACCTTACATCACATTACATCACCTCACATCACATTACATCACATTACATCACCTCACCTCAACCCATCCCATCCCTGATCACCTTACATCACATTACCTCACCTCATCTCACATCAAATCACCTCATCTCACCTTACATCACCTCACCTCACCTCATCTCACCTTACATCACCTCACCTTACATCACCTCACCTCACCTTACATCACCTCACCTCACCTCAACCCATCCCAGCCCTCCTCACCTCACCTCACCTCACCTCACCTCACCTCACCTCACCTCACCTTACATCACCTCACCTCACCTCACCTTACATCACCTCACCTCAACCCATCCCAGCCCTCCTCACCTCACCTCACCTCACCTTACATCACCTCACCTCAACCCATCCCAGCCCTCCTCACCTCACCTCACCTCACCTCACTACCACACCTCACCTTACATCACCTCACCTCACCTTACATCACCTCACCTCACCTCAACCCATCCCAGCCCTCCTCACCACACCTCACCTCACCTCACCTCACCTCACCTCACCTCACCTCAACCCATCCCAGCCCTCCTCTCCTCACCTCACCTCACCTCACCACACCTCACCTCAACCCATCCCACCCCTCCTCACCACACCTCACCTCACATTACCTCACCTCACCACACCTCACCTCACCACACCTCACATCACCTCACCTCACCTCACCTCACATTACCTCACCTTACCTCACCTTATATCACATTACATCACCTCACCTCATCTCACCTTACTCAATAAGATATTTCTTTCTCCTAGCGGAGCCCCCTAAGCCCTCGGCCGGTAAACTCTTCCATAAGCTGATGGAGAAGGTTGTTTTTGTGATGAGCGGGTTCCAGAACCCGTATCGAGGAGAACTGCGGGACAAAGCTCTGGAGATGGGAGCCAAATACAAACCTGACTGGGGGCGCGGCTGTACACATCTCATGTCAGTTATAACCACTTTTTCCAATTTTTTTGGTTTCATTGAATGATTTCACAAAACCAATTGTGAATGTCACCAATATTGAGCAAGAGCATTTAAACATTATTCAGAGTTGATAACATTATGAGTCTTATTTGAGTAAATTACACATTTATGAAACTTGCTTTATGTCACTTTAAGAGGCAGAAGTCTGGTAACAATAATATGTCTTCCTAAAAAGGAAATAAATGTTAGTAACCTACCAATTAATTACTACTTAGTTAATTAGTTAAGGTCAACCTGTGAAAAGGTTGCTTGGTGCCTTGTCTTATATGTCAAGTATAGTCTATCTGTCTTTGTGTCTGTATGTCTGTCTGTATATCTGTATGTCTATCTGTCTGTCTGTCTATCTGTATGTCTGTCTATTTGTATGTCTGTCTGTCTGTCTATCTTTATGTCTGTCTGTCTATCTGTATGTCTGTCTGTCTATCTTTGTGTCTGTATGTCTGTCTGTATATCTGTATGTCTATCTGTCTGTCTGTCTATCTGTATGTCTGTCTATCTGTATGTCTGTCTATCTGTCTTTGTGTCTGTATGTCTGTCTGTATATCTGTATGTCTATCTGTCTGTCTGTCTATCTGTATGTCTGTCTATCTCTGTCTGTATGTCTGTTTGTCTGTCTGTCTATCTTTATGTCTGTCTGTCTATCTTTATGTCTGTCTGTCTATCTGTATGTCTGTCTGTATATCTGTCTATCAGTATGTCTGTCTATCTGTATGTCTATCTGTCTATCTGTATGTCTGTCTGTCTGTCCACAGCTGTGCTTTTGCCAACACCCCCAAGTTCAACCACGTGAACGGGAAAGGGAAGATTGTCACCAAGAACTGGATCCTTGACAGTCACAAACAGAAGAAACTGATGCCTTGGAGGAAGTGAGTCTTATTCCAATGTTTATTATACCCTGCCCAACGTAGTTATGGGGGATATTTAAATGAGCTTCATCCGTTTATCCGTCCGTTTGTCCGTCCCGATATTATTTCCGAAGAAAATCTCAAATACTGTAAGACATAACTCAACCAAACTTGGTATATGATATTATGGATCAATCATAATGTGTAGATGTGCCCTTTGGAGGTTTCAACGTTTTGGAATTATTTTTTTGTGGCGGTTTTAATGAAAATGTATCTTAGGATTTCGTAACTTTCGTTTATGGAGCAAATCTTTAAAACCGTAAGACCTAGCTCAATAAAACTTGGTACACAGGAAACGGGAGATACTTAAAATTCATTATCATGGTTTATTTTTTCCAAATATTGCAAATGGCGGGGGATATAGACGATGCTGTGTGCTCGTACTCATCACCTTTAATATCCGCATATATATATATCTGTCCGTCTGAGCTAAAAGGGACAGTTTTTCTTAGAATCTACTTAAGATATGAATCATAGGAAAACGAAATATGCTGTGTGTCTTCAATACCTTGATGGAGTTTAGTGTGAAATTATTTTTTACAGAATTATAACCTTCTGTTTTTTATCCCCCGCAACAACGAAGTTGCGGGGGGTTTTAAAATGGGTACCCTCCGTCCGTCCGTTACACTTGGTGTCCGGCTCATAACTTTGTAACTTATCAACCATTACAATTCAAATTTGTCATGGTAATGAAGAAACATGTAATAATGTGTCATGAGTAACAATTTTATGAAAATCTACATTAAATATAAGGTTTTTGGATAAAGAGTGGTAAATTTGTAAGAAATTTGTCACAAGTCCTATCCGGCTCACAACTTCTAAATTAATCATCATATATTGATCAAAATTGATATGGAGATACATAATCATATGAAGGTGTGTCATGAAGAACAATTTTGAAAATATTTTTATAAATTTTGCCTTTTTTGGCCAAAAATGAGGACTCTGTTGCAAGTCCTGTCCAGCTCACAACTTCTAAATTAATCATCACATATTGATAAAATTTGATATGAAGATACATAATGAAGGTGTGTCATTAAGAACAATTATGAAAATGTTTGTTTACATATGGTCAAATTGATCATGGAGATGCAAATACATAATACATAAATTCATTCGTTTGATCGTAATTTTGTCAGTTTTCTCGAATTATGCCCAACAGTGAACATAAAGTTGGCATCATTTAGTTTTTTTATTAGAACAGTTTCCTTCATATCCGGGAAAAGTTATTTTGTGTCACAAAAATTAATAGGCAATATGATGAGGAAAACCTATACATATTGTGCAATTTGCGGGGGATATAGCTTGACCATGTCAGCTGCTTGTTTTTACATTTAGGTTGTTATGAGAACTAAAGTGAAAACCAATTATGCAGAGGATGTTAATGACATTGTCTTCTTTTTCCCTTCTATCCAGATATCGACTCGGAGACGCTGATTCACCGGACGAATCGTCATCTGACGAGGAACCACTACCTGCTCCTAAACCACAGAAACGAGGCAAGTCTTTAGTCTGATGTTCGCAGGTTTCAACACAATGCATAGTTTTAATAGCCTGCAATAATACTAGTGATGCGCTCTAAATGAAATAATCTTGAAAACAGCGTTATGCCAATAATAACCTCACCACTTATAATTGAACAAACCACCTTTTAAATTAAACTTTCGTGGTTGAAGAATGATCAGGTATTGGGAAAAGCAGGTGCTGAGGAAAATGAGCCATTTTGCATGTTGAATGAAAAAGTTGCCCTTTATTATTTTGAAGTTAACTGTTGATACAATGGGCAATAGTCGATTTGAAATTGTTCTGAATTGATAAAAACGCCACCCATTGTCAAAGAAGTTGTTCGCAATCCCCGAATAATACATCACTTTGAAACCAGGTGAAATCTATCACCCATATTTTGCTGCTTACTGCACCAAAGAGATTCTGTGAGGTGATACCTGCTCATAGCTACTCTGCGACTAGGCTATCAGCATTACTTGATATTTTGTTTGAATGTATGAATTGTTTGAGGCATTTTTTAATATGGAGATATGAAGAAGACAAACTGTTTTATAGATGATCAAAGATTAATGATGATCATCTATAAAACTTGTCTTCTTGAATGTATGAACGTGTTGGAACGTAGGAGCCAACCTTTGGTAATTTGTTGGCATCAGTTTAAACTAATATGGTCTTATTCCAGGCTCAGTAAACCTAGCCTCTATAATACCCGTTTCACTTGGATATTGAATCTAGCAAAATGAAGTAGGGTCGCGTCAGCCGATTTATCAAATTGACCAATCATGGATCGTCTTACCAAGCTGCAATAGTCTGCATTCTCACAAATAACTTTGAAGGGTCATAGGTCGGCGAAAGGTTGGCTGACGCGACCTGCTACTGCGTCTAGCTCGACTCAATATCGCGGGTGAGGCGAGTATTTATTTAGACTGAGCAAGAGTCATTTACACTTGTGACCTAGCCACAGGGATATCCCGCTAGCCAGAACCAGAATTAATGCGCTTATTGTTCAATCGTTTATCTCAAATCAAAATTTGCATTTACTTAGACTGATCTTATTCACATGTAAAATTATGTTTCTTAACAATCCCAACTTGTGTGTTTTTCTGTATACAGACAGTGCAAAAAAAGCCCCTGTCAAGAAGACACCGCCTCACAAAATGGAAGATGGTGAGTAGTGTCTAAGTACAAAGCTTTTTTCTCAAAATGTTTTTGAATTTTGGTTCATCTTAATGGCATTTGCACTAGTTAACACCAGAGGGATAGTTTGTTGGGATGGAGTCAGCGTTGAGATTCCAATCCTAACTTGAGCTTAACCTAGGTATGGTGTATATATATGTTTATTCATATTCATGTTTTTTCTGGAAGCTGTCTCCGTTGGCAGTTCAATCGTTTTTAAGCATTACATTTGTAGAGAGAATTTATGTCTTCCCATGAAGGGTCTGAGACCTATTTGTTCTGGTGGAGTTAAAGTTGGGATGGCGTCTTTGTTCCAATTATTTCTGGGGCGGGATAGCGCATTTGTTAGCGAGTTTAGCTTCGAATCAGGAGGTCCATGGTTCGAATCAGGAGGTCAGGGGCTCGGCAACTTTGTCTGCAGTAGAGAACTGTTCTACACGCAGTCAGGTTTGGGTGCAATGCTACACTGAATTTCAGTGCAGTAACACCCATGGTTGCTAGTTCCAGCTGATGCTCGCAGGTTTCACCGCAATACATAGCCACAATAGTGTTGCGGGATTTCTCCCTGCAATAATACTAGCACCCGTGATATAAGTGAAATACTCTTGAAAGCGGCGATAAACCCCATTTCACCTCACCTCACCTCCAATTATTCCGGAGCATAACTCTCCATTCAACACCTAGTTGATAACTGAACATGTACAGTAGAACATGGATATAGCGAACTTGGATATAGCGAACAATCGGATATAGTGAACACATTTTTAAGTCCCATCAAGAGCCCTATGCATGGCGACCAAACGTGAGTAGCGAACACCGGATATAGCGAACTTAATTCTTTGATCCCTTGGAGTTCGTTATATCCGAGTTCTACTGTATATAGGGCAGTGTTAGAAATAAGCATCCAAAAACTGCTTGTCAATAAGGACCCTCAGATAGGAAAAACTGTGGGTTCAACTCTTAAACTGTTGGCAATCATTATCAGTACTGATTTGACTTATTCTGAAATAATATTATTCTTGGTATCAGTATGCTATAAATACACAAAACTGTAATCAGTTTAGAGTGATAGTAATGAAGGTTTGGCAGGGAAATATGTCTTTCAGCAAGTATTGTAAGAAAGGAACAATATCATAAAAAACTGCGAGCCTGAAAGTGCAGCGATTGGGAAATACATCTTTGACAATGGGCCATTTTCAGTGTTTTTTTGCAATTATCTGAATTTTAAATGGGCCATTGTCCATTATATCAATTGTAAACTTCACAATTTTAGTGGGCCATTTATTCATCCAATGTGCAAAATGGCCCATGGCCCCTGCCTTTCCCAATCACTGAAAGTGTGAATAACTGTCTGCGTATGGCCTACAGGCCTACGGTGATTTCAAACACTGATATAGAGAATATATGACTTGATGTTTCAGACCCGTACGGAGGAGCCACGGACTCTGGGGAGGACACGGAGGACGAGATCAGGAGGTGAGGACGACTCCTCATTCAGCCGTATCACTATATATAGCAAGCCAATCAAATGATTCCCTTTCAGCGATAGCGGCAAACTGGTTTCTTGGCTTTGTTCCGCGTGATTCGAATTAACCAATGGGAGTGCTATTAGATTATACATCTGATTCTCATTGCAGGCTCCCGCTAAGCTCCAAATTGCACTCTCTTAGATTTCCACAAGCGACATCACTAGACAACAGTGTGTGGAGAGAGGCTATAAATAGCGCTTAGTAACCACCAAATATTAAAATTTATTACTCTCCCGTTGAAGATTTGATGCTGTTTAATAAATCTACCATATTATTGCACATATGTGTCATAACATCGCGCGCTGTTCAAATGACGTGACGTAATGATGATGTTACAATTGTTAAGCATGACGTCACAATGTCTGTCGGCGACTTTCTTTGTATTTTTGCTATGTAATTAAGCCAGTAATGAATTAAATACTAAACTCTGCCCATTTCATAAAATTTTATGAAACTCGTGATTGGTATAGGTATTTAACACGCTTACGCTCGTTAAATATCAACCCATTCACTCGTTTCATATATATGTTATAAAACTGGACATCTCTTTATCTCAAGCATCCGCATCTAACAAATCACACCTTTTTTAGCTCATAAGGACTGAAAGTCCAGATGGGCTTATGGCATGGCCCCTCGTCCGTCGTCTGCCTTCCATAAACTTTTGACACTTTCGACTTCTCCTCATGAACCATACACATTAGAGAGCTGAAATTTTGTGTACAAGTACCTTAGCATATGGAGATTCTAATTTGTAAATATAAATAATAGGGTCACAGGGGTCACAACTTTAAAAACCTATTTTCATCTTCTTCTCCAGTTCCAGAAGGACTAGAGAGTTAAAAATGATATGTGCAGACTCCTTGGCAAATGGGGATTCTAATTTGTAACTTTGGTGACCCTGTGATCCCAAATAGGGTCACAAGGGTCACAACCTTAAATACCTATTTTCATCTTCTTCTCCAGTACTAAAAGGACTATAGAGTTGAAAATGATATGTGCAGACTCCTTGGCCAATCAGGATTCTTAATTGTAGATTTCGTGACCCAATGACCCCAAATAGGGTCACAGGGGTCACAACCTTAAAAACCAATTTTCATCTTCTTCTCCAGTTCCAAAAGGTCTAGAGAGTTAATATTTATATGTGCAGACTCCTTGGACAATGGGGATTCTAATTTGTAACTTTGTTGACCCTGTGACCCCACATAGGGTCACAGGGGTCACAACCTTAAAAAACTATTTTCATCTTCTTCTCAAGTTCCAAAAGGTCTAGAGAGCTGAAATTATATGTGCAGACTCCTTGGCCAATGGGGATTCTAAATTGTAGATTTCGTGACCCCATGACCCCAAATAGGGTCACAGGGGTCACAACCTTAAAAACTTATTTTCATCATTATCTTTAGCTTCTAAAGGTCTGTTGAGCTGAAAGACTGCATGTAGACTCCTTGGCCAATTAGGATTCTAAACTGTAGGTTTTGTGACCCCATGACCCCAAATAGGGTCACAGGGGTCACAATCTTAAAAACCTATTTTTCTCCATTAGATGACAGTCTATGGCAAATTTATTTCTCCTTGGATATTTTAGTGTGGACTTCTTTCACTGTCTGATATTGGCGATCTAGAAAGTGTTGAATAATAATACATTTGTTTTGTAATTTTTTTATAGGTTTTCTTGCAATAGGTAACATCAGTTTCATTTTTAGCTCATCTTGCCTGTATGAAGCAAACTTGATATGATGCCTGATGAGCTACAGAGCCAATGGCTCTACATTTCTCACTCTTGTTGTCTCCATCTGTAAAAAAAGAAAATAGAACCATTGGCACTGTAGCTCATTAGGTTTCATGGCGCGATAGCGGAGTGGTTAGTGCATTCTGCTTCGGATCGGGAGGTCCGTGGTTCGAATCCCGCCAGAGGATCGGCAACTTTGTCTGCAGTAGAGAACTGTTCTACACGCAGTCAGGTTTGGGTGCAATGCTTCACTGAATTTCAATGCAGTACCACCCATGGTTGCTAGTTCCAGCCGATGCTCGCAGGTTTCATCGCAATGCATAGTTACAATGGTGTTGCTGGCTTTCTACCTGCAATAATACTAGCAGCCGCGATATAAGTGGATTAATCTTGAAAGCAGCGATAAACCCCACATCATCTCATTAGGTTTCATGGCATGTTGTCTGTTCGTTTATCTGTCTATAGGCTTATTCTGAATCATAATAATCAATTGCCTCTCAACTCAGTCTGATTAAAATCGACCGTGCTCCGAGGAATAAAATATAAAAAATATTGTCTCTATTGGGGCTCGAACCATTCGGGATATCCTCTCCGTCTTGGTCTGAATGCACCCACCTCTATCGCGTGTTGCTATAACCACTTTAGCGCAGACAAACCCAGGCGTAAGCTATCCAATCACATCCTCGTTTTTAAATAGCGTTTAGCGGTGGTTATGTATAACGAATGGTACACTGGAGTTACCTGTCTCTAGTATGATATCGAAGCTTTTACTGCGCTCCTTTCGATTGGCTAGATGAGCTTGTGTCAGAACATGCGGGTGATATGGGTGCCTTCAGACTGTGAATGAGAGGAAAGCCGGGCTGGGTGATGTTCGAACCCCGCTAGAAATAATTTTATTTTTTTTCTCTCATCACAGTTGATTTTAATCAGACTGCGTCTCAACTGCTTGTTTTCAATTTGTAAATTGTAAATAACAAAAAAGTACCAAGTGACATATTTTTAAAAACATTTTTTTCCATTCTCTAAAAGCTGAAGTTTTATGATTATTCTCCACTTACTGGTGTTTCTATTCTGTGGAGACCTTACATTGTGTATGTTGAATTAGGTCTCTAGATTGCCCTATAGAACACTTTATTACCTACGAGGGCAGTCATATCTAGGTTCATATTTTTAGCTCATCAGGACTGAAAGTCCAGATGGGCTTATGGCATGGCCCGTCGTCCGGCGTCCGTCCGTCCGTCGTCCGTCCGTCGTCCGTCTGTAAACTTTTGACACTTTCGACTTCTCCTCATGAACCATACACATTAGAGAGCTGAAATTTTTTGTACAAGTACCTTAGCATATGGAGATTCTAATTTGTAACTTTGGTGACCCTGTGACCCCAAATAGGGTCACAGGGGTCACAACCTTAAAAACCTATTTTCATCTTCTTCTCCAGTTCCAAAAGGAGTAGAGAGTTAAAAATTATATGTGCAGACTCCTTGGCCAATGGGGATTCTAAATTGTAGATTTCGTGACCCCATGACCCCAAATAGGGTCACAGGGGTCACAACCTTAAAAACTTATTTTCATCTTCTTCTCCAGTTTTAAAAGGACTAGAGAGTTGATAGTGATATGTGCAGACTCCTTGGACAATGGGGATTCTAATTTGTAACTTTGGTGAACCTGTGACCCCAAATAGGGTCACAGGGGTCACAACCTTAAAAACCTATTTTCATCTTCTTCTCCAGTTCAAAAAGGTCTAGAGAGCTGAAATTATATGTGCAGACTCCTTGGCCAATGGGGATTCTAAATTGTAGATTTCGTGACCCCATGACCCCAAATAGGGTCACAGGGGTCACAACCTTAAAAACCTATTTTCATCATCTTTAGCTCCTAAAGGTCTATTGAGCTGAAAGACTGCATGTAGACTCCTTGGCCAATTGGGATTCTACACTGTAGGTTTTTGTGACCCCATGACCCCAAATAGGGTCACAGGGGTCACAATCTTAAAAACCTTTTTTTCTCCATTAGATGACAGTCTATGGCAAATTTATTTCTCCTTGGATATTTTAGTGTGGACTTCTTTCAGTGTCTGATTTTGGCGATCTAAAAAGTGTTGAATAATAATACATTTGTTTTGTAATATTTTTATAGGTTTTCTTGCAATAGGTAACATCAGTTTCATTTTTAGCTCATTTTGCCTGTATAAAGCAAACTTGATATGATGCCTGATGAGCTACAGAGCCAATGGCTCTATTATTCATATGTTGCCCTAGGGCAAAATATCACTTTTTCATTGTGACGTCACATTATAAACAATTCTTTGACGTCACGGTTCATCTATGACAATTTATACGGGCCGGCGGCTGCTAGGTCGCCTATCCTGAGAAGTAGGTTTTAAGTATTTTATTTGATTCTGGGACTACGGTAATAAACAGAATATTATATTCGTGCTCATGACATACAATGTTTACGACACTCGTGCCTAAATATCAGTATTTTCCTCGCTCTCGCTCGAGAAATACTGATATTTAGGCACTTGTGTTGTAAACATAGTATGTCATGGACACTCATATAATGTCCTCTATTTATTCTTACGTTTATTTGACACATTTCAGGGCAAAGGAAAAAGTAGCAAAGCACGAAGCTGCAGCAATGTCCAGAACTCCCTCAAAGACTTCCGATCCTGATCCTTTTGCTGGCTCAACTGATGAGGATGAAGATGTTTCCACGGCAACACTCCCAATGGATGAAGATGATGATGAAGTCAAGGCAACCGTTGTCCAGGACGATGATGACGATGATGATGCTGATTCGGGCTTACCGGATCTACCAGATTTCTTCGCAGACAAAAATTTCTTCTTGTATGGAGACTACCCAGCAGCTGAGAGACGACTGATGGTTCGATACATCGCAGCTTATGACGGGTCAGTGGGCAGTGCCCTTGTCATTTGATGAATGATTAATTTATAGATCTTTTAGTTATGTGATTAATCTTTCTGAAGATATTGTTCTGGTTCCAAGGAATAAAATGTTCTATGTATAAAACTATCGAGAGACGTCTGATGGTTTGATACATTGCAGCCTATGATGGGTCAGTGAAGGGTTCTTCTAAGTGTTTGGGAAATATCCTATGCCCTTGTCATTTGATGAGTGATTAATTTATTATATTATTTTATATCTTTTGGTTATGTGATTAATCTTTCTGAAGATATTGTACTAGTTCATGGGAATTAAATTTCTAAAATGATTATCAAGATACAAAATCGTCTACACAATGTCTGATGTTGTATGTTCTTCCAAGTTTTGGGGTATGTACTCTGCCCTTGTCATTTAATGAATGATGTATGTTCATTTTGATTTATAGATCTTTTGGTTATGTGATAAACTTTTCTGAAGATATTGAACTAGTTCCAAGGAATAAAATTTTCTAAATATAAAACTATCGAGATACAAAATCCTGTACAACAAGGTCTGACAGCAACCCCATAGGGCGTATGTTTTCAACCAGTTAAGTGAAGGCGAAACCTAGTGGTTAGCTAACCAATCACATGATTGGGCTAATAAGGCAGCTAGCGTGATCATGTTGAAAGCATGGTCCACTGAGTTATCTGCCCCTAACTACTAATACAAAAGGCTTTTATGGGACAACTTTTGATTGGTTAGCTGAGCTTACATCAGAACATACAACCTACTGGGCTGCAGTCAGACCTAGTTGAGAGGTAACCTTATTAAGTTCAATTCTCGATAGAGTTAATATTTTGAAACTCTATTCCTGTGAACTAGGACGGTTTAAATCAGACTAGAGATTGACAGGATTTAACTTCTAATGTTATTATCACAAATAATTCCCCATTCATTTTATAATTCGTATAATTTTATAATTGTTTTGTTCTTCAGATGTCTTGAGGAGTACATGACTGACACGGTCAAGTACGTCATCACCGGGTCCAGCTGGGACGACAACTTTAATGAGGTCAGTTTGAGTCTTCATGTTCACTCAATTTAATTCCTTGAAGAAGAACAAGTAATATGGATAGTCAACTTCTTTATTGCATGAAATGCGACGTTTCAGTGCAGATACTAACATCATTTGCTTGATAACGGTGTTAGTATCTACACCGAAATGTCGCATTTCATGCAATAAAGAAGTTGACTATCCATATAACTTGGGTTTCTTCATCAACCAGCTTCTAAATGCCTCTCAAAGAAGTAAATCCTTGTTGGAGCCTTTTCTTGGCATGAATTAGAGAATACAAGTCTTTACAGTAACTTATTTGAGAGGTATTTTAGAAGTTGGAATGACAATAATGCAGAAGAATATATGGATGACAACTTCTTTATTCATTGCATGCAACTTTTTGACACAGATTCTTGTGTCGTTCTCAAGCAGAGAAACATCGAAACGTGCATGCAACTTTTTGACACAGATTCTTGTGTCGTTCTCAAGCAGAGAAACATCGAAACGTGCATGCAACTTTTTGACAAAGATTCTTGTGTCGTTCTCAAGCAGAGAAACATCGAAACATGCATGCAATTTACAAAGAAGTTGTCATCCATATGTTCCTCTGAATTCTTTGCTGTGTTTATTTTCATTGATGGATCCAATATTTATTTGACAAACATGGAATTTAATTCCTACATGCACTCCCTACCTTGAGTTTGTGGATAAACAAGGTTATTGTCAAGAAAGAAAAACATTTTCAATTTATTATATGACTTAATAGTCGTATTTAAAAGAAAATCATTCATTTCAGATTGGTACTTGGCATTTTCGTCAAAAAGCATATGTAGCTGTCCCTTTTGGGATTTTCAACTTCTTCAGATTTTCATTTATTTCATGGAAATGGAACATTAGAATTTTTATAAATTTTTGTATATTTAATCTTAGATAATTTTTTGATAGATATTATAATTTAAAAAAATAAAAAAAATAAAAATGTATGCGGGACGGTCGGTATGTTTGATCTTCTTATGACTCTTGCTTTATGCCTCCAGGCCCTCACAGAGAACCCTAACCTGGTGTTCGTCAAGCCCAAGTGGATCTACACGTGTCACGATAAACAGAAGCTGCTGCCGTACCAACCATACATCGTTGTTCCGTCCTAGTTCTCAGCTTTAGTAATACAGTAGAACACGGATATAACCAACTCAAAGGGACCAAATAATTCAGTTCGCTATATCCGGTGTTCGCTACTCACGTTTGGCCCCAATGCATAAGGCTTTCAACAGGACTTAAAAACTTGTTCACTATATCCGATTGTTCGCTATATCCGAGTTCGCTATATACGTGTTCCCCTGTATTACCATTTTCATGTCAAATTGTCATTTGCACACCATTAGAACAATAGGAATTTCATGAAATATATAACCATTTCAATGTCTAATTTTGATTTACAAACTTTAGAAAAATTTGAATTTCATGAAAGATACAACATATTCCATGTCAAATTGTCATTTACACACTATGGTAATATAACAATTCAATCAAAGATACAACATTTTCCATTAGAAGAAGAAGAATTTCATGAAAAATATAACCATTTTCATGTCTAATTTTCATTTAAAAAATTATTGGAAGAGATTGAACTTCATGAAAGATGTAACTATTTCAATGTTCATTTGTCCTGTGAGCACCATTGGAAGAATAAGAATTTCATGAAAGATATAACCATTTCAATGTCTATTCTTCATATGCACACAATTGGAAGAATAAGAATTTCTATGAAAGATGTAACTATTTCTATGTCCATTTGTCATGTGAACACCATTGGAAGAATGAGAAATTCATGAAAGATATAACCATTTCAATGTCTATTTGTACTGAAAGAAATGAAATGTGAAGCATTGAAGTTGAGTGGTTAGGTTGTTGGTATACTAAGTGCCATTAAAGAGACACAGAGTATGTTGATAGGATCACATATGTCAAATTTTGAAATGATGTTATTACATCAGGAACCACTAACTGTTTAGAGCTGTATTAAAACATTAAAACTGTTAGGTTCTTTAGAAATTCACACAACATTTCAATGAAGGTAGAGAATTTGAGAGAAACTGTAGAAATCTGTGGTATTTAATGTTAGTGAAATTGTTGACAATCCACAACCAACAAATTGAAAATAATGTTTAAAATGTGTATTTTGAATATGTTCCTCATTTATTTGATGATAAATTATCATAACTCGATAGTTGAGAATATTGTTTTATTATTCAACAAGATTGTCGAAAATGACATCAGGTTATTAAACAGGATGACTTTGTATTCTCTTTTTCTTCAATGTTAGATTTTATATTCTGAAAAAAGAATTTTTTGTACATACAAGTTGTGTACATCTTTAACCAATATGTGAATCATAATTGTGAATAAATGTATGCAAATATATTCTTCTTCTTTTTTTAGCTCATCAGGACTGAAAGTCCAGATGGGCTTATGGCATGGCCCGTCGTCCAGCGTCCGTCCGTCGTCCGTCCGTCGTCCGTCCGTCGTCCGTCCGTAAACTTTTGACACTTTCGACTTCTTCTCATGAACCATACACATTAGAGAGCTGAAATTTTGTGTACAAGTACCTTAGCATATGGAGATTCTAATTTGTAACTTTGGTGACCCTGTGACCCCAATAGGGTCACAGGGGTCACAACTTTAAAAACCTATTTTCATCTTCTTCTCCAGTTCCAGAAGGACTAGAGAGTTAATATTGATATGTGCAGACTCCTTGGACAATGGGGATTCTAATTTGTAACTTTGTTGACCCTGTGACCCCAAATAGGGTCACAGGGGTCACAACCAGGGATGCAGATTCAAATTTTTGCCAATCGGACATTCCACGTATAAGTCGACGAATAATGATATTTTGTAATAAATTTTGGTGCTTTATCTCACGTAAATACACGATTGAACATGTGGAAATATTTCAAGTCTAAAATTATTACTCAGTAATTTACTTATTACTATGATCTTTAGGCCTAGGTATATGAATATGTTTATAATTTAAATAAATAATCAAATTTCAATAGTGTCAGTTATTCAGTAAACAAATGCCAGGTGCTTAGAATCTAATATTAACTGGAAAGCAGACGATGTACAGATCTATTTATAGCAACGCATGCAATGCAATGCAAAAATAAAACACTGAAAATACATTACATTGAGTAAAATAAAATTACTTTGGCTGTTTTAAATATAATTCTATTAAGTTATGATGCATATCAACTACTTGACACACACTGCATAAGTTTTTTTAGCCTGTCAAACTTGCCACGAATCAGCCTGTTTTCGTTTCCCTATCACTGCAGTAATCCTGCTGTTCCTTTCTACTCCCTGCAGTAATGAAAGCTCCCAACACTGTGTTAATGAAGTCTTGCTTGCAAAGTCAATGCATGGAGCTTGTGAAGTTAGTGGAGGGAGGAAAAAGTAACAGCATGTAAAATAACGATGTGAAGTTGTTTGATGTCTTTTTAAAAAAAGTTTGGCCTTATTGACTTGTTTTACTCAATGCATGACACTGAGATGATCCAATAATTAAAGATAACAAGGTAATTATGTCGTTTGAATGGATTAGTTGTTTCATTGATGACCGGTTCGTGTTTTTATTACAATTATGACCGACACAAGCGGGGCATTTCATCGGCCTTTATTGATTGCTTGTTAGTCAACTCAGGCTTGTTTATCTGTTTGTTTAGTAATTCTTTGATTATCTTCAATCGGTCAAATGACTCCTTGAATGTCCGACAGGTCACTTTTTCAATCGGTCAAACTGAATTCCCAATCGGACATGTCCGGCAAATAGACCGATTTCTGCATCCCTGGTCACAACCTTAAAAAACTATTTTCATCTTCTTCTCAAGTTCCAAAAGGTCTAGAGAGCTGAAATTATATGTGCAGACTCCTTGGCCAATGGGGATTCTAAATTGTAGATTTCGTGACCCCATGACCCCAAATAGGGTCACAGGGGTCACAATCTTAAAAACCTATTTTTCTCCATTAGATGACAGTCTATGGCAAATTTATTTCTCCTTGGATATTTTAGTGTGGACTTCTTTCACTGTCTGATATTGGCGATCTAGAAAGTGTTGAATAATAATACATTAAATTTTGTTTTGTAATTTTTTTATAGTTTTTTTTGCAATAGGTAACATCAGTTTCATTTTTAGCTCATCTGGCCTGTATAAAGCAAACTTGATATGATGCCTGATGAGCTACAGAGCCAATGGCTCTATTTTTCCTTTTTTTTGTAACCAAAGCAAGCATCTATCTTCTCTTTTAGTAAGAGCAGTTCTTGGACCAAAAAGGCAGAAGTCTGATTGGATGCTATCGAAGTTAAATGTGCAGCCAATCAGCGAAGGTGTTACAAAGTTATCACTTAAAAAAACCTCAGTCATGTGCATATGATTCAGTAAAAACAAATATCTGAATATCCACTTTACACTCAGTCTTCTTGACAGAACAGAAATACTTTGTGAGGTGATGTGGGGTTTATCGCTGCTTTCAAGAGTATTTCACTTATATCGCGGCTGCTAGTATTATTGCAGGGAGAAAGCCCGCAACACTATTGTGGCTATGTATTGCGGTTAAACCTGTGAGCATCGGCTGGAACTAGCGAACAACGGGTGGTACTGCGCTGTAATTCAGTGTAGCATTGCACCCAAACCTGACTGTGTGCATCTTCCTACGCAGAGCCTAAAAGGCCAGTTTCCAAACTGTCATTTTATGCCTTGCTGCAGAGACTTTACTTTTCTGTGCTTGCTCTCTAGTCTGTAGGGGCACTATAGCAGCACAGAAAAGTAGAGTCTCTGCAGCAAGGCATAAAATGACAGTTTGGAAACTGGCCTTTTAGGCTCTGCGTAGGAAGATGGACTGCGTGTAGAACAGTTCTCTACTGGAGACAAAGTTTCCTTGCCTATGTCGGGATTGAACCACAGACCATCTGATCCGAAGCCAAAGGCGCTAACCACCGCCTCCGACTGAATGAAAGAATACTGCCTGGTAGTAGAAAGTTTGTTTGCTCTAAGTTGATGTTGTGGAAACCCGAGATCTGCTCTTACAACAACAGAGGTAAGATCAGGTTGTTATGACTTGAACTACCTCTGTGGGTAGAGAACGAAGAGTGATGATCTTGAAACAGAGTCACTGATTGGCTGCACATCTAACTAGAAAGTGTTTTTACCCGTTAAAACAGATGTCTCCCCCTTCCTCAAATGCTCCAAACCTATGCAATAGCCACCACAAAAATGTAACCAAAATTTATCAATCTGAAATATGCTATAGTAATCATTGATACTTACCAAAGTGTGTTGTCCTCTTATCACCAAATTTTAAGAACAAGTAACAAGACAAAGTATCAGATGGTACAAGATTTATTCTTTGAAAGGAAAGATAACAAGTCAAAACAGAGTTAGCTCCCTTGCAGTGATTCTCACCTAAAGGAGTTGTGAAGACAAAACCTAAAGAGAGTAAAACAGAAACACAAATCCTAATCTAATGCAAAACTTGAAACATGTAAATTTATCACTTCATTCATTTCTATCTCTAATACAGAAGAACATGACAGGAAAACATTTCACAACTTATTCACACAAAAAAGACATTAATTTTAGTTCAACTCTGTACACAACAATATAAAACAAATTATTTAATACATAATAATAGACTTAAATTTTATTCAGTACTGAAACCCGGTGATGGAGACCACCATTATCTTTTTTCACTGATCGAAAAATCTATAGATCTAAATCAAACATGCCATTTGACTGCCAGTGTGAATATAAAAAAATACATTAAAAGTAGCCTTTTAAGCTCATCTGGTTTATTGTACACATTTGTTTTCACATTTTGGACTTCTTCATCAAAAAGTCTGCACCATAAAAGCTGAAATTGTGGAGGGATATGCCTTGCACCTAGTGGTTCAAAAGTTGTAATTTGTAAATTTGGTGATGACCCAGTGTATAAAATAGATTTGAAACCTAGCCTGTCCTGAAAATTAATTGGTCAATTCCTTAGGGGAAAATAAAGAATTTTTTTGAAAAGTTACCAGTCCTGAACAAACATCAACCAGTCCTGACAAAAAGTAGCCAGTTAAAGGACTGGCAGACAGGTTACATCTTAAACTTGTGGTGACCCACTCCCTTCAAATATTGGCATGGGTGTCCACCCTCAAATTTTCTTAGTACATTTTAAGAAGAGGCTTACAATATATAGGACAACAGAGGAGATGAGGCTTCAGCACATGGATAAGTATCTAATATTGAGCAAGTTTCATCACAGTTGCACATTTGAATCATTAACACTAGATATACACCTGGAACAAAGTTATGCAACATCAAATTTTTCCTTATTTTATTCAATGCACTATGACCCATCTTAGATAATTTAATATGGAACCAATATGCAGCAACAACCTTCTGCTCACGGAGGTTCTATCAAATTACTTTATCGCCGGTTTAAGTCAAATATCCATATTGATCTCTACTAATTAAACATTGCTGCTTTCCAGTAACATTTTCCACTAAAATTTTTGGCTATTTCACAGTAACTTCAATCATGTTTTTGAAATGAGAACCTAGGTAATGAAGTATTCAGATCCCCTCATGCACACAGTCCTGCACAACGAGAATAGGTCATAAAATAGAGATCTGTGAATAATGGATAACTCCACTTTCTCCACAACTGAAAGACAGCGACAGATGGTTACACTGCTTAACATGAAAGGTGTGGAGGAGTGTCAGTTATGGTAAGGCTGAAGTCAGCTAAAATGGAAAGAATGATCTGCATGTTCTTGAGAATGGCACCATGGCTGGTGTTTGTTACTCTTGGGACTCCAAGCTGGTCCTACTGTGCCCATCAACATTGAGCAAAGGTGGTGGAACACTATCTCTAAATTGTTTGCAAATCTCAATCCAATAGAACATGTATGGAACCTTCTTCAAAAGCTGGTCCTACTGTGCCCATCAACATTGAGCAAAGGTGGTAGAACACTATCTCTAAATTGTTTGCAAATCTCAAAAGTTGACCGGTTTATATCCTTATCATCAGACCTGTCAGATCTGTAGATAAATATCTGAGTTCTGAACAACTATACAGAGAACAGATCCGTACTGAGAATTAAACAATAAATATCCTTATGAAACAAATATCACCATTAAGTCATTGATGCTGTGAAGCATGTTTTAAGCTGAAGTTCTGGCATGTAGAAGTTTTGGGAAGATTCCAAAAACAAGTGTTGCAAAATTTTGTCCAGTTGTATGAATTAAAATTGATTACATTGCTACAAACAAACAATAATTGTTTTGTCTATTCATATCCATTTCTACTGTTTTGTACAACAATATACACAATTCATGATATATATATATATATTATTCTGTGCATGAAAATACTACATTGTTAATGGATGGTATAACATATTTAAGGTTCGAAGTGTATTATATCATCTCATAACAACCTCACAATAATGGACATTTTTTTTATACATTTGTTGTTTTTGATAAATTAAGGGTCTCTATTAGCCATATATATATATATGGTGTAATTGTCTATATGTTGATGAAAATGACAGAATTTAAATGGCATCATGAGCAAAAAATATAAATTGTAACATTGAACAGATCATTTTTGTAAATTTTCAGTCATGCATCCATAAATATGAAGATATACCGGTAACCATAAATAATTAATTTTTTAAATAATAATTTGTTTAGGAAACATTTTTTGTTACAATCCTCACTCTTTATCTTTCATACCATGATCACTTAATATTGACTTATCAACCAGTCTGATTAAAATCAACTGTGATTCGAAGAAAAAAAGTGTAATATATTGTCTCTAGTGGGGTTTGAACTTCAACCAGCCCGGCTTTCCTCTCATTCACAGTCTGAAGGCACCCCTATTACCCGCATGTTCTGACGCAATCTCATCTAGCCAATCACAAGGGGCGCATTAAAAGCTTCGGTATCATGCAGGGCCAGGTAACTCCAGTGTACCATTCGTTATACATAATCGCCGCTAAACGCTATTTAAAACGAGGATGTGATTGGATAGCTTATGACTGGGATTGTCTGCACTAAACTGGTCATAGGAACATGCGATAGAGGTGGGTGCATTCAGACGCAGGGGATGTTCTAGCTGGTTCGAGCCCCGATAGAGACAATATTTTTGATATTTCATTCCTCGGAGTACGGTCAATTTTAATCACACTGACTTATCAACATTCAATGGTTATATAGAAACAAATGAAGAAAACTGTTTGAAGGCGGAAGAGTTGTCAGTGCGACCAAACTCCTTGCTCTATCCAAAATATATGGTGTGTCCATGACATATATCCTCTTATTTTACATTCAATCCCTACTTCAGAAAACTATTTCAGAAATAAATATTAGTTTTAATGTCCATGATTTCATTATCAACAATAATTTGTAATCTTAATATATCTCTCGTAATTTTATTTTTTTACATTCTATTCCTACTTTTAGAAGACTTATCATGTCAAAATTGATATTAATTTCAATGTCCATGATTCATTATCATCAATAAGTTGAGATCCAAGATTTCTTTCAGGGTTATCAAAATGTCTGCCAACGTCTGCTGTAACTAAATAACCTGAAAACAGTCTTCGGTTTCTATTCCGATCGTATTTGTCTCAAAGGCTCTATAATTACGGCCTGAAATGGAAAAGCTAATTACGGTCGTGTCGTCGAAGAGCTGCTTAGTTAATCATTCCCGTGGTAACGATGTGAATAATTTATACGAGCCTGCAATCTAATCACAACAAGAGAACACCTGGGTTTCAGGCTCAAGGACTAGTTGACCTTTGACCTATTAATGCATATCTAGAGTTGAGCTATACGAGATACGGAAACCTTTTTGATGCTGGTTGAGCAATGTGCATGGTTTCAAAATCAATTATAATGTTGCCCTTATTATATATATATATATGTAATATATATATCAATTGAAATGGAATAGTTTTTTTAAAATAATAATTTGTACAAAAATATATCTTTTAGAAATACATGGCACTACGATATCAAACAAATACATTATATTTTTATATTTGAGATCATACCTCCATCAATAGTACAAATTGTACATTTACCTTGGACCTAGAAGCACAGTGCATCACTGATTTTCAAAATAAAGATGTTACCAAGAAAATCTTCCTGTGCTTTTGTATACCACATTTTCTTGCCCTTTTAAAGGACAGTCCTATTTGGGTATTTTTTGTTGAAACAAATTCAAGAGTAATTCCCTGTTTATACTTACTGGTACATATGATTATAACATGACTATTTCACCATTATTTTCATATCTGTGGATAGCGAAATGTGCCGAGTTGGTTAGCTGTTGGCATAGTCATTGCTGGCGTTGTTGCCTAAATAATGTTCATGGCTTTATTGTATATAGCTTAGCTGGTAGAGCGCCTGCTTATCATCTGGAAGACTGGGATTTGATTCCCAGCCGCGTCATACCAAAAGATGTTATAGATGGGAGTTGTTGCTGCCTTGCGTGTAGTCTAACAATAAGACTCTGAAATGAATTTTTTTCAATAAATCTGAAATTTTGAAAAAGAAAGGATGAAAAGGAGACTGAAATTTCTACACCTAAAATTTAGCTCTCAAGTCTTATTATAGACTTGCTTTTTATTTTAGGGTCTGGCTGACAGACTACCTTGCTTGACACTCGATTAGGCAAAACAAGACATTAACCGGGTGCCTAGGCACAACCCGATTAAGAAATAACCGCATCTTTAAGTAAGTGTTTTGGGAAATCAGTATTTAAAATCAATACTGGTGGGCCTCGAATGATATACACTACTGTTTGTCCCAGTTGTTGCAACATTGTTGTAGTCTGCTTTGTTATTGAAAGGGTGAAGCCTGATTGGTCGCTTCAGAAATTTCTAACAAAAGGTCCTGTGAGGTGAGGTCTTGCGCCCTCTAACAACAACATGTGTTCAGAATTAATAATGTAAATTCAAAACTTTTCACATATGCATCCCCAAATATGTGACAAATTCTTGTATTCAATATTCATATTTATTCACACGTCCAATTCAATATACTCATTACATAACATATGACACGTTATCAACTCATGTCAAAATTTCAATTAACTGATTGACATGCGTCAATGTCTGATTTTTTATCATTTTTTTTATCACGACTTTAAACCTTCCTAATTTTGCTTTTTACTCTTATACTATTTACAAAGGCTCTTTAATGATACTTTCCTACAACAGTTGATATTTCTCGATCATATGACACAATCTATCGTATGTATCCCCTCACGGAGTGGCTCTTTAATTAATACATCAATCAAATAGTATACTTTATCTGAATCTTTAAAGGGGCAGTAGCACGTTTTATTGGAGAATATAAGGGGATGTCAGGAAAATTAAAATTGATGGTTCCAATTGAAAGACAATGTATTTCAACTAAATGGAGCAGTAATAATTCAAATTAATATATAACGTAAAGTTTAGCCATGCGATTCCTTTTTCTTACAAAAAATGAATTAAAGGTGTTCACACAAAATGGTATCCAATGGATTTTATGTGAATCTTCATACTTTGTCCTCTGACTATGGATAATTGGCTTGTGTAATGGGATTTTTGACACTGTCAAAATAATCACATTTAGCATTAACTAACAATCATCAGTGAAAAATTTAAAATATGAAATTAAAATGTGCTACTGCCCCTTTAAAACAGCTGATAAGCAGCATTTTACATCACTTACTCATCATGAGAACTTATATATGAGAAGATCTTAATCAATCTTAGAGGGAATTTCATAACAAGAGATACAAGGTAATGTGTTTGAGCATTCTCATTTTGAGATAAAAAAAAAACAACGATAAGAATTTTTAATGTGAGAGTCAGTTTAATATGAAATGATATAACAGAAAATGAAGAATTTCATCAGAATTAACTAGTTACAGAAGCATGGCAATTTTGTCCTATTCATAGAAAATGCATCTTATCTCATTGATGTGAGCAAGTACCGTATTCGACAATTAAAGCGCCCTGGGCGGTTAAAAAATTGGAAAAGAGGGGGCGCTTATTAAAATGTCTTAATCATTCAGACAAATGATAATTTTTTTATATATTCTTGATCTGAAAATAGTTTATTAGCGAAAAATTACAAATCCAATTAACGTGATTAAAGAGGACTGGCGAGGGGCCCCTTCATTTTTTTAAAATAAATAGCACCGTTAGGGGCGATCATAGGGAGATGGCGCTTATTACGTGGAATACGGTACATTGTTTTGTCTAATAAAGAAAACAAAGTAAATATATCAACTAATGTACATCATGGAGTTGGCAATATCTAATCTGCAAGAACAGGAAGATCCAACGAAAACGGGAAAATTACGGAGGCTGAAAAAAGTGAATAAAATTTGCTTGACAACTTAGGTGCTTTAATGAACCTGAAACTGCATATTACCGTAATTTATCTAATAATTTTACCTTGGAATTTTCAAAAGTTTTTCACAAAATGTTTATTGTTGAATTATTTTTTCCTTTGAGTTGCTAATTGCGGTACTATGATTGAAATGTTTTATAGGTATCACGAAATTGTGCAATTTTATATCAATTTCAGTGATGACAACAAAATAATGACAATGTCGTCATTGCAAAGTTATTTTGAATTGATAACTGCAGTAGAGATAATTAATCTTTGCAGTTACTTTTATTTTTGCAAATAATAAAAAAATGATTTTAAGCAAAGGTTAAATAAAAGAAGCATTACCTCTGAACTCTTAACATTTGTTTGAAATTATTTCAATTTGTGACCCTACGGTAAAAATAAGTGTTTGAATTAAAAATATTTTTGTAAACGTGAATTAATGGAGAACTTACGATAATTAACATCCATTTTTTATCAAGAGCCTAATTAGCCTAAGAGCCTATCAATGTATATCCAGATTCAGTAACTGGAGAGAATTTAAGAGTTGCATCAACTATATGTTATTGTGAATGGTCACTAGGCATTTTACTTGTTCTTATCAAGAAAAAAAATTGAAACTTTTTAAATTATTTTAATAATATATTTTAAATTTTAAATTTAAATTTAAATTTTAATTATTATGTTTGCAGTAACAGAGTGTAAAATTGTATATCTCAGAGCCAGAACATAAACAATATTATACTTAACAAAACATTTAAGGACCACTATGATATAAAATATAAAAATTTGTATATCTCAGAGCCTGAACATATAACAATATTAACAATATTATACTTAACAAAAAATTTAAGGACCGCTATGATATCAAATATAAAAGTGGTATGTTGGTCATGATATAAACAGTTATAACTTGAAAACAGGTAATTTGTTGGTTTTTTTTGCTCGAAAACGGATCAAACTCACATTTCAAGCCTTCTTTTTTCAGACGTTGACATTGAACTTTCGCCTAGATAAATATCAAAACATTCCCTCAAGTGTTCACAGTGATAAGGTCATACTTGTAAAGACCATAAAACACGTTTTGGCGTACATACTGCAATATCAAAATTCAAGTGGTGTCTTACTTTTTTTGCTGAGTATAAAGATATTTCTTTGTTGGGTATTCTAGGTGTGACAATATAGAAACCCTGGTTCACACCATGTGTTGAAACATAATAAGTATCATATATATCATTTGCGGATCCAGAGGGGGGGGTACGTTGCTGAGGTCCGGAGTTCGAATCCTATCTAGGTCAAGGTGTAAAAACCTAGAGTTCACCTCTGTTAGAACTCTATAAGTGTCACCCTGGAGCCCTAGTGTGTAGTGCAACAAAAACTGCGCACTTAAGATCCAACAAATTCATGTCATTCAGTGTCATGTCATGTCCTGTCAGTGGCTGAATTGTGGATACACGAACATGTGCATACGACGTACATCAGCGTACAGCAGTGTTGGACAAACTACTGTGACTATGTGTCTCAGTTCACCCAGCTGTGAATGGGTACCCTGTGAGACATAGAATGGTCCTTAACCTGAGCACCACATATGGATGACGGTTGAATACTCCCCAGGCAGTTGAACTGGAAAAATGTTCGGACGGTGAAAGAATACCATTGATCAGGGGAAAAAAATGTAAGCGCCTTGAGAAACCACGTGTGGTTGGATATGTGCGCTATATAAATATCCATATAATATAATATAATATAATAATCAAACTCTCATATGAAGTCTACATATCGTTGTATTTTGAGCATTGGACATACTGTATGCTTTGTAACTACCGTACAATCATAATTATCTTGTCAAACAATATTTGATAATAGTACTAATAACACTTGTCCTTAGTACATGTGCATATTGGAAATGTTTTTTTTACCTAGGCACACAGTAGCCACAGTGCAGCGCCAGTTAATGCGTTGATCTGCCTTTACAATGCTGAGTGTCAAGCAAGACAGCAACAACTCCCATCTTTTAACGTCTTTTTGTATGACGCTACCGGGAATCGAACCCTGGTTTGCCAGGTAACGAGTGGACACTCTACCAACTAAGCTATGTCCTCGTTAAGCTAGGTCCCTGATTCATTGTCAATTAAGTCGGTATGTCGATGTGTCAGTGAGCATTGGTTATATTCTAGAATGTGAATCAGAGATGTCATTGGATATATTCAATCTTTAACTACTGTAGAACCATTTGTTGTCAAATTATAGTTATTGTCATTATAGTCGGTATGTGGTTGATCATCAGTAATATTCTAGAATGACAATCGAAGATGTCATTGGACATGTTTAAATCTTTGTGACTTCTGAAGAATCATGTGTTGTCAAACAATATTTATTGTCATATCGACAGGTGTAATTCATCAATCACACATAGCCTTTATTAGTTTTAAATATTATTGTGGAATATTGCCTTCACTGAAATGAAAAGTTACATGAAACAATGTTTCCTCAAATTGAGACTGGGACTGGGATTAACAGCAGGGAGACTACTGATGGAAAAATAATAGTTCCAGACTTCATCTTATAGTTCCAGACTTTATCTTATAGTTCCAGACTTTATCTTATAGTTCCAGACTTTATCTTATAGTTCCAGACTTTCTCTTAAAGTTCCAGACTTTATCTTATAGTTCCAGACTTTATCTTATAGTTCCAGACTTTATCTTATAGTTTCATACTGTTAACTTATTCTCCAATATTCAAATACATAGTTCAAGAGTGGGCTCCTAATTTTATTTTGGGGCAATCTGAATCGGTGTTTGAATTAAGCATCGGCCTGGAGGTCAAACGCTGTCAGTTATTCTGGGGCCGACATGTTTAAGTATCTTCAGGTTCTTACAGGCTCACAGTTTTCTAAACAAGAAGTAGATCCTCATTTCTTCTTATTCTCAAGTAACTTGCATCATAACATATTCCTAGCAAACCTTCATCATCATCAATCTAAATTTACAACTGTGTTATATAACACACTTTAATCATGAATATTGTTATAATTTTCAAATAAGTCAATTCAGTACTGATAAATAATGCCAACATTTTCAGAATTGGACCCATAGTTTATATTATGTGTCGGGTCCTTATTGACAAGCAGTTTTTGATAATTAAAACACTGTTCTACATAAGTTTTTTAACAATAACTCAGAATCAGTTTAGGAGATTACATATAAAACTAATTATTTTGGGCTTCCCGAAGTCAAAATGTCACAGGGAAATATAAAATATAAGGACTGATGTTCAAATAACATAATATTTTTTATCTAGTCTTATTCGACATGTAGTGGAACGGTTAAACTGTAACATCATGTTTTCATTCTAACTGCACTGTTGAAATACATAACATACATATAAACTTTTTGTATATTTTAGCACTTTATGATAAGTAAAAATAAATAATACGGCATTTGCACGTTAAACACTTGCACTTCTAAACAACAAGGGCTATTTAAGCAAAAGAGACAACATAAACGATAAATCAAATATTTCCCCTCTTGCCATGGAAATACGAAGCACAAAGATATGAATTTTCTTGTAGAAACAGGCAAGGACTACAAACATAACAGACAAATTCACAAAAACAATTATTATGAATTAGTTAACGATAACAAAATATCATAACAAACAAATAATCATGAAAATCTTTCACTACTAAAGATACACAAAACAAATTTCAGAATAACACAATACAAAAAACAACGTAAGGACATGCACAATTTGAGTGTAACATGGAAATGGCAACAATGTAATCAAGGTACCTCATTCAAAGTGTTTAGCGTCACAATGTTAAATATCAGAAATACCCTGCAAAGTTCCTTAAAGAATACTTTCAATAACTTTATTATGATGTCACTCACTCCCTAACTTATTCCCTTTGGAAATATTTTCCAAACTGAAATAAAAAGAACAATATGATAAAACCTGTTCACCCGAAAGAATCAGCAACAAATGCTATATCACTGTGTAACGGGATCACTTAAAAAGCAATCATTGCCGTTTCATCAACTTTTTCTATGTTATTATCATGTCAATAGCTTTCCGAGACACAACTATTTAATGTCATATCCTGTTCATAGTCAGAGATAGCAAATATGTTACTAACAACAGCATTACTCGCAACTGTCATTGTTACTGTCCCTTGGATACAGAATGACAAGCACATACATTTTACTAAGTATGTGTGCTAAAATTACCACATGATGTTGATTATTTGAAAGTTATGAAGTAAAATATTACCTAACTTTCGATTTCGGCTCCTCGCTTACTGAGCACATTTCGCCGCTGTACACCTCGCTAGTTCAGGTGTACAGTTATACACAGTGTATATTGATCCTGATCTCGGATCTTCAGGGGTGAAAGGCTTTAATCCTGTATGAAAGCTCTTCTTAATTGCAAACCAATATTTTACAGTGTGTAACACTAGTCTGAGGAATAAAATATTCAAAATATTAACTGCATGGAGATATTGAATCTGACCGCACCCCTGTACCTCGCATGTTTAATACCAGTCAAGCGCAGCCGAAACCAAGTCGTTAGCAGACCAATCACATCATCTCACTTATAACACCGCTGACGGCGATCATATTCAAACAAGGATAACAGGAGTTAGTTGCCCCTAGCTTGATACCGAAGGCTTTTGCCGGCGGCTTGTGATTGGTCAGCTGAGTAAACGCCAGAACATGCGACTTTCTGGGCTGCCGTCTGACTCAGTGGAGAGGATACATATCGAAGTAACATGTTCGATTCCCATAGAGTTAATATTATTAAACTTTTATTCCGCGGAACTAGGCAGACTGTGTGAAACACTAAACACAATGAAAACGTTACCGACCCCACAACCAAAAGGCAAATGCGCATAGCTGCCGTAACTTTCAGTACTAAACAACATCATCTAAACATAGGTAATATGTAACAAAGGAAATATCATTTGACCTTCTGTAAGACAAATTTGTGAGTCAACAATTGAAAAGTTTGTCATCATTATCATATTTATTTACAATTGTAAATGGATCAAATGGATAAGAAAGAATTCTATTTAGCAAATGACTGTCATCGAAACCATGATAGACAGAAAATGGAGACATTATTTTAAAAATATAAACTGAATACCTGTTAATACATGTGTGTAGACCTTTATATAATCTTAACGATGGCACGATTATTGTAACCTTATAGTTTTTGCCAACTGAGATGTATTTAGGTGTCCAATATTCTAAAAAAAAATCTTTAAAACCCCCCAAAAATCAAGCACTGCTTTTTATATCAAGACCCATTCTCAATCAATCTTGAATGATGATGGAACTGACTTAATATTATCTTGTGCTAAAAGCATGCTATCAAGCATCGTGGCCAGAGGGATGTCACGATACATTACCTTACGATAGTATTGCGATACCTAGTCATGATACATAGTAGGGTCATTCTACCAGATTTGGAATTTCCATGGTCGCTGTGAGATACCACGTATCATTTATGTTTAAATAAATAGATAGTTGAGAGAAAACTTTTATTTATAAAACTAACTTTATTCTGAACAATTGTTCTTATGATTAACGTTCATTTTCTGTTGTCTTCACCAATCTTAATCAAATTTATTTAATGACAGTTATTCAAGTAACAAACAATTTATACGCACAAAATGTCAAATTAATATAACCTTCCAACTTAAACCGTAACAGAAACATTACCTTAACAAGGATTTTCACAAATTCAGGATTTCAGGATTCAATCTTCACTCAAATTTGGAACAATATTTACGATATACGTTAAATGTATCATGTATCGTATCATGACGATGCATCGGTGTATCATGACATCCCTGCTAAGTTGAACACAACCCTTTTGAAACAAAGCTATAATAAATAATATTAACTAACAACAGACTCTTACATCAAAGTGAGCAACCATATTATGCTTCATATTCGATCCATTTCTCCCCAAAAGTAATCAATATCAATTCAAGATTAAATCTTATGACATCCCTCTTGAATAACAATCATATAAACAACTGATAACAATGAATGGCACGTCGAGGTGTGATATGACCCGATATTCACCACAAGAACATTGAATAACAACATGTAACTTACAAACCAAATACCATCATAACTACCGGGAATAATGGCATGTATTTACCTGTCAATCATCTTGTATCACATTGTTAATTACAACTGTATAATTACAAATAATTGACGGCACTGGTGACATCACTGGACCAATATATGTACAATAAGGTGATCGACTGAGTATACACAGATCAAGTTCAGTCACAGCTGAGCGTAGTGGCAAGATTAACTTTGAGCATCAGACAGTTCATGCTGATTTCAGTGAAGGGAGATAACTCTCGCTCGATGGCAACAAAGGGAGGCAACCCTTTCAATGGTAACATTAGCCTCACGAGTCGAACATCAAACAGCACAGCCATTCTCACAGCAATGATACAACACTTGTGACGTCCATTTCCTCCGCGTCAACAAGGGAGGTAACTCTTCCTGTCACAAATCAAACAGAATTCTCCCGGCTTCTAGTGCACGAGTAACACACGAAACAAAACTTTGAACATTTTGAGTCAAGTCACTACTAGTCCATAGAAGATGCAAACTTGTACAAAAATGTTGGATATTATGTTAGTCAAAATGAAGTGTCAACAAACTGATTTCATCACTTGTACTCACCCGTTCTGTTATTTGACAGATAAACATATTTAACTTTTATAGATCTGTTAAAGGCACCACTCGAGCGGTTTTCATCAGCCATTTTGAAATGTTAGCAATGCAAGAAAACAAATGTGCTCTATTATGCTTATTCATTAACAAAATTAAGAAATAACTAGTTGCTTACCGGTAATAGGAGAGGAGCATATTTACAAATAATTTGTGATAAAAGTTATCAGTTACGACAGCATTTTGTTGTAATGATGCATTCCACGATCGTAGCTTCGATGATTGGCTTCAATTTTATTTTTTGAGTGATACACTTTATTCTTTGTCAAATTGTTAAATCTTGAACAACTAAAATGGTAACCTCACAAGCATATTTGAAATAAAGTGTAAATTATCATGTAAAATTCATATATAATTGTAAACAGAAAAGTCCTCCTAAATTTCGTTTCCACAAAAAATACCTTGCTCGAATGGTCCCTTTAAGGGTTGACTATGGCCGAACGGAGGAACAGGAACAGGAACAGTCTTCGCACACAAAAGAAAAGAACAGTGTTATTCTGGCACAAGACACTTGGCAAGACACTCACTTTCTACAAAGCCAAGTAAAAGTTCGGAACATTGTGACACTGACTGTGCGAAAATATACGATAATTAACCTTTACTTGCAGTGGCACTTCTCCTAGCGAAGTTCTCAGAATGAGGTTCATTTGTGCTTTAAATATCATACATCACAGTTTACACCAGCTCAAATTATGCACTTCAAGAAATGGATGGCTATTTTAACCTCAAAAGGAATGCATGATTGTCACGAAAATCATCACTGATGATCCTTGAAGGACGACAAGAGTTGTCTCCCTTCAAGACCACTCCTCAATAGAGGAGATAGAACTCCCTTATCTATTGTTGGATGATGAGTTATCTCCCGTAGTCTTGTTGATTATGAGTAATCTCCTTTAATTCTATTGGATGGTTGGCTAATCTCTTTCAACTTGTATTGGATGAAGAGTTATCTCCCTTTATTCTTATGAGTTATCTCTCTTTACTCTGTTGTTAATGACATGTTATCTCCTGTAACTCTTGTGCATGAGGTTAACTCTTTCTTGTACAAGACTCAGTTTTCTCCCTTGATTTTTCTCATTGGATGACAGTTCCTTCCTTTAACGCCTCTAGGTTGAAATTGAGTTAATTCCCATGTCTCCTCTTGGTTGACAATGAGTTAGTTCCCTTGTCTCTTGTCTGGCCAACGACCCTTCATATATATCAACAAAATGTCAAAGTGTCAAATATTTCCCAGTTTGAATCTACTCCTCCTCAACAAGTACAAAGGAAAGAGTCCACGAGCCAACAGGTGGATATCGATGCTGAGAGGCCAAGGATCTCTGTAACACAAACATCTCCTACGGAACATCCAATCATTTCTAAGTCTTCATCTTTGAAAAGGCTTCCAACTACTTACGATAGCAACTTAAAGATCTCTATCATCAAATTATTAAAAGGAAACATCCAAAAGTTCTTCATCTTCAGAAAACACTGTTAGCCATTCAAGGCTAAATATATACGATGGCAGGTGATTTATCTATCATCAACATCTTTAAAGGAAACGAATATCAAACAGTACTAAATCAACACTGGGTGGTCCATTATCTCAATCAACCTTTACATGGGAACGAACATCCAACTGTCTATCAACTCAATATATACTATACAATTCAAAGATTTTCATTTCAAAAGGCCTCATAACGTCCAAGGCTTGATACTTATGATGGCAGGTCAAAGATCTCAAGGAGAAGGGGTTCAATGTCCTCCACTTTCATCTTCAGGAGCATCTTTGTGTGAACCTCATTGATATTCCGGAGATCTGTTAGTTTCATCACAACCCGAGCAAACAGCGTCTTCTCCTCCGGGAACCGGTGCTGAATGTACAACTGTAGGATCTGTGCATACCGCTCCTGGAACCCGTGGACCTGTTCTTCGTGGATCAGATTGCCGCGGTCCGCCGAGAACAGCGACATGATGATGAGGACCTTTAGGATCACAAGGTCCCCGTGGATCGTGCTCATCAGGGCTTTGATGAACTTGGAGTACGTGAAGAAGAGGCTCGCAGACTCTGAACTCCCAGATTTGAGGACCTCTGCACTGATTCTTTCCCCAATATTGTCGCTCGAGCTCCCCTGAATGAGACAGTTTATCGTACTTAGACTCCATGACTCTGTGTAAGGGTCGTAGTTGACGGCAGACCTCAGCATCATGATGTCAACAACAGATCCCTTCAAAAGGCAGATCTGATCGTCTTTACACAGCTCTTTAAACAAGGCAATGTTCTTGGCAACTTTAATCACTCGCCTCACAAATCCTTCGGCCACATTTATAAACTCTGTTGGGTTGGTAGGAATGAACTTAAGACTCGAAGATGTCCCTGACAGGAATTGGCTTGTCTCGTGTGCTTTCATAAGCTCCAACATCAGTTGCTGTTGACCTGCCTCCAAGCTGTCGATAGCAGCAGCAACAGCCTCTTGACTCTCTGCCCATGGTGGGTACTTGATGACTCTCTCGTCCTGAGATCGCGGACTGTCCTCTAGGTTCGTCTTACGGTATTTCTCGGATCCTTCAGGCCAGGACTCTGCCCTTGTGACGACCCCACGTGGTGAGCCTGTCAGGTCACTCTCTGACGCTGAGTAGGTGTCTTCCGGAGTCATCTGCCCTTGACGACGCAGTTTGTTCATGATGATCTTGGTCTTCCGCATTGTCTTCTGCTCTTCAGCTGCAACACACCAGATAATACAGTTAATTCATCATTCTACCATGAATGTGCTGGATACTCGATTCTGATTGGTCCAGAAAAATCAAACATGATCAATCATGGATTAAACATCCTCTGATTTTAAGACCACTTCACCGCGCAATGACACATATATTTTTAGAACGGCACTACTTCCGCCAGCTGATTGTAAACATGGCAGATGTAGCCAATAATTTTGACGACAATTTCGGCATTTTGCAGATCAGGGATTTTTCAAAAATTTACAACATGGACTTCGGAGATAAAGAACTTAATTCACTAGTGTCAACAATGGAATTTTCAGGTGATTACAAAATGACTTCATCAATTAATATTCGTTTCAAATGCAGAAAATAACTATAAGCATTTATTAAATATCGTAGCGTTAACATTTTGCAGCCTAAACAAGCTATAAACGTTTGCAGATGGTAAATTAACAAGGCATATTTAACCATTCAAATTTCACATGCTTGAAATAAAGGCGATGTAGTCTTTTTACAAACCCCCAGATGTACAATCATAACACGATCTTGTATTACTGGGAATCAAGGGTCATAACTCTTGTATTAATGAGAATCAAAGGGACAAAACTCTTGTATTAATGAGAATCAAAGGGACAAAACTCTTGTATTAATGAGAATCAAAGGGACAAAGCTCTTGTATTAATGAGAATCAAAGGGACATAACTCTTGTATTACTGAGAATCAATGGACATAACTCTTGTACAACTCACTGAGAATCATGGGAGATAACTTGTATTACTGAGAATCAAGGGAGATAACTCTTGTATTACTGAGAATCAAAAGGGAGATAACTTTTGTATAACTCACTGAGAATCAAAGGGAGATAACTTTTGTACAACTCACTGAGAATCAAGGGAGATAACTTGTATTACTGGGCATCAAGGGAGATAACTCTTGTATTACTGAGAATCAAAAGGGAGATAACTTTTGTATAACTCACTGAGAATCAAAGGGAGATAACTTTTGTACAACTCACTGAGAATCAAGGGAGATAACTTGTATTACTGGGCATCAAGGGAGATAACTCTTGTATTACTGAGAATCAAAAGGGAGATAACTTTTGTACAACTCACTGAGAATCATGTCTTTTCTCATGCCCACTGTATAACACTTGGCGAGCCGACACCGCTTGCAGAAGGAGCGAGATTCAGTATTCACGTCACATTTTCCCTCGCATCGCCCTCGTATTGTCTGGAATAAACAGGTTGTTACAATATGTTATTCATGAAAATATGATTTTTGATATTGATGGTAACTAGAGGAGATACAACTGAGCTTTGGCAATCACTAAGTTTCAAATACAATATTCACTTCATATTTTAAACTCATATGACCCTTTTATTGTTTGAATAAACAGGATGCTTTCTAAAACTTAAATTATACATGAAAAAGAAATCATCATTTTGGAATCATATGGTTTAAAGAATCTATCTATTATTTCTTTATCCTGAACTGTCAACTATCAGTTTATGATCAAAAATTTATAATGTTTTTCTCGGATCTATCATAATAAAGCACAGTTCTATCAATTTTACTTTTTATTGAGAATAAACAATATATGTATTTTACAGTGGTTGAGTTAATAAGTTGTGGAGTCACAGTATGTTTTTGCAGTAAATTAAAGGTGTTTGTCTAAAAGTCAAACCATTTTAATTCTCACTTGTTTAAAAAAACAGGTAAGTCATTGACTTTTCAGTGATCTTCAGGCTGAGCAAAAGGTCGAATAAAATAAGTCCGTTACTACGGACTACAGATTTTTTATGCCCTGGTATAGAAAAGTTAAGGCACTCATTACAGGGCCATTTTCATGCGAAGCTCTTACTCCATGTCATTTAGACCACAACAAATCAACTGGTCCCTGGGTCTTCCATATATAAGCCTCACTGTGACCTTGAAAATAATGTGAAGGTCACCAAAATCGACTGGGCCCGGCGCCTTCCCAATAAGATGCATTGCGTAAGTTATGAAGACAATCCAGTGAATGGTGCTTGAGATATCCCGCTGACAAGGCTAAAATGTCAAAGTCTCGTAATGACCTTGAAGGTCAAGGTCATGAACCTCTAGAGGGACCTTGCTCTCATGGTGATGAAGCTATATACAAAAACTGAAAAGAATCAGGTCAATAGTTTTTGAGTTATTCAATTTCATCCGTCGGGACGTACGTACGTACATACAGACGGACGCTGCTCAATTCTATATCCCCCTATAACAAGGTAGTGCCTTATGAAAGAACAAACAAGCGATCATCCATCTTAGTCCATCTGGCAACAAATCGGAACTTTCAACATAACTTTATAGCATCCTTTTCTAGTCAAAATTATGATATATTACATAACATATCTTTTTCCCAAAAGCTCAAAAATAAGGCAAACTTTATACATAATATCATAATATTATAACTGTAAGGCATTTGCAATATTTCATGTACATTTGTCTGAACTGTATGTAAATTGTTATAGATTTGTTACCCCTGAAGTTCATGTATTTTTGGGCCTGAGACCTTATACTGAATAAAATCTGTCTGTCTGACAATGTCAGTAACAAAGCTGTTGTTAAAGTGAGACAGATGCAAGCTACAAGATAATCATTTGGAATGTATGATCCTTGCACACATAAGAAACATGGTATAGCAGGATGCGACATGGATTGCTGTCTTCCTCATTAGAGAGTAGAGCAATGAATAACTTATGTGAAAAGCCAGCAACTTGGAGAAGATCCGGTCCACGCTAAGAGTCTCAGATGCAATCTCAGGACTTGCAGCAGATCGAGAGTATTTCACCATCCATACATATTAACGAGGAGGTTTCATCGCTAAACTTGTCAGGTGAAGGTACAGCAACAAGTGCCCCGGCTTCTCAATCAATAGTCAATATGAAGCCATCTTGTACTGGATCAAGTGAAGGAGGGATAAGTAAGTGAATCCATTCATCAGCAACAATAGGGAACTGGGTCATTATTCTCATCACTCTTAGCCATCGGCAGCATTCACTACCTTCTGCACACTGAAGGTTAATCCAAGGACTAATTATTTTGACAGATGGATGATGTTTTGTGTTTTCTATGAAATTCTAAAAGTTATAGGGAAAGGTCACCTTAACTGTTTTCCTCATATAGTTTTTCCTTTTGGGTGACTAGGTTTTATCATTGTGGTGTTCAGTATTGTAGTGGTTGGCATTCTGGCCTGGGGACCAAACAGTCCAAGTTTGAATCTTATTGGAGGCACCAATTTTAAGAAAGATACTCTGTTCACTTTAAAGAAGTGATGGAAAATTTAGTCATTGAAAAAAGAAAATCTTTGAAGTTTAGAATTCAGAACTCCTATGTTGCCAGGTGAAAAGCTTCGAAGAAATTAAGATCCTTTGAACTGAAAACATTGAATGTACCTTAAATTGTACAAAAGTTTTGAAACTGATTTTCTTAAAACCTTGACAACCATTGATTCCATGGAAACAATCAAATAAAAGTACAGAGGGTACAGAAGCTCACCTTAAAATGAATGATGTGGTAATATGGTTTAATTGTGTAACCATCTTTTATATGATAATTGATTATGGCTGCCATCATGATTTTTTTATCTTCTAAAATGCTATTCTTCTGTTGGAAACCACTAGAGCTTGAACAAACATTAATACAAGAATGATATAATCATGATTTGTTAACAAGCAGTAGGTTTTTGTATAAGTTTTTTGTATATCTATGGCTAAATTGGTGACCATCTTGGACTTTTTAATCTTCAAAATGCTACTTTTATGTGGGCATCTGTATTAATTTCATTATGATATCTTGATTGGTTTAGGAGTATTCATTTAGTCACACTCTCAACTTCCAAAGAACTAAAAAGATGATGCACATAAACATTTGGAATATATCCCTCTGACACAAATCACAAATTCAGCTAGTGATAGGTCCAATTGCCAAAGTAAACTGTCCAGGTCAATGTCTCATGTAATTCTAACTGAAGATTTCTGAATATCTTAAATCTTGACATATGATAGTGCAATCTGATTGGTCAGAATAGGCTAGCAACATGGGGGTTTATGCTAATTACTAGATATGATGACCTATGATGACCTCTTGCACCTGCATGTAGCTTATGTAACTTATCCTCTTATGTAAGTTACTGTTATTCCATATAGTGAGTGTCCTCCCCTCATTTCAATATGCAATACAGATACCCTTTAGAGGAGAGGGGCTGGAAGGATAGATGGGTAAAGGGGGGGGATAGGGGGGGATAGAAGGAATGTTGGATAGAAGAGAGGTTTGCAATGGAAGGACAGGAGAAAAAAGGGGAGGAGGGAAAGGGGGGATAGAAGGGGTGGGGGTAGAAGATAGGTTTGCAATGGAAATAATCTGGAGGTCAACTCAGTAATATGTTTATTGAAGTATCTTAACTAACAGAGAGAATTGGTGAGAAAGACTTTGTAAAAAAAGAATTGTTCAGACAGCTGTTCAATTAGTTTTGAAGATGAATATTAAATGATATCTTTTATTAGCATGACAAACAAAATAAAAGATAATATGTTATTCATTAACCAAAATTTTCAATTTGGAATAAATTAATTGCATGGGAACAAAGGACTAAAAAACCTAACAGTTATTGTTTGGAGTGAACAAATTTAATAATTTTAAATGCTTTTGAAAAGGATTTGTTTGAATTGAATGATCATTATAATTATCTAGATAATCATTGTTCAGACCGTAATCAGATATAGATGATTATAAAATGTATATTTATCCCTCACTGGCTATGTTATTTGCCATATATGAAGTGTCAGGAATTATGTAAAACGGAAAGGATTTATTAAAACAGTCATGCTTCAGGCTGTTCGCAGATAAAGATGATTCATACAGTTTTTTGTAACTGTATTTATAGTGTTGATAAATATTACAACAAGCGTATCAATACAAATATAATGACATTGATTTGATTGATCAGGAAATGTATTCTTTTCAATGAATTTCATGAAATCTAATTGAAAATTCAATATAATTGACATATTGACCATCTTGGATTCTTGATAATAAAATAAATGCGTCTTTGTCACGAATCACTATATAAAAAAATACTCACTTTTCAGAATGATATCTTAATTGATTTAGTAGGAGTAGTACTTGGCCTGAAATCTAATTGAAAAATAATGACTTCTATGATGACATGTTGTTCCCAGAACCCCTTCAGCATGATACAAGCTGCTAGCCCCAGATCCTTAAGGAGAGTGTAGCAATTTGTGTATTTGGCTTTGTGTACGTATATTTGGAGAAGCATCCTAGTGTGCTGAGCATGTAAACCTGAACTCTGGCTAAGCCCTTATGTGTGGTATTAAAAGACTTGACGGGAGAGAACATGAATTGTTGTGAAAAATATATATAATTTCACAAAATATAGTTAGCTTATGTCCTAAATTGATTTTGTGTCAAGAAGAACTTCTGTTAGATATAGAAATGGTACAAATATGAGTAAAACACAGGAACTGGAACCTGATGCAAAATAACTCTTTCCACATCAACTTATTATGTAGATTGCTAAACACAAAGCTTATTGTTGACAAGTTTTGTGTAAGTTGTTATTCTTAGAAAGAACATATCACTGTCATGAGAATACAAGTCTAATTTCCATAACTCTTATTGCATACACATGGCAATATAGCATAATGCTCTACCATATCAATTGGGTCAGGTTGATTATGCAACAGACTAGCAGCTGACACTATGATGCTAGCAGCCTGTATTGGGATGAGCATAATTGACTCAACAGAAATATCTGAACTCTGGTTGACCCCTTATGTGTGGTATTTAAAGGAATATAAGGGAGATACCATTGTTCAAAATCTAACATGATGTTTAATGTCATTGGGTTTTTGCAGCTAGTTGCCATAAATATTTTAAACAAATAAATTAATTATGTTTGTCTTTCATCTTAATGTTTAAGAAACACTTAAAAATATAGAAAAACTTGCATGACAATCTTAAATATTCCATATTCAAGATAATATTATGATTAGTAAGTTCAAATTAGAGAATTTATATAGTGCGAGTGATCACTTGATGAAAGCTTAAAATTTAGTAATAATGATGCGTCATTTGCAGCTGAAAAGTCAATATGGATGCTATCGCGGCCATCTTGGATTCTCAAAACTGAAACGTCTACCTTTGTGGGAGGAATCACTATAGGTATAACATACTACAATATGAAAATGATATCTAGATTGGTTTAGGAGGAGTAGTCATTTTCATGAAATCTCATTGAAAATTCAATATGGATGCTATCGCAGCCATCTTGGATTCTCAAAACTGGCGAGATTCTCTATATATATTGTCTAGAATTATTTTCTATCGATGCTCAATATTGTAAAGGTCAAGATGTCAATATCGCGATACAATGTATTGTTACACCTCTACTAATTTCAAATACAGAAAACTTCACGACAATGGACCTATTAAATGCCCCTTTAAAGTCTGACAGTAAAAATACTTCACAGACACTGGACTAATTAAATGCCCAATATAGTGACATGAAGTATGTTTTAGGAGTTACACATGTCAATTATTGCAAATGGTGTTGTTTTATCTAGAAGTACTGACTTGCTGACAATTACCATTTTAGCGCTTATCCCTAGCGTAACAATATAAAGGGTCAATATAATGATGCACGCCAAAGAGTCAAACATAATTTTGGAAACTTATTAAAAGCAGAACATATAAATTAAATTAGGTCAAAATAATTGATCACTTTGAACATACATGATTTCCCTGTACTAAAAAGCTGTACTCAAAAACCCCCTATTTGCACTTTGTATCTGCAGTAGGGGATAAAAAGAGGCGAATAAAACATTTATAAGCTTGAAACCTTTATTATCAGGATTGTTGGTTACAAATAAGGTTTTGACTATAATTAATACCAAATGATGATCTATATAACATTGAAATCAAGCTAAATGATCACAATTGGGCGTCATTTAAAAAAATAAATAAAGTAAAGTTCAGTTTTCTGATGTTAAGATGTTGATTGAACAACAAAAACTAGTTACTCTGGGAAAGGTCCAGATAAGGTCTGTTGGGTGAGCCCCTGGCACTAACTGGGTCAAGACAAATTATACAAACTTGAGTCTCCATGTTACAAACATGTTATTCTGAAAATACGTTTACCTTTCTGTGCGGAATCACCATAGTTATAAAATACTACAATTTCAGAATGATATCTAGATTGGTTTAGAAAGAGTAGTCTTTTCATGAAATCTAATTGAAAATTCAATATGGCTGCCATAGCGGCCATCTTGGATTCTCAAAACTGAAACGTCTACCTTTCTGTGAGGAATCACCATGGGTATAACATACTACAATTTCAGAATGATATCTGCATTCGTTTAGGAGGAGTAGTCTTTTTCCTGAAATCTAATTGAAAATTCAATATGGCTGCCATGGCGGCCATCTTGGATTCTCAAAACTGAAACGTCTACCTTTCTGTGAGGAATCACCATGGGTATAACATACTACAATTTCAGAATGATATCTGGATTCGATTAGGAGGAGTAGTCTTTTTCCTGAAATCTAATTGAAAATTCAATATGGCTGCCATAGCGGCCATCTTGGATTTTCAAAACTGAAACATCTACCTTTCTGTGAGGAATCACCATGGGTATAACATACTACAATTTCAAAATGATATCTGGATTCGTTTAGGAGGAGTAGTCTTTTTCCTGAAAGTTTACGGACGGACGGACGGACGGACGGACAGACGGACGACGGACGAAGAGCCATGACATAAGCTCACATTTACTATGTAAAGGTGAGCTAAAAATAGAGCCATTGGCTCTGTAGCTCATCAGGCATCATATCAAGTTTGCTTTATACAGGCAAGATGAGCTAAAAATGAAACTGATGTTACCTATTGCAAGAAAACCTAAACAAATATTACAAAACAAATGTATTATTATTCAACACTTTTTAGATCGCCAAAATCAGACACTGAAAGAAGTCCACACTAAAATATCCAAGGAGAAATAAATTTGCCATAGACTGTCATCTAATGGAGAAAAATAGGTTTTTAAGATTGTGACCCCTGTGACCCTATTTGGGGTCATGGGGTCATAAAAACCTACAGTTTAGAATCCCAATTGGCCAAGGAGTCTACATGCAGTCTTTCAGCTCAATAGACCTTTAGGAGCTAAAGATGATGAAAATAGGTTTTTAAGGTTGTGACCCCTGTGACCCTATTTGGGGTCATGGGGCCACGAAATCTACAATTTAGAATCCCCATTGGCCAAGGAGTCTGCACATATAATTTCAGCTCTCTAGACCTTTTGGAACTGGAGAAGAAGATGAAAATGGGTTTTTAAGGTTGTGACCCCTGTGACCCTATTTAGGGTCACAGGTTCACCAAAGTTACAAATTAGAATCCCCATTGTCCAAGGAGTCTGCACATATCACTATCAACTCTCTAGTCCCTTTAGAACTGGAGAAGAAGATGAAATAGGTTTTAAGGTTGTGACCCCTGTGACCCTATTTGGGGTCATGGAGTCACGAAATCTACAATTTAGAATCCCCATTGGCCAAGGAGTCTGCACATATCGTTTTTAACTCTCTAGTCCTTTTAGAACTGGAGAAGAAGATGAAAATAGGTTTTTAAGGTTGTGACCCCTGTGACCCTATTTGGGGTCACAGGGTCACCAAAGTTACAAATTAGAATCTCCATTGTCCAAGGAGTCTGCACATATAATTTTTAACTCTCTACTTCTTTTGGAACTGGAGAAGAATATGAAAATAGGTATTTAAGGTTGTGACCCCTGTGACCCTATTTGGGGTCACAGGGTCACCAAAGTTACAAATTAGAATCCCCATTGTCCAAGGAGTCTGCACATATCACTATCAACTCTCTAGTCCTTTTAGAACTGGAGAAGAAGATGAAATAGGTTTTTAAGGTTGTGACCTCTGTGACCCTATTTGGGGTCATGGAGTCACGAAATCTACAATTTAGAATCCCCATTGGCCAAGGAGTCTGCACATATCGTTTTTAACTCTCTAGTCCTTTTAGAACTGGAGAAGAAGATGAAAATAGGTTTTTAAGGTTGTGACCCCTGTGACCCTATTTGGGGTCACAGGGTCACCAAAGTTACAAATTGGAATCCCCATTGGCCAAGGAGTCTGCACATATAATTTTTAACTCTCTAGTCCTTCTGGAACTGGAGAAGAAGATGAAAATAGGTTTTTAAAGTTGCGACCCCTGTGACCCTATTTGGGGTCACAGGGTCACTAAAGTTACAAATTGGAATCTCCATTGTCCAAGGAGTCTGCACATATAATTTTTAACTCTCTACTCCTTTTGGAACTGGAGAAGATGAAAATAGGTATTTAAGGTTGTGACCCCTGTGACCCTATTTGGGGTCACAGGGTCACCAAAGTTACAAATTATTATCTCCATATGCTAAGGTACTTGTACACAAAATTTCAGCTCTCTAATGTGTATGGTTCATGAGGAGAAGTCGAAAGTGTCAAAAGTTTACGGACAGACGGACGACGGACGACGGACGACGGACGGACGCCGAACGACGGGCCATGCCATAAGCCCATCTGGACTTTCAGTCCTGATGAGCTAAAAAGTTATAGTGAGCAAGTTATTGTTTTACGTCGCTTGGGCAATATTTCAGCCATTAGCGGCGTGCAAAACGAGTCATAATACTAGTGAGTAAACACATAAGCATCACTACATATGATGACTATTTCACATTCAAAGTTTCAAACATCAAAAGTGTTTATCTCAAATTTTATTTACAAAACCATAAACAAAATTGCAGGCCAAATAATTGCCTAGAATAGTTTAGAATAGTTGGATCAAAAAACCAAATTAGCGAATCCAAACATCCGAGAACACAGACATTGAATACCTATCTTCCCTTGACATTTGACCACACTATAAGGATGCCATCATGTACTTATCAAAGAAAACACACTAGAAGACGATGACTGATATTTCAGATCCAAAAGAACATTAATATAATGTCAAAATCAATAAGAAGCTCATAAATGACTGTGTAATATTAATACTATAAGTGACGACAGCAATTGGCTTTTATGAAAATGAATAGAGACGTAAAATAAGCCTGATTAGTATAATTACTTGTGAAGGTCTCAGCTTTCTATGCTTTTGTCATCTGTAGAGAAAGGTAAATCAGGATAGAAGGATGAGGAGCTATGCATCCTAATGAGGGGTCACAGAGTCACCAAATATATATCAAAAACCCCTATTAGTCAAGGAGTCTGTATACAAGATTACAGATTTCTTGAGTTAATGGACGGATTGATAGCAGACATATAGGTTGATGGAGGGATGGATGGATGGATGGATGGTTGGACGGGTGGATGGATAGATGGATGAATAGATGGATGGATGGATGGAGGGATGGATGGATGGATGGATGGATGGTTGGGTGGAGGGATGGATGGTCCAACGGATGAATGGATCAACAGTCACATGTATTGACGGATGTATGGTTGGACGAATGGATGGATGGACATATAGGTTGATGGATAGTTGAATGTATCGATGGATGGATGGATGGATGGATGGATGGATGGATGGATGGATGGATGGACGGATGGACGGACGCATAGTTGGATGGATGGTTAGATGGATGGATGGATGGACGGTTGGATAGATGGATGGATAGATGGATGGAGGGATGGATGGTCCAACAGATGAATGGATCAACAGTCACATGTATTGATGGATGGATGGTTGGATGAACGTATGGATGGATAGACGGATGGACAGATGGCAGACAGACAGACAGATGGTTGGATCCCATACCATCCGAACATCAGGACTCTCAGTCGAGACAAACTAAAAATACATGACGGATGTATGGATGGATAGATTGACGGACAGATGGCAGACAGATAGATGGTTGGATCCCATACCATCCAAACATCAGGACATTCAATCGAGACAAGCTAAAAATAGAGCCATTGGCTCTGTAGCTCATCAGGCATCATATCAAGTTTGCTTTATACAGGCAAGATGAGCTAAAAATGAAACTGATGTAACTTATTGCAAAAAAAACTATAAAAAAATTACAAAACAAAATTTAATGTATTATTATTCAACACTTTCTAGATCGCCAATATCAGACAGTGAAAGAAGTCCACACTAAAATATCCAAGCAGAAATAAATTTGCCATAGACTGTCATCTAATGGAGAAAAATAGGTTTTTAAGATTGTGACCCCTGTGACCCTATTTGGGGTCATGGGGTCACAAAACCTACAGTTTAATATCCCAATTGGCCAAGGAGTCTACATGCAGTCTTTCAGCTCAAAAGACCTTTAGGAGCTAAAGATGATGATGAAAATAAGTTTTTAAGGTTGTGACCCCTGTGACCCTATTTGGGGTCATGGGGTCACGAAATCTACAATTTAGAATCCCCATTGGCCAAGGAGTCTGCACATATAATTTCAGCTCTCTAGACCTTTTGGAACTTGAGAAGAAGATGAAAATAGTTTTTTAAGGCTGTGACCCCTGTGACCCTATTTGGGGTCACAGGGTCAACAAAGTTACAAATTAGAATCCCCATTGTCCAAGGAGTCTGCACATAGCAATATTAACTCTCTAGACCTTTTGGAACTGGAGAAGAAGATGAGAATAGGTTTTTAAGGTTGTGACCCCTGTGACCCTATTTGGGGTCATGGGGTCACCAAAGTTACAAATTAGAATCCCTATTGGCCAAGGAGTCTGCACATATCATTTTTAACTCTCTAGTCCTTCTGGAACTGGAGAAGAAGATGAAAATAGGTTTTTAAAGTTGTGACCCCTGTGACCCTATTTGGGGTCACAGGGTCACCAAAGTTACAAATTAGAATCTCCATATGCTAAGGTACTTGTACTCTCTAATGTGTATGGTTCATGAGAAGAAGTCGAAAGTGTCAAAAGTTTACGGACGGACGACGGACGACGGACGGACGCCGGACGACGGACGGACGCCGGACGACGGGCCATGCCATAAGCCCATCTGGACTTTCAGTACTGATGAGCTAAAAATGAAAAGAGAATGAAGACCCACCTTATGAGCGTTGCGTCTGAAGAAAGCTTTGCAGGATTCACACGAGATGGCGTTGAAGTTGTAGCCGAGGGCGCGGTCCCCGCACACGAGACACGTCTTATCCTTCTTGTTACCCGACATCGAGGATACCGTCGAGTCCGACATGGCCAGACCGGCTCCGTCCTGCAATCATAACAATATTTATATTAGTCCACTTGTATTGGGCTGTTTCAATTCTAGGCATGTTCAAAAGACAGAAATTCTAAGATCATCCTCAAGGACATCTTCGGCACGCGTCCAGCAAGATATGCATTTAGAAGAATTATCTTGTAAATGCATATCTCGCCCGATGCGTACCGAAGATGCCTCAAGGAACACTACTTCCAATGTTGCCATTTTGCTTCTTGATGAAGTTTGTACCTTCCCGTGTTCATGTACCAATTTATACAGCTGGGTGCCTTGCCTATGAACACAACAATGAACACGAGGTCACAATTGTTAGATGTTTCTAATTAAACCAGTGCAATTGGCTTGAGAGGCCAGTATGCTAACCACTACGCTCTATGTTCCATAAATAAAAGAAAGAACCGTTACTTTATGCAAAAATAACTAACAAAAATAAAACATCATACAGTTCCATAATTGATACTTGATTCCATTTCAATCAAAGTGTCAATGATTCAGTGACAAGGAGAGATGGTTAACTCTGAAACCAAAGTGTAATCAAAGTCTAAACAAGTTCTATAGTAGCATAATAAGTTTCATGGCACAAGAATATCGCATATCATTCATTTAAACATTTGAATAGTTCCAATTTCAAGCTAAGCTGGCAAAAGGTACCTCGTTTCTATATCAACATTGTTAAATCCTCAAGTTTGTTTAAACAAGCTTTAAAATGCATAAGATTACATATAATTTCAGTAAAATTCCACACTATATTTCCAATTTGTTATGAGATATGCAATATAGAATTAGAGAATGTTATTTTGCTAAACTTTCTGCGACAATTAGACCACTTGTTTCACCGATTTAGGTCAATTTCAGATCAAATATATGGCGAAAACGTGGTGCATTATTTTTTCATTCAAAAACATCAATTAATTGTCCTATTGGTTAATGAAATTTGCAAAACAACATAGCAAATTGGACAATTTAATTAATAATACAAAACAACATAGCAAATTGGACAATTTAATACAAAATAGGGCACATAAAAAAACTGCAAGTGAAGTTGTTCATCAAAGAAACAAAAAGGGAATTGCTATATTACAAGATTGATGCTCAGCGTCACAATTTATTATTAACTCCCTTGTCAATACTTTTCAAATATTTTTGAAAAAAAGAGATTAAATTGGTAAACAAAAGCAAATATATTATTTAATAAAATCAACAAATTAACTACATAATTGCAGAACACTCTCAGGTGATTGATAACTTTTATATTCTTTAAAGATTACCTTGTTATGAAATACCGTATATGAAATAATATGGAATTGTCAACAATCTAAAATGAAACTTAGAACAATTACTCTAGGCATGGCATTCAAGCTCATCATGTACTACAAAACCAAGCCATTCAAACTACCATGAAATGAATATTTCACCTTTTCAGATTTAATCTTTACAGAAAGTTACAGCTGTAAACTATAAGCTGCTACATGAGTCTTATCGCCTATGAGGCCAGTTGTGATGGGGTTTATATTTTTTATATGATGCCCTAAAGCAAAATACCACATTTTTATGCTATTGTTATGAAGTTTATCTTATTAATTATGCAGGCAATCTGCATGAACAGCAATATCTGCAGCTATGAAAGTCTTAAAGAGACACAGAGTATGTTGATAGTATCACATATGTCAAATTTTAAAAATATTGCAAGTATGATACAGCATCTTTAAGGTTAAAAGATCTCATAACTTAACCAGATTATCACTAATATCACGTGATTGAATAACTTGAGTATAAATTCATACATATAGTGTGACCTAGTGTGGTGGGCTCTTTTATGAAATTCTAATAATAAAAAATGTGCAATTGGCTCCCATGTAAAAGTATAAAAGAATTTCCCTCAAAATTATCTCTTTTAAATTAAATAACACTAGTGACGTCAGCCCATTGTTCTCTAGCTCCATTATTTCTCCGTAATGGGACACTTTTTCATAAAGATTTCCTTTTGAAACTTCACGTTATCATAGAAAAAAGGTAGATTGCTGAATAAGCATTAATTTGAGTTATTTAAGTCGGGTAACATTAACAGCCTAGTAACTCTCGGGGCCTCGGCTCCATTATCTTCAAGGAATGATGAGTTACTTAGTTCTTAAGGCTTCCACGGATACTCGAGGACTCGAGCCCGAGACGGGTCCAGCTGGACTCGAGTCTGTTTTCTTGGACTTGAGTTGATATCACTGTTAATTATTTTTGTTTGTCTGTTATGTGGGAAGACAGGTGGTCAACATCACCATTTCAAGACATGGATGCCAACATTATGTTATATACGACCATTTAAAAGTCGAAATATATGTCATGATATCTAGGCCATATATCAATTCAAAGTTTTTTAGGTAAGACAAGAACTTTGAGCTATATAAATACGCAAATCCTTGGGTGAGGATAAAATATCGGGTACTCAGATTTTTGGGACCCGTGGAAGCCGTTATCACTCGATACATAGGCTCTTCAGCTAGGTGTTGCATTATTCAATTCAACGGACCAATACAATGTTTGCCATAAGCCTATTTTGCCTAGAAAATACATGATTTTATATTTTCTAATTGTTTGTCAACAAATTTTCCTGGAGAGGGGTTTTAGGTAGTTATGTATAATAATGAGGTGAGGTGAGGTGAGGTGATATAGGATTTATCGCCAATTTCAAGAGTATTTCACTTATATCGCGGCTGCTAGGATTATTGCAGGGAGAAAGCCCGCAACACTATTGTGGCTATGTATTGCGGTGAAACCTGCGAGCATCTGTTGGAACTAGCGAACCATGGGTGGTACTGCACTGAAATTCAGTGTAGCATTGCATCCAAACCTGACTGCGTGTAGAACAGTTCTCTACTGCAGACAAAGTTGCAGAGTCCCTGGCGGAATTCGAACCACGGACCTCCTGATCCAAAGCCGAACGCGCTAACCACTGCGCTATCCTGTCCCCGATAATAATGAGGATACCTATAATGAGCAGAATCCACAATGCAAGCCATGCTCAAAGTGCTACACACATTATTACCCTGGTGTAAGGACGACATCTCTCCTTCATTCATTCTCAACTCTGATGGGCTGCCAAACAAGGTACTTTTACAGTTATCTTCATATTGCCAAACCAGGTACCCAATTGTACTGCTGGGTGAACAGAGGCACATTTTGAATAAAGTTTTGATAAAGGTAACATTTTTGATAAAGGTAACACCACAAATCTCTTAACCCGTGAAATTGAATTTTTAAGTAACTATCGATCTACTTATCTTTTATGAAGCTATAATGGTTCCAAAATGCAAAAGTTAACAGTGTCTTTACCTTATAGTTCATTCTAAGTTAACCTTGCCTCAATAATACTTGCTATACTTCCATACTGAGTCTAGCAAGATACAGCAAGAGGTCGATCGCATCAGCTTACCTTTCAGTATCCCATGACCCTCCAACGTTAAATGTGCGAAAGCCGACTATTGCGGCATGGTAAACTGATCCCTGATTGGTCAATTCGATAAGTCGGCTGACGCGAGCCCTTACTACACATTGCTAGACTCAATATGGGAGTATAATGAGTATTATTGAAGCTGGGTTTACTAAGACTGTCTTATAGTTGATCTCATGATAAGACATGTGATGCATTATGAAAATAAATCAATAAATCATGATTGCAAAAAAAAAAAATTAGTATTAATCAAGGAATCAATAATCAATAATCAACAAAAGACTTGCCATGAAGTACAGGTCTTGTGCCTCGAACAACTCAATTCCACAGAAATCTATCTTTCCATTTACTGCGGAATCCATGTTTGATCTCTGGCTTCAATGCCTCCCTTGTACTCAGCTTATTGTTCTGGTGCAGTCTTCACATACACCACAATTCTTTCTTGCAAACTGATACCGATAGTCATAACACAATTTTCTCGTTTGTATTGATCTGATAATCCAGTGTCATTGAGTTCATCAGTCCCGAACATAGAAACATGTTTGTTAGTCTTCCCTACATCTCAGCGTTATCAAATTGTGTGTTATCAAATTGTGTCACAAAGGTAACACTGTAACACGGTTATGGCACTATATCAAAGTTTAACACTGTAACCGGTATGTGACACTATATCAAAGTTAAACACTGTAACCGGTATGTGACACTATATCAAAGTTTAACACTGTAACCGGTATGTGACACTTTATCAAAGTTTAACACTGTAACCGGTATGTGACACTATATCAAAGTTTAACACTGTAACCGGTATGTGACACTATATCAAAGTTTAACACTGTAACTGGTATGTGACACTACATCAAAGTTTAACACTGTAACCGGTATGTGACACTATAAATATACAAAGTTTTACACTGTCACTGTCACTAGCATGAGCGATTAATTCAAAGGTTTACATTGTAACACGCATGATAAGAATGTATCCAATAGTCTTACATTGTTACACAAGCGAGACTTTTCCAAAAGCTTCACACTGTTGTCTGCCAGTGAGTCAATATTCAGAAGTTTTACACTGTGAGACAAAAGTAGAATTCAAACTACATGCTCTGTCAACCCGAGCGTAACAGAGTTGCTCAAGCATCAATAGATGCAGTACATGAGCAGGAGTTACGTCTACGGAGACAAAGCTCGGGAAGGATCAGAGTGCAGAAAGGTGAATAAAGACGTAGACTATTCCTGCACTATAACAGCATAAAGGGCAGGGCTTCACTCACACCAAACTGTAGAGCTAGAGCTAGTATTCTATATACGTCAAGGAAGAGTGATTCGAATATTATATTCCTTTGTTATACAACACGTAGGCAACCGTTGAAATAAACCATATCCGCACGTATGTCCTTTGTATTCACAGAATACCCTGGCTACTCTAGCTGCATGTCAATACAATGAAGTGAAGGTATTAATAGTCGATACACTAACGCTTTCCTCACTAGTGTATTCAAGTCTTAGATGGAATTGTCCTCCACAACCACATATGCTCACAACATACTTCAACACACTGAACGTACATGCCGCTTTATCCGTAGGTGTGCATTCAATAGTCAATACACAATTGAACCTTGTGTATGAAATACGCCGATAGACAAAGACACAGATGGTCGGATCGCAAATGTTTCAAAGTCTTATTGGTGTTGATCAAGTTGCAAATTCTTAGTGTCCTCTCTACAGCATTCAAAGCTCGAAGTGTTTGCCTCGACAAGGCTATTTTCTTAATTTCCAAAGACGAGTTTATTGTTTTTTCAGTGATTAGGATATAGAGAAACTTCAGGAGTCAACAACCAATAGGTCAAGTTAAAACATCAAGACTGATTAGCATATTCTTGAACAGGCACTAGATAAAATGTTCAAAGACTGCAACGAGTCATGATTCATCCATTCATGTTCTCCTCCCACATGATAAAACTGATGATGACAATCTTTACTAACAGCATGTACAGTCTCAAACTGTAAATATCTTACACAGAACACAACACTTATGAAATGTCAAAAACAAATTGACTGCAAAGTCAATGATGTGTGGTTTCTGAGTTAATATTTCTTTTCCACAGAATCAACAAACATATCCTAAATTGCAGAATAAACCGTGAATCATCAGTTGGAGCTGCTTCCAGGTTTAACGTTCTGACTTAGATATTCTTCCAAGGCCAGATATCACACAAAAACACATGTGCTCTCACTGAGGTAAACAGCAGCACTGCGAGGAGCTCGTGTCACATGACAGTGTAGGGAGCTCACATGGATTAATCAAGCGACAATAATAGATACAAGCTGAGGGACAAATGAACAGACAGACCATTTTATAGTCCGCTGTCGGAAAAGTGTCAAGATGGTGGATGCTTTCACCTTGACAGCTAAAATCAATCACGATATGTCAGACTTCTTGTTGTATTAGATTATTTATCAGATCTTATATTGAAACTCGAAACATCACCCTGCCAACACAACTCAATAAGAGACTGGTCAGATCTACCCTGCAGAGAGCTAAAATCAATCACGATATGTCAGACTTCTTGTTGTATTAGATTATTTATCAGATCTTATATTGAAACTCGAAACATCACCCTGCCAACACAACTCAATAAGAGACTGGTCGGATCTACCCTGCAGAGAGCTAAAATCAATCACGATATGTCAGACTTCTTGTTGTATTAGATTATTTATCAGATCTTATATTGAAACTCGAAACATCACCCGCCAACACAACTCAATAAGAGACTGGTCAGATCTACCCTGCAGAGAGCTAAAATCAATCACGATATGTCAGACTTCTTGTTGTATTAGATTATTTATCAGATCTTATATTGAAACTCGAAACATCACCCCGCCAACACAACTCAATAAGAGACTGGTCGGATCTACCCTGCAGAGAGCTAAAATCAATCACGATATGTCAGACTTCTTGTTGTATTAGATTATTTATCAGATCTTATATTGAAACTCGAAACATCACCCTGCCAACACAACTCAATAAGAGACTGGTCGGATCTACCCTGCAGAGAGCTAAAATCAATCACGATATGTCAGACTTCTTGTTGTATTAGATTATTTATCAGATCTTATATTGAAACTCGAAACATCACCCCGCCAACACAACTCAATAAGAGACTGGTCGGATCTACCCTGCAGAGAGCTAAAATCAATCACGATATGTCAGACTTCTTGTTGTATTAGATTATTTATCAGATCTTATATTGAAACTCGAAACATCACCCCGCCAACACAACTCAATAAGAGACTTGTCGGATCTACCCTGTAGAGAGCTAATCTTGATTTTCCAATCAGAAGCAGAGACAATGTATTAGACAATAAACTCTTTGACTTTGACTAGACTCACAGGAGAATTGATGGACGTCACAAATACTTACTTTGCTTCAAGAGATTTGAATGAAAAAAATGCATATGTAGTCTTTCAATCAAATAAGATGTTTTCAAAGTCAATTATTTATATAGATGACCTTCATTGATAAAGATAATGACCTTCATTGATAAATATAAATCTGTTGCCCTTATTTTGTATCCATTAAGTTATTAAAAAAGTTTATATTTATCATCATCAACTAACTTTAACCAAAGTCATCATTTCTTTTCAGACACATTTTCTCAAAAGCCAATACCGTATTCGTCCTAATAAGCGCCCCGGGCGCTTAGCTTGCAAAAATCCAAAGGGGGCGCTTATTAGGATACCCCAGAAAGAGGGGGGGCGCTTATTAGGAATACGTTATAGACAAGCGAAACTAGCACTTGTCGGGATTCTGAACGAGAATGAAAGTAGGTCGATCGTGGAAATTCAGTGCAACAACACATTCACAGGCCCGGATAAACTAATACAGTGACTTCGGACTCTATTGGAAAAGCAGTAGAGGTGGGCCATTTTACGTATGAAGGGGAGGGGGGGGGCGCTCTGTTATATGGAAATTTGTAATAGGGGGCGCTTATTAGGGAGGGGGCGCTTATTAGGACGAATACGGTACTTTGTTTACAGCATAGAACAGCAGAAACTCGTCATCATGATCATGGTCGTCTAAATTTTAAATGACCACATCTCTTAATTCCTTGAATAATCTCTTGCTTGAAAAAAGTACGGGTCTGAGGTATTGTTGAATTAGATAATAACCTATCGGCTTGGGATTTAGGAAAGCTTTATAATATATCCCTTTTTACGTCCTTCTGGCAAATAAGAAATTTCTGATGAAGATGTTATAGGTTAAATTTTTTTCAAAAAGAAAACACATCAAATGGCTTTGACAAGATTAATTGTTACTTTGATTAATTGCCATGTTAGATAATTGCTACCTTGAAATAAACAAAACAAGATGCATTAACAAGTCATACATAGAATAATTTGTTTATTGTGAGAGACACATCAAGAACTTTATTTTCTTTTCTGACATGGCTCCTAACAATTTCATGACCTCAACCCATGAGGATAGATGTCTTAACCAGTTTATTAAAAGCTAATTAATGGTTGTGAGAGACATTCTCCGTCTTTTCATCCGTCTTCAAATAATTTCATGGCCTCAAATCAGACCCTTAACCTCAAGGATAGATATGATAACCATGCAGTTACATGAAAATCTAATTTATGGTTGAATTGACATTCTCCTTCCTTTCTTCTGTTTTGAAATAATTTTATGACCTCAGTTCAGACCTTTAACCCACGAGGATAGATGAAGTGTTAACCAGTTTATTAAAAGCTTATTATTGATTGTGAGAGACATTCACCTTCCTTTTTTCTCTTTTCAAATAATTTCATGACCTTAAATCAGACCCTTAACCCACGAGAATAGATGAAGTGTTAACCAGTTTATTAAAAGCTAATTATTGGTTGTGAGAGACATTCACCTTCCTTTTTTCTGTCTTCAAATATATTCAGGTCCTCGAATCATAGGCTTTATTTCACACCTCATTTTGGAAAACCTGTCACCCTTGTCTGTCACCCTCTCCAGGATTACGACCAAACAAACAAGAGCTCTATATAAGTCTCAGTCGTCTTCCGTCTCCACGGTGGACCCAATCAATAAGTCTCCTCTTGGAGCTGGTCACTTGTAATTAGAGCTTGATTAATTCACGCTATTCTGACAGTCCTTCTTTTTAGATTTAGTCCGTGTTGCCTTGGACTTGGTATTTGTTTGGTGTTAAAGAGACCCTTCAGCTATTTAATTGAACTACCGTATATGACCGGGTATAAGGCGACCCCCTTTCTCAACCCCCCAAATTCCAGTCAAAACCTAGTATCTCATGTATAGGCCGACCCCCCTCCTCGCAGCTCTATTTTGCTGACAGTAAGTCGATATGATGCCATTTGCATTGAAACTGAAAGCTCATGAATCATCAAATGACACGTTCATTTTAAGACGTATATTATTTTCAAAAACTATAAAAAAAATTATAAGTGTTCACTTACAGTGTTTGTTGTTTGTTTTAATCATATTACATATATTATTCTCGACAAATTGTTAACGAACGACAGTCAACAACCTTTGGTGCATGAAGTGCGTTTACTGGAAATGAGATATTTGTTACAAGCCTTTTCATTGGCTAAATTATGTAGGTCAACCAATCAGCAAGTCGGTTTTAAAAAGATGTACGAAACATAAAACGTGGTCGTAATAATTTCATAACAACATTTTGTCGAAACAATATTAAATGTGTAAATATGCCATAATTTCTTAAACGTTTTCTATATTTCACTTTTTCAAAATTAACATGCAGTTAATTGAAATATTTGTGTACCGGGTATATAAAAGTAGAAGAATAACGATCAGAAATATAACCATGAGCACAAAAGTATATAAGGAATGTTATTTGTCGTCACGAAATTTTGATTGAGATTCAAAGTAATGTTAAACATCGTGCATTCATGAGTGTACGTATCTTTGACAAATATATGATTGAATTTCGATAAAATATGATTGATAAGTTTGGAAATATGCCTGTTTATGTCCTTTAAAATGGACAACAAGCCTTCTGAAGTGATAACTCTTCATAATATTTGAAAAATCAGGTTTCAATTTCCAATCGTTGATGCGAGTGAAGCCACATCGATTTGCCGAAGTCTAACAGTACGTGAAGGTTGCTTGAATTTTTCATATTAATATCTACATAAATTTTCAACTTCTCTTTGTATATTTTCATTAAAAACAACAACACAACAAAAGTATTTTTATTTTACAAGTTCAATATAGAAATGACCTCGATGATTGTGCATGTTGCTTCCTGTGTAAACATCGACTCGCTAACTAGCTGTGCTGACCGATACTCGTGCTTGGTCTCTTGTTTTTTTCATCTGCATCATATATCTCAAGCATAGGCCGATCCCCCCTCTTTGACCCCCTAATTTCTGGTGTCAAATTCTCGGCTTATACCCGGTCATATACGGTAGTTTTACTACATATTTCTTCATTGATCTCTCAGGGATAAGGAAAGGCATCCTTAATATTAGATCATTTTCAGCGTTTTTAGAATATTTCCTAATTCTTAATAGGCCTTTGTCCTTATATCAATCATCTTCCCACGGCAAGGTGAAAACGTATCGAGCAACTCTCCTCGCTTTAGACCTTGCCTTCACAAGGTAGAAAACTGGTGATCCGGAGCAGCGACACCTATCGTGATCACGAGTTACGCCCCTTATCAGCTATTACAAAATAGCCAATGAAATTTCGGAACAAATTCAAAATACTTACAGACGATCTTTTTGAAAACTATCCGAGTGAAATTGAATTTCAAATTTCAGTCCGCATGGTTGTTTTCACGTTTTTGATGAGCACCGAGAATGCAGAGAAGACAAACATTTATGTATCACTCAAATTAATTGTTTCTCGCCCTTGTAAAACACATACAAAAGTATTTTTTCAAATCGGTTCAGTTAACATGCTGTCTTCTGATTGGACTATTCTACTTCCGTGCAGCGGGTTGAAATGCTAGCACAGAAATCACGGCCAATGATGTCAAGGGAGGAATGGGAAAGTTTAGAAACTTTTTCGTTTCGCCCGTGACGTTGTGAAGATGTATGGCCTTTGTCCTTATATCAATAGAAAACTTAATAGTTCAAATGGACTATTTATTAATCAAAATTGGCCATTGGCTCTGTAGCTCACCAGGCTTTACATTTGATTTTGCTTTAAGGGGTGGCCAATGTGGTTCCCCCAATGTGGGGCCACAGGGTCACAAAATCCACAATTATTAATCCTCACTAGTCAAGGAGTGTTTACACAAAGTTTCAGCTTTCTAGGCCTTATGCTTCTGGAGATGAAGATGGAAAAAGGTTTTAAGGGTGTGGCCCCTGCGGCCCTTATAAGGGGCCACAGGGTCACAGGGCCACCAAAGCTACAATTTATAATCCTCACTTGAACACGAGATTCACAAATAATAAACCTTGAACCATAGTGAAGCAACAGCAGTGAGTGAAATGTGTTATCGGTGACTGACTCTGTGACAGGTTGGTTTATGTCCTCAAATTCAATATGTACACGACTTTATGTTCTGTTTTACAACTTTACCTATCAGGTATTGACATGCTCCAGCCAGAATTATTGCAAATCAAACATCAGTAATGCGTCCCTGCTCACTGTTTATAGGACCTCGGACATGCTTCCTATGTATGCCGCACAAATACATCAGCAAATAATCAGTCTACAAAATACATGTCGAAACACTGTAGTGTTAGCATGTACAGCTTTGTTTACTTGTGTTTAAAGTTGCGCATTTTATGTTTCGTTGATGCATGTTGCAGATATAATGGGGCATCACTCTGCTGTGAAGTTATAAATAAAGTCAATAATGTCACTTGTCGAGCGCAATATCCATACACTCGTGCATGCTCAATGCGCTTAAAAGTAAAGGTAGAAAGAGTTAGTCATTTGCGGTGAGGTGAGGTGAGGTGAGGTGATCTGGGGTTTAGCGCCGCTTTCAAGAGTATTACACTTATATCGCGCCTACTAGTATTATTGCAGGGAGAAAGCCTGCAACACTATTGTGGCTATGTATTGCAGTGAAACCTGCGAGCATCGACTGGCACTAGCGAACCATGGGTGGTACTGCGCTGAAATTCAGTGTAGCATTGCACCCAAACCTGACTGCGTGTAGAACAGTTCTGTGTTCTCATGTTTTCTGTTATCATGTATATCAACACTCGGAAATGAGATAAAAATATCAACGTAAAGCCTTGATATTTTTTGTAACTGTTATCAACTTGTGTTGATATATTTGATATCAGATGACACTTGGGTGAGATATTATCTACGTAAATTATTATTTGAATACGGATTATAACTACAAAGAATTGAATTCACAAACTTCGATGTAGATACACCCAACTAATCTACTTAGCGCTACGCAAATATCAACTGACAGAAATCGGTGACTCGGGAAATCTACTGTTCAAAGACAGCTGTGCCCGGAAAGGCAAGTTGACTGTTGGAATACGGTGGATTTATCAGGATCTAATTGCATCTGACCACCTTCTGCGGAGAGTTGATATTGATTATATCTACCGCCCAGATGGAGCGGACAAGGGGCTGTTTTCTTCATATTCACTGATTAATGTGGACATATAGATCTTCTTGGAACATGCTCTTCATATCAAAACATGATTTTATCAGTCAAAATATATTGAAATTTGATATCAATAATTTTTCAATTCATTCTCTTGATTTTAAACTGTAAGGACTTGTGATAAAACAACAAGTATCATATCTATTAGTTTGAAATATATCAAAATTATTATTTCTTCATTTGAATTTGAAAGGTGAACAAACAGATTTTCTTGAAATGTGATGTGATGTAATCAGATATCAATTCTTATTAAAAGTTTGATATGAACTTAATTTTCCAATAATAACAACCCTATCAACCATTAGTTCATAAAGCATCAATTGCAATAACTCCTCATTTGAAAAGTATGTATCGTAAATTTGTACTTTGTGATATGGATATGATATCAGTCTGTTTTCTTCATTGGAATTTCGTCATCAGGTTGGATGTTTTTTAAATGAAGAAACTTTCGCTCTGTGATTATGAAATAATGACCAACTTGAAATAAGAACTTACAACACACATTAATTATGACATTTAAATTTTGAATATTTTTTTAATAATTAAAATATCTGATTGATAATGGTAAGACAAGTCAACTACGGGCAAATTGAAGTTATTTACTAATCTTACAAGGCAATATTATACAATTATAGACGAAGTCCGAGGTCGAAAATTACGCTCACATAATAATATATTTAAGCCCACAATATATATATAAAGTATATTGTTCATCCCCTACAACAGTCTTTTCTTTTAAGTTTTCAAATTGTGATCATAACTCTCCAGTTGAAGATATCGCTGTTTAATAAATCACATTTGTGTCATAACATCGTGCGCTGACCGAATGGCGTGACGTCCAAATTACGTCATGATTGTTAAGTATGAAGTCACAATGTCAGCAAGCCGGCTGCGACGGTCATGTCGGCTAATTTCTTTATATTTTTAAGATGTAATTAAGCCAGTAATAAATAAGATACTAAACTTGGTCCATTTCATAACATATTTATGAAACTCGTGAATGGTATAGGTTTTTAATGAGTGAAAGCGAGCTAAATACCAACCAATTCACTCGTTTCATAAAAATGTTATGAGTCGTTTAGTATTCTCTATTTTTAAGGAATGGGTACTTCATGAAACAATAACTCCTTGACAACCAGTTGTCAAGACCCAAGTCACAGGCTTCTTAATGGAATAAAGGATTTATGACAGGTAAACCTTGATCCCAATGATAAAAGACCAGGTTCGAATGGACACCTCCTTAGCGTAAACAAATGTTTGTCATGTTGAATATAGAAGAAATAGTGACAGGAACATTGACTATTTGTATTGTAGAAAGGGGGAGTCTTCCTTGATTTGACACGCTATGAATGGAAGCCCTTAAAGTTCTATTTTTCATTTTTTCTCAAAAGTAGCTTCAAAACGAGACACTACCTCTCCAGAACTGGACAAAGGCTTTCATAGCTTATGTTCCATGGAAAAAATTTTGTAAAAGAAATTTACAGACTATCAAAATTCCAGCCCCCCGAATTTGGAATTCAGCCCCATACAATCTCACAATCCAAAAAAATGAGCACGTAAAACACGTGTAAAACCCTGATATGAGACCTACAACAATGGTTGAAGCCCCCCCCCCCCCCCCCCCCCCACTGAGGAGAGAATTTCAAAATCTCGGCGCCCCCGCAACTGAAATTGGTGCTACAGGCCTGCAATAATGACTACTAATGGCTGAAATATTGCTAGTGAATTGTTTAACTCCAATTCACTCACTTGCTATTCCATGACCTGCAGTTTATTCTCAACAAAATCTCTAAAAAAACATTTTTTAGAATTAAACAGACAAAATAAGGAGAAAAAGAAGCACAGAGATGACTAAAAACTTGAGTCTTGAATTACTGCCATCTTGACGGAAATTTGTTGTCTTAATCATATTTGAAATAAGAGGATGTTTGATAATTGGGAAAGAAGATCTAATTAAAACCTTATCCTCTGATACGTGATTTGAAGCAGTGTAAATCTCGGCTAATCAGAATGTGGTTGGAAAGTCCACTGGTTGCTCTGTAGCCAGGACTCACAGAAGAAGCCCTCAATTACACAGCTTCCACTAAGACCCACTCCAGTTTCTCTCACAATCTCATTAGGAGACATAGGTAAGGAGCCAATCTCATTAAAATATGACACTGATAATGATGTGATATAGAAGTATTTTTAAGTTTGATTCACTATGGACAAATCTTTTACTTACATTCTCATTAAAATAAGGGCACTGATAAGTCTCTGTGTGATCACTGTAGATATAGAGGGATTGTTAAGTTACAATCTCATTAAAATATGGACACTGATAATGATGTGATATAGAGGTATTTTTAAGTTTGATTCACAATGGAAACATTTTTCTTACAATCTCATTAAAATAAGGCCACTGATAAGTCGCTGCAATTAAAATGAGATCACTGATAATGATGTAAACATAGGTATCGTTTGGTTTGATTCACAATGAAAACATCTTTTTCTTACAATCTCATTCAAATATTGGCACTGATAATGATGTAGATATAGAAGAATTTTTAAGTTTGATTCACAATGAAAACATCTTTTTCTTACAATCTCATTAAAATATTGGCACTGATGATAATGAAGATATAGAAGTATTTTTAAGTTTGATTCACAATGGAAACACCTTTTTCTTACAATCTCATTAAAATATGGACACTGATAATGATGTAGATATAGAAGTATTTTTAAGTTTGATTCACAATGGAAACATCTTTTTCTGACAATTTTATTAAAATGAGAGCACAGATAATGATGTGATATAAAAGCATTTTTTATTTTGATTCACAATGGAAAAATCTTTTCTGACAACCTCATAAAGATGACATAGGGTATTTAGGGTATGCCTAATCTTCAATGACCTTTAAACTTTAAAGATGCATAGATTCAATCATTGTCGGTCCAACTAAAAAATTTTTCTTGATTAACATACCAACCTCTTATGCCTAATTTTAAATGACCTTTAAACTTTAAAGATGCATAGATTCAATCATTGTCGGCCCAACTAAAAATGTTTTCTTGTCTAACATACTTTCCTTTTAATCCCAAATCTTAAATGGCCTTCGTAGCATTGATCATGTTGTATGGACATCACGACCTTCTCATTAGGCTACTCACGGCATGGCTTCTATTTCTTATCAGACGAGAAAAAAAATTCTACCAGAATAACAATTTGGACACAGATTGTCAAAGCTCTGTAGGTATTAATGGGGAGCTAAAATAATAAGAGCTTATTGAGGATATACAGTTAGTCTTGAACTTCTATATCTGGACATAAAGATACTTTTTCATCCGTGGTTTTTGCCTTGAAATTAAATTAAAGGAGTCAACATCTATTCATATCTATTACGTTTCCAGTACTGAAATACACAGGTTATCAGTGAAAATAGAATCTGTATTTTCACTGAGTTACCTAATAAGAGAAATTGCATAAAAGACTTAAAGTAGGTTTAAAGTAATGCCTGCCACCCCAATATTTAACAGGTTCAGTCCCAAATTGCTAACTTCATTGGATCCATTAGATAAATTTAGGTAAATTCAAACAAAACTTCAGATTCAGGGGTTCATATAATCCTGATGACCTAAATTGTTAAATATCATAAAGTGAGTGTGTGTGTTATTATTTAGCGCCGCTTGGGCAGTATTATAGCATAAGCGGCAAGACATATTAAACAGAAAGGGTGTATCATAGAGAGGCCTTGGCTAATGTGAATGACCTTGCTCCAAGGATGTCAATTTTAAACTGGGAACAGCAAAAAACAGTTGTTGAGTTAATTCATGCAGAGAATCTAAAAATATATTCTGAATGCTTGACAAAGGGACATAGAAGATAAACAAAACTTATTGAAAAAAAAATATCATACAACAGGGTTCCAAATAAGCACTAGCCCGCTAGCCAATGGCTAGTGAAAAAGATGCTGGGCTTGTAAAATGCAATGATTGGTAGCTACATTTAAAGTTCTTTTGATTATGTAGATGTATTTGGCTAGTTTGAATGTGTTTGGGCTAGTACTCTCAGGAATGCACTAGTCCGAATGGCTAGTACAGCAATGGGACTAATTTTGACCCCTGAATTATGTCGTTTACAACATTTCTACTGCACAAGGTCAAACATATGTGAATCTGAATCTCGTCTGATCAGTTCAAAAATACTTTCAGTCTTGTAATTTATGACTTCTAATCTATGTTCTTACTTGTAGCTAATGCGAGACTACGAGACTTCAAACAGATTTCAATTGGAGAATCAATGTTTGAGGTGGAAATCAATTACTTGGCCTGTATAGCAGTGATCTATCTTCAGATCCAGATGTTGGATAGACTTCTTCCTGTCTAAGTAAACCTGGCCTCAATATATATAGAGGATATTATATGAGTGTCCATGACATATACTATGTTTACGACACAAGTGGCTAAATATTAGTATTTACCGAGCGAGAGCGAGGGACATACTGATATTTAGGCACGAGTGTCGGAAACATAGTATGTTATGGGCACGAATTTAATATTCTGTTTATTACCGTAGTCTCAAAATTAAAGAAAATACTCAAAAACTACTTCAAAACATAGGCGGACTAGTCTGCGCCAGCACGTATAGATTATGACGTCATAGGTGAACCGTAACATCAAAGCATTGTTAAAAACGTGAGGTCATAATGAAAAAGTGATATTTTGCCCTAGGGCAACATATGAAAAATATGAACCTCGGTATGACTGTCCTCGTAGGTAATAATGTTAAATGTATTATATTGACAGCCGACCTATGACCCTCCAATGTTATATGTGCAAAAGCATACTATTGCGGCTTGGTAAATAACATCCGTGATTGGCCAATTGGATAGATCGGCTGACGCGACCCGCTACTACATATCGCCAGACTCAATATCTGAATGAGCCTCGGTTTGTTTAGACTGGACTTTTCAGTCTGTAGTTCATCTTCTTGCCTATGATTCAGGAAAGGCCTAATAACATGTTCCCTTTCGACATATTTGTTCAATTTTTAAGGTGACGTTACATGAGAAAGCAATCTCCCTTCTCTATCTATATCCTCACACTACCTGTCTCTGTCATGTTAAATAATGGAGAACACGATTACAGGACCGCAGCAAACACAGAGCTGGCAATATCGAGCTGTATCTTTGCAATTGGCACGCTGTTTCAGTCTGTATACAGTAGAACACGGATATAGCGAACGCGGATATAGCGAACAAATTTTCAAGTCCGGTCCCTATATAATTTCATTAAAATTATATGCGTATAGCGAACACCGGATATAGCGAACTAAATTCTTTGGTCCCTTGGAGTTCGTTATATCCAAGTTCTACTGTATTTCACTTTTTCTACAACTGTATTATTCAAACAACAAAAAAACATTTGTTAAGTTTTTAAATACACACACAAAAAACGTCGTAGGTTCACTGATTGGATCTTAAGGCAAACTGAGAACATTTTGGGAAATATTTTCAGATCAGATCATTATACACATTCATTTTGTAATTCAAATACCTTTTTCTGTCAAGCAACTTTAAGGGACAGTCCTATCGGTGTTTGTTTTTCATTAGTCATTTGTAAATGTAAGGATTTTCAATGTATTAAAATACTTTATTTCAATAACATTGTAAAATTGGTGTTTTTCTCTCCTGCAATGGCCGATAATACAAAATGGCTGACCATACGTCCAAAAGACAGATTTAAAATTTGAACAAAAAATTTGAACAAAAAATATGAATTATTTTGAGAAGACATCCAGCCCAAGAGAAGACATTAATTGGTGCAGAAAGTGTTAAATAATGTGACACTTTGTGATCCAACCAGGAACATCCGATTCCAAGCGTCATAGCAACGGTAATATTCCAATATGATTTATGAAGAAAAAGAAAATATGAAACATAAGTATCATCAGTGTGCGATCAAACACAATTATCAATACTTTGATCACAGATAAAACAGTCCTTAATGGGTGCAGTAAGGTGATGCTTGACAGATTACTAGCTCTTGAAAATATGTTGATTTCAGAAAAAGCTGACAAGAAGCTGAAGATGCTAAATCACATGAATCCTATAATAACATATTATATATTGATAAGGTCGGTCAGTGTAAATGGAAGAGAATGGGGTATCAGACTCTGTGATGGATTGGGTCCCTTCTCAATACAATGGGAGTGTATCGATTTAAGATTTCATGATGATATTTATTACCAACTTCATGTGCCAAATGAAAGCGCATGAGAACAATATGATGACATCACAAGAGCCAGATATACCCTGATTACACTCCCACTGTAACCATCTAGAACAATATGATGACATCACAAGAGCCAGATATACCCTGATTGCACTCCCACTGTTTCAATTGAGAACAGTATGATGACATCACAAAAGCGAGATATTAACTGATTGCACTCCCACTTTAACTATTGAGATCGGTATGATGACATCACAAAAGCGAGATATTCACTGATTGCACTCCCACTTTAACTATTGAGATCGGTATGATGAGATCACAAAAGCGTGATATTCACTGATTGCACTCCCACTTTAACTATTGAGATCGGTATGATGACATCACAAAAGCGAGATATTCACTGATTGCACTCCCACTTTAACTATTGAGATCGGTATGATGACATCACAAAAGCGAGATATTCACTGATTGCACTCCTACTGTAACCATTGAGAACAATATGATGACATCACAAAAGCGAGATATTCACTGATTGCACTCCTACTGTAACCATTGAGATCAATATGATGACATCACAAAAGCGAGATATTCACTGATTGCACTCCCACTTTAACTATTGAGATCGGTATGATGACATCACAAAAGCGAGATATTCACTGATTGCACTCCCACTTTAACTATTGAGATCGGTATGATGAGATCACAAAAGCGTGATATTCACTGATTGCACTCCCACTTTAACTATTGAGATCGGTATGATGACATCACAAAAGCGAGATATTCACTGATTGCACTCCCACTTTAACTATTGAGATCGGTATGATGACATCACAAAAGCGAGATATTCACTGATTGCACTCCTACTGTAACCATTGAGAACAATATGATGACATCACAAAAGCGAGATATTCACTGATTGCACTCCTACTGTAACCATTGAGATCAATATGATGACATCACAAAAGCGAGATATTCACTGATTGCACTCCCACTTTAACTATTGAGATCGGTATGATGACATCACAAAAGCGAGATATTCACTGATTGCACTCCCACTTTAACTATTGAGATCGGTATGATGACATCACAAAAGCGAGATATTCACTGATTGCACTCCTACTGTAACCATTGAGATCGGTATGATGACATCACAAAAGCGAGATATTCACTGATTGCACTCCCACTTTAACTATTGAGATCGGTATGATGACATCACAAAAGCGAGATATTCACTGATTGCACTCCCACTTTAACTATTGAGATCGGTATGATGACATCACAAAAGCGAGATATTCACTGATTGCACTCCTACTGTAACCATTGAGAACAATATGATGACATCACAAAAGCGAGATATTCACTGATTGCACTCCTACTGTAACCATTGAGATCAATATGATGACATCACAAAAGCGAGATATTCACTGATTGCACTCCTACTGTAACCATTGAGATCAGTATGATGACATCACAAGAGAAAACCCTGATTGTACCACAGACTCACCAATTAGCACAAAAGTTTGCTTCTACCAAAAACAATGATAAAGTTTTTTTTAACTACTTGAATATTTTGTATGTACCACTTATGCACAACAATAAAACAATTGTTTCTCAACACGCTCTCAGGCTATACTCTCAACTACTTATGATATTGATTTCTTTCAAAAGAAGGCTTCGCCATCCTTTATAAGACTTTTAACAGGAATTGTTGCAAATCAATATCCAACAAACTATAGGAAGTTCACTCAAACAATAAATGATACAATATTGATGAAAGCATATATTTTCAAAAGATTAGTTCACAATTGACTAATCTTTATTCTTGAACAAATGGCTACTTCAAAGACAAACATGGTTCATAACAATTGTCATAGAATAGTTTAAACAATAAACAACCTTTATCAAATCTTTCTCTTAAGAATACCTTGTCATAGAAATGCATTTGAAGAATATATCAAAAAATAAATTTAAAAATAAATGCTGTCTCGTGTTCACTTGTCATGAACAAAGATTATTCATTAAAATTCATTTAATCAACATAAACAAGAGTCATCAGAAAAAGATATATCCCACATAAAGTTAAGTTTCCATGGAAACGCCATAAATTTGAAAAAGTTGAAAAAAAGGCACATCTTCACAAGCAGAGTTCTTTTGAGCAAGGTCAAACAGTTTTTGTGTCCTACTCAAGAACCAAATTCTAACTTAAGTTTCTTTGGAAACTGCTAAAAATCAAAATCAGAAGAAGTTGAAATTACCAAAAGACCAAATTTACACATGCTGACTTATCTACAAACCAATTTTCATTGAGCTAGGTCGGAAAGTTTTTGAGTTCTGTTCCAGAAACGGATGGACTGACAGGGCGATTACTTTAAAGGGGCAGTTGCTTGTTTTTTGACAATTTTATATTTTAAATTGTTCACTCATAATTGTAAGGTATTGCTAAAGGTATTATTTTGACAGTGTCAAAAATCTACTTACACAAGCCAATCATCCATAGTCAGAAGACAAAGTATGAAGATTAACATAAAATCCATTGGCGGCCATTTTGTGTGAACACCTTTAATTCATTTGGTGTAAGGAAAAGCTATCGCATGGCTAAACTTTACGTTATTTATTTGAATTATTACTGCTCCATTTAATTTAAATACATTGTCTTTCAATTGGAACCATTAATTTTCATTTTCCTGACATCACCCTATATTCCCCCTAAAAACGTGCTACTGCCCCTTTAATCAACGGTATTACATAAACAATATTTATATATATTTAAACAATCAAAATCAATATAATATCAAACAAAAAGCTTACAGAAGAAAATCATAACAACAAAGAAAAGTGTTTTGCACAAAGTATAAACATTATTCACTGAGTTTTTATCAAACCTCTGCAGAATACAAATCAAAACTAAAAAAATCTTACATTGTTCACCTAATGAGAATAAATCAATAATATTTTTCACTGATTCAACGCATGCTTTAGAAAATTGCTTTCAAATTAGATCAATCCTTGTCCAAAAAAGTCAAATAACAGCATGACAGATAGAAAGTTTGTGATGAATTGAACATTAGCCTATATTTCTTGAAACCTCAGTCAACGATTAATATTTCATCACTACACGACAGCCCTGAGGCAGGGAGAAACATTTATTATATGGCGAGCAGTGAAATACTGGGATTTATCAGTGAAATAAACTGTCTATCAAGCTACAGTGAAAATAACTTATATTTTCACTGCGAACGGTGACTGATATAATTTGACGTCATAAAACAATGGTCTCATGCGGCGAATTGGCTTATGACGTCACAGTGTTACTGTGGTGACGGGCTGTTCCTAGCGGCCGCTCGGCTTGAAATTGACCCTTTTCGGACGTAATTACAATGGTAAAACCATATAATAAATAGAATATCCGTCAATTCTTGAGAAATACCATGTTTATCTCATCTCGTGAAAATATAACCTTTCTACCTCACTCGATGAGATAAACATGGTATTAGTCAAGAAAAGACAGATATCCTCTATTTATTAATATAATAACAGGTAAGAAAGCTTGCAAAATCTGGGTGATATTTTTGATAGCACAGTGGTGTAATTTTTAGCATGCCGGCCTCTCACACCAAAGGCCTGGGTTTGAATCCCAATGGAGACACCAAAAATTGTGGTCTTGGTCTCATACTGTGTTGTGACCTTCGAAAAGGCACTTTATCCACATTGCACTCAGCTGCATAAATGGGTACCTAAAATAATGTGTGTACAATTTGTGTATAAAGGTGTATAACAAAGCATTATGGCTATTTCTAGTATTATTACTTCAGGGATGTCGCCCGTCCTTAAAGGATTTTAAAACCCCATTCCGAAATATTTGAAGTTAAAACATATTGTTTTGATCAAACAACTCGTCCTGCAACATCGCCCCGCCAACAATTTTTTCCCTTTCGTCAAACTTGCTGCGTCACTTTTCCCGAGCGAGAACCGAAGAATCCCGAACTTTAATGAGCACAAGAACCAGTGACGTAATAGTAGCCTGACGAATCCAGAGGCGTGTAGTTGTTTACATACGAGCGAAGGGAAAGTTATTCGGCGTGAGTTTACAAAGACGTCGTTGGACCTAATAAACGATGATGATAAAAATATATCAACACAGACCTATTCACTAATAGGTAAGGGGCATATTCGATTCGAGATCATATTCTATTAGATAAGTTTTTATCATCTAAATCTAATATTTTAGCAATGAGTTGCAGTGCTCAAAGAGCGAAATCAGAATACTAGTAGACCTATACGAACACACGGCAAGTGTTATCAGCATTAACTATTTTTAAGAACTTTTGATAATTGATTTTTGAGCTAATGTCAGGTGGCGAAGTTTCCAAATGACACATAAAGACACCTTTGACAAAATCTAAATATTTGAATCGGCCGCACAGCCGGTCGTCACGCCGTTGTCGTTGACCGCACAATTTTTGAAACGAAAATGTCAAAAACCTGTCAATTTTTTTAAACTTAAACTGATAAAATTGTCAACATCTTCAAGAGAAACTTACAATCAAGGCGTCAAAACAACTTTGTATGCCATGATAATCAAGCAATATAAAGTTAAAACAAAATTTTTTCCTTTTGATGGGGATTTCAATCACGTCGCCAGTATCAAGAACGATAACTCTAAACGGCTCTTTTGTTTACAACTTTACATGTTCCCAGACCTGATTAACTTTGTTGGTTGGAATTTTTTCTTTCTTATATAAGATTTACTTGTTATCAGATTCAATTACACCTGCAATATCTCAGAATTAGTTTCAATACAATAAATTACAATGTGAACAATGCTATGTGTTTAATCTTTTAGGACTAGTTTATCAAATATTATGATGATGAAACATTGATGACAATGAAATACAAGAAGGTAAATAAAAAGCAATGCAGAATTACGCTGTTTATTTTAAAAAATGACAAAAAAATTATGAATATTTAATTATGATTATTGAAAATATATGCCACATATCCTAAAACGATTCACTGAACTTTTTTTTATACTTATATGACAAAATAAAACCCATCAAATGACATAAATTTAATCTTTACAGGAATTTGGAAAGAAATCATCGACAAAGGGCTATTTTGTAGGTTTTCGCAATTTTCTGTATTTGGACAAATGCCATTATTTCAATAGTAAATTTTACACGCCAATTGTGTTCATCCAATGTGCAAAATGATCCAAGGCCCCTGTCTTACCTAATCCCTGTTTTATGCATGTATAGTTGTTGATCATTTCATTACTGCTTACAAATACTGATTCATTCCCAAAATATTGAAAACAAGAGTCATCAGAAGATGACATATCCCACCGGTTCCACATGATCGTAAGATGTAAACCTTTGAAAGATAATTGTAAATTTTTCAAGCAAGGTTCATAATAGTATAAGCTAATATAAACGAAACCTTTCATGAACAGAGTCCAAAAAAGAGCCGTTTCCATGGAAATAATAAAAAATAAAATTTTCAGAAATTTGAAAATATCAAAAGGCACCACTTCAGTAGGTGGGCAATACACATGTAAAGTTTCAGAAAGATATGTGGACCGGTTTTATATATATGAAACGAAACCTTTCATGAACAGAGTCCAAATAAGAGCCGTTTCCATGGAAATAATAAAAAACAAAATTTTCAGAAATTTGAAAATATCAAAAGGCACCACTTCAGTAGGTGGGCAATACACATGTAAAGTTTCAGGAAGATATGTGGACCGGTTTTTGAGTTCTGCTCCGGAAACGAAACCTTTCATGAACAGAGTCCATATAAGAGCCGTTTCCATGGAAATAATAAAAAATAAAATTTTCAGAAATGTGAAAATATCAAAAGGCACCACTTCAGTAGGTGGGCAATACACATGTAAAGTTTCAGAAAGATATGTGGACCGGTTTTTGAGTTCTGCTCCGGAAACGAAACCTTTCATGAACAGAGTCCATATAAGAGCCGTTTCCATGGAAATAATAAAAAATAAAATTTTCAGAAATATGAAAATATCAAAAGGCACCACTTCAGTAGGTGGGCAATACACATGTAAAGTTTCAGAAAGATATGTGGACCGGTTTTTGTGTTCTGCTCCGGAAACGAAATGATTACGGACGGACGGACAGACGGACGGACGGACATACAGACGGACAGGGCGATGACTATATCCCACGGTATTACATACCGGTGGGATAAAAATATAATCATACAAAATCATTTCATTTATTATATGCAATGATCTGGCATATCACTTAGATATTGTTTAAAATAATTACGGTATTAAACATAGATATGCACAATCTTAAATCAGTCAAAGGGATGTTTCAGTTATTTCGAAAAATATTATTGCTGATATGTGACATATATTTCTTAACTTTGGAATAGTTTTCACTATGAAATAATTAAAAAAACTGTCTGGAAATAAGTGTACTCATATTCCTAGTTACTGCAAGACATCAAGGTTATTGTTTCCTTGTCTAAAGGTGTTATTCAACTGATCTCAAATTTCAATAAATAGACTTCCAAACCTCCAAAAAAACATTTGATAGCCAGTTGGAATTCGATTTTTTGTTTTCGGAAATATCAAATCATTCTCATAAAAAATCAACACAGAAAAGAGTCTATCGACTGCAGGCATGAATCAAACACACATTTATCTTTAGCTAAAATATTAAACTTAGTCAACAGTAAGTTTAATGTCTTTGAGATATGTTGTGAGTATTTTATGTTATAAATCTCAACCATAGTATCAATCAAAAGCGTGTTTGTTAACAGCTTTGACATCGGCCTACCCAGGCTTTGCACTGCAGTGCATCATGCCCGGCCGAGATTAAGGGGCTACTATTACGTCACATTACGGAAGATACCGAGAGCTGCCGATCTTTTTGCATATCGGCAAGTCGGATTTGTCGGGCGGTTTACAAATGTTAGCGCAGGATTGCAAATTTGACGTAAAATCATGGCGGCTTGTGTTTACCGGTAAAACACACCATACTTATGAAGTTAATTGATGTAAAATGGGGTTTTGAAATCCTTTAAACTCGCAATAAAGTGCAGTATAGGAGTGATGCCAGGAAACAACAGGCATTTTTCACCTGAATGAAAGGATGACAAGAATAAAGAGTACAATTTCATAAGGTAAATACATGCATTTACACTTGGGATTGAGTAGAGTTTTGACAATACAATCCTGTCCGGAAGGATTCTATGAGATACATGTCACCATACACTACTTTCAGGTCATATTTTAATTGGAAATTCCAAATAACTTCTTAATAACAACATCTTAATCTATAACTTCTTTGAGAGGCATTTGAGAAGTAACACCATCTAAATCTATAACTTCTTTGAGAGGCATTTGAGAAGTAACACCATCTAAATCTATAACTTCTTTGAGAGGCATTTGAGAAGTAACACCATCTAAATCTATAACTTCTTTGAGAGGCATTTGAGAAGTAACACCATCTAAATCTATAACTTCTTTGAGAGGCATTTGAGAAGTAACAACATCTTGATCTATAACTTCTTTGAGAGGCATTTGAGAAGTAACAACATCTTAATCTATAACTTCTATAGTTTTCTTTTTCAACGAACTATACCTATACCTATATTGTATTTGGGACCATACTGTCTTGGCACTATTGAGGTAACAGCATCGACCATATCAACCACCTCGTCCATCGGACATCATTATATAACTTCTTTGAGAGGCATTTGAGAAGTTGGAATGACAATAATGCAGAGGAATATATGGATGACAACTTCTTTGTTCATTGAATGCAACGTTACGACACAGATTCTTGTGTCGTTCTCAAGCAGAGAAAGAGTAAGGATGTAGGGGCATACCGTATTTCCTCTAATAAGCGCCGGGCCTCTTATAAGCGCTGGGTCTCTAATAACCGCCGGGTCCTAATCATTAGATAAATGCTCCCTCAGTAAACATTTTACAGGTATTCATGGTAAAAGACGACTTAAAACAAAGTTCAATTCTCCTTGAAAGAAATAAGCGCCGGGTCTCCAATAAGCGCCGGGGGGTAAAGGGGTGCTGAAAAAATAAGCGCCCAGGTGCTTATTAGAGGAAATACGGTATATATATAAGTAAAGAGTACAAGCAATTCTAAACTCATTTATATGTATCAAGATACAGACATCATAGCAATATCAATATATTGTCAGATTAAGTATCACGATTCTCGATGTATCAACATATTGTCACACATTGGAGACAGCTCTGACGCTAGTGAAATCATCATTTATTAATTTTCTCACTCCACTCAATAAAGAATAAATAATATCAGTGTATGAAATAAGGCCCGTCCGACAGCCCGGTACTGGTTACTTTTGGTCGGGACTGGTAACTTTTTGAGCTTTTCCTTAAATTTTACCATTATAATTTACAAAATACCAATTTTGGGCTGGCAACATTTTTAGCTTATTTCAAACACTGATAATATCCTGCAAAAACAATGAAATAGTCTCCATAATTGAATTGAAACATCAAGATAACGCATGCATTGGTGACTAAGAACATGGTTTATTATTCAGCCTAATCCAATTGGAGGACAGTGTCAGTCGACATTCTAGATATAGATATATATACAGAGATACATATACATGATTCTTCATCAATCATCCCAGTCTGGGTCAGTCACAACTAGCCAATCAAATCAAAGATCTCAGCTCTTGATCTCATGTCTAATCAGCTTAACAAAACTCTTCATTCAACAACAGCATCTTAAAGGGGCAGTAGCACTTTTTTCGAAAATTTCATATTTTTAATTTTTTTACTGATAATTGTAGGTTGATGTTGAATGTTTTATGTTGAAAGTGTCAAAAATCTCATTACACAAACCAATCATCCACAGTCAGAGAACAAAGTATGAAGATTCAGATAAAGTCCATTGGCGGCCATTTTGTGTGAACACCTTTAATTCCTTTTGTGTAAGAAAAAGGAAACACATGGCTGATCTTTACATTAAAAAGTTGATTTATTACTGCTTCAGTTAGATTAAATACATTGTCTTTCAGTTTGAAGAATTTACTGACATCACCTTATATTCCCCCTAAAAACATGCTACTTCCCCTTTAGGGACGGCAGCAGGGAAGAATATGTAGTGACCTAACAAAAATGAAAAGAAAGTTTTCAATTGAATGAAAATCTTTTTTAAATCAAACAAAATCAAGCAAAATGAAAATCCCCAGACTTGTTTACACATAACTAGGGCAATAACTAAAAAATATGTAATATGTGTATTTTTTCAGACCTCCTTTACCCCCGGCGTGTATTCGAGATCCGGCGTCTATTCGAGGCCGGCTTCTATATATTTTATAGTAGGAAAAAATATTATAGATGGTGTAAAGGGAGAATACTTTAATTCAATTCAACTACGGGAGCATTAATTAATCAACTTATCACCCAGCGTTTATTCCAGACACGGCGTTTATTCGAGACCCGGCGTCTATTTACTTAAAACAGCCATACCCCCGGCGTCTATTCGAGGCCCGGCGTCTATTCGAGGAAATACGGTAACCTAAGTTACTCTAAAAGTCAGACGGTCTTCGTGTCTAGCTTTGTAGCTGATCATGACTAACAGTCTAATCGACCAAGTCAATTGCTTAATCTCCTAATGTAGGCTGTCATCATACACTAAAGATATTGGGTGCAATGCTTCATTGAAATTGATCCATTATCATACATATACTCAATTACAAGTCGTTGTGAAATAAGGCAGAAACTGGTTAGCGGGAAGGTATAGATGATATCTTTTGTTTTCATTGTGATATCACTTATTTCTCATTGGGTGACAGGTTTTATCGCATAACAAGATATGTGGTATCAAAATGAAAACAAAAGATATTCTGTTTATGCCTCAAAAGTCGAAAAAAGTGGCGATATATGTCAATAACATATGGACTCACGAGCTTTCTTATCATTGTTGCTTTGAAACGAAGCAACAGCGGTGACATTGCATTGTGATATTTTCACCAACTTAAACTCAGTCTCTCAGCATAAAATAATTCCGGTTAGTTCACTGTACTTTAGTCACCATCCTTGGATTAAAGTTGGTTCCATATTGTAAGAGACATTTGCGCTCTAAAAGCGAATTCTCAGAACAATCTATTTGCTATCCCTATGGAATTTTACCAATCAGAGAAAGTCTATTGCAGACGGTTGATTCTTGATTTGAAATGGCCAGAGCTTGTGGGCTCAGAAAGAGGTTGTCTCAATGAGGTCTCAGTCAACCGGTTGAGCCATTTGTCAAATGTCTTCACACCTAACATCCTGCATAGAGGATAAATAGAGAATTTCACCAAGTGTCTTCTGATATCAAATATATCAAAGACAAGTTAATAAAAGAAACAAGGCTTGCCGAGGATATTTAACTTTTATCAATGAGTGTTGATATATTTGATATCAGAAGAGTGTTGATATATTCGAAATGTTTGTGATGTCATGTCACTTCTGATGACATGGCATTGTTCAAAATCTACTGTCTCATAGGAGATCGTCCTCAAACGATATCTGCTGTGGAACACAGTTTTGGATGATAAAGTATTTTATAGAAAGCGAGAGACATAGAGATTATTACCCTCGGAAGTGTGTAATATGATTTTTACGAAACGAGTACAAATTTTTTTATTACCCGAGGGAGAGCGAGTGTTATACACAAATTTGCAAGAATTTTGTAAAAGTCATATGACACACTTCCGAGGGTAATAATTTCTTTATTACCGTTTCTATTCCATTTTACCATCTTAGAAATATCCAAGAAACGGGCCGCTTCCCTTGCGACGGCCAGCTACAGTGACGTCACGAACAATGATGTTATGACGTCACAGGCGAAAAATACGGGAAGTCGGGCTACAACAATCGTTTCTAGGCAAAAGTGATATGTGCACTAGTGCTCATATTGAAAATATGTCACCACTTATTTTCAACCCTATGGGTAATAAATACTGATATGACAGCACAACTGCATCAAGTGATCTGTGACGTCAAAGCATTGCAAGGTGACTTTACAATGAAAAAGTCTCAAAGTCTAATCGACCATATAATTTCAGTGATTGATTTTCAACAACAAAATATCAAAAGAGAGCATAATTGATATAAATCATTAAAGGTAGTTGCTTACAAGGGAATTGTGGTTCCTTGATCTAGACATATATTTTTTTATTTTTCACACTGAAAGTTACATGAAACTAAACTCCTATTGCCCAACCATGTGGAGACAGGATAATCCTTGAATGGGATCAAAGACAATCCACAAAATGGTAGACTTCAGTGCTCAGAAATAGAGCTTGACTTCTCGAGCCCGAGTTGCGTCGAGCTTGACTCAAGTCCATTTATTTGGAATCGAGGACTCGAAAAGGGGAGGTCATTGTTAAATATTTTACGTATTTTAAACTATTTGTCTGTGATGTGAGAAGTTAGATTATCAACATGACCATGTAAGTAAATTCTGTATATGATTATGATTAAGTCAACATATGTGTGAATAATATCTTGGCATAAATTAGGCATTGAGTAAAAATAGGAATTTAGGGTCTGAGTCGAGTCTGACCCATCAAGTACTCAAGTCAAATATTTTGGACCCGTGGAAGCCCTCCTCAGAATGAGGCTGTCATCAACATCACTGACGTCTGCTTCAGTCAAATCTCTGAAGTCTGCTCATTTATTCTCATTATCTCAAAGCACACAAATATCTTTCGATCTATCTATAAACACATAATATGTCTGGTTGCAAATTAATGGCTAAGTGGTTGATGTTCATAGGTACTCCAGCACTCAACTTCTCAAGTTCTTAAGTACACAAATTCTCAAGCACTCAAGTTCTTTACTCAAATCATAAAGTACTCAAATTCTCAAGCACTCAACTTCTTTACTCAAATTCTAAAGTACTCAAATTCTCAAGCACTCAAATTCTAGAGTTCTAAAGTACAGTCGAACCTCGGATACCCCGACTCCGTATATCCGGAAACCTCGCTATCAGGACGATTTTAGAGTGTAACGAATATTTTCCTAAGAAAATGTACTCACTTACCCGGACCTCGTGCTCCCGGACCCGGATGCCGTTTTTTCAAACCATATCTGTACATTTGCACCGGAAACGACAAGCTATGGCTGAGCAAGCTTACAACCAATTAGTACTGTCTTCCACACGACTCGTTAATCTAATTGATAATCACCTCGGTCACACTTTGAAGTTAATTGAACAATCAGCTGGTCCACGAGTGTTAATGTCACGTGAGAACAACTTGTCAGTTGTGAAAACATCTTACAGTATAAATGTCTCATCACCTAGCTGTTGTCAGGCATTTAGCAAAATGGCAAGTCAACCTGCTAAACGCAAACGTCACTGTGTGACTGCATCCGAGAAGCGTGAAATTTGTAATTTAAAAAAAAGCAACCCTTCAGCCACTTTAGATCATATCAGTAAACATTTTGAGAAATCTTTCGGACACGCCTTTAGAAAATCTACGATTGGGGACATTTTGAAATCTAAAGATAAATGGCGTAAATGTTACTGCGAAGAATACCTGATATAAAACAGAAGCAAACTGTGATCACAGATTTTCTGTAAGGTGACGGACTATGTTTCGTGTATCACATAAGCTTGTATTCTTAACTTATTGATGTATGATATAACATTGTTAAATTTGAATGAAATAAAATTTCATGATGGGCCAAGCAATTTCGATTTTTCTTGTGATTCAGATAACCGGATGACTCGCTATCCGGACGATTTTCAGCTGTAACGAAGTTGTCCGGATAAACGAGGTTCGACTGTACTCAAATTCTCAAGTACTCAAACTCGTAAGCACCCAAGTTCTTTACTCAAATTCTAAAGTACTCAAATTCTCAAGCACTCAAATTGTCAAGCACTCAAATTCTCAAGCACTCAAATTCTCAAGCACTCAAATTCTAAAGTTCTTAAGTTCTAGTTCTAAAAGTTCTCAGATTCTCAAGTACTCAAATTCTCAAGCACTCAAATTCTAAAGTTCTAAAGTTCTAGTTCTAAAGTTCTCAGATTCTCAAGTACTCAAATACTCAGATTCTCAAGTACTCAAATTCTCAAGCACTCAAATTCTAGAGTTAGCATTAAAAGAACACGACTTGACAAGCCCCACCCATGAAGAGCCCCAGTGACATGTCTTACTAAGAGTACAAGAAGCGTGTACCCCCCCTCGCTAGCCTCACCAGGAATAGACACAAATCAATAACGAGAAAGAACAGACAGGAAGATCTATAAATTCTCATTAATGTAAAATCGTCATTATCAAGTCAACAACAAATCACTGTCATTTTGTCCTAACATCCATAAAACATTGCTAGTTCATGTGAATAAATGACCCTTAACAACAATCTTGAGTTTTAGATTTAATTTAGATTTGTTGCTTTTACATTGAAAAACACATTAAAATCAGATAATTTAATAGAACAGCGTATCTTTATGTCAATATGATTTAGAAAATGAAACAATCTTTCCTCCTGCACATCTCTATTATGAGAACTAAAATTCTGTTTTTTTTTTTATAATTCTATTTCTTTTCAAAAGGTAAAATTTTTACAAAAATAGGCATATATTTGTTCAATACACAATAGACATTCAAATGTGACTGATATAACAATATAAAGTATAATATTTGGGTTGTAAACAGGAGTTTTAAGGGATTAGTTAAATAGGCAATGGCATAAAGACCAGTATTTCAGGAATTTGGTGTAGTCACATGTTGAGGATGATAAATATTTGTCAACATAATATGTGTCTGTTATATCTCTTTTAAAAATTCTGTTCTGTTCTGGTAGAAAAACAACCTCTGAAATATTCAAATTCTTATCAGATAAACCAATTAGCTGAAACATGGTAAGTACTACTACATGAAAAAAGAAATATTCCAACGTCATTAGTTATCAGTTTGTAAGTAGGATAAGAACTTGAAGCTCAGTCTGATAAGCAATATACATTTGGCTTCAATAAATTGGGTCAGGGTATTAAAAAATGCTACCTGACTAAAATCACAATCGCCAGAGTTCTTGCCTGTTTTTGTTCAGTATAGCTAGTAAGGCTTGGAGGACACTGTGTCAGATTTTATTTGCAATGCAACATGATTTTTTTTCTGTCCACACTTCACAATGCATTAAATGTAGAGTTTCTATTTGAACAAGCAAAAATAGAGTCATGGGCTCTGTAGCTCATCAGACTTTTGATGGAAATAGGTTAAATTTTAAGGTTGTGATCCGTGTGACCCAATTTCATGGGGTCACAAAACCTACAATTTAGAATCCCAATTGGCCAACGAGTCAACACACAACTTTTCAACTCTCTAGACCTTTTGGAACTGGAGAAGAAGATGAAAATAGGTTTTTAAGGTTTTGACCCCTGTGACCCCATTTGGGGTCATGGGGTCACGAAATCTACAATTTAGAATCCCCTTTTGCCAAGGAGTCTGCACATCAAATTTCAGATCTCTAGAGTCATTGGTTCTTGAGAAGATGAAAATATTGAGCTAAAAAGGTGAGCGTGGCTCACAAATACCCCCGACTGTGTATCACTGATCAACTTAATTACTGTTTTCGTCCCATAACTTAGACATCTCATTATCCAGACCATTAAAAATATTATTCTTACACTATAAAAAAGAGCCATTGGCTCTGTAGCTCATCAGGCTTTACATTTGACTTTGATTTAGTGTGTGGCCAATGTGCTTTCCCTCTTAGTAGGGGCCACAGGGTCACAAAATCTACAATTTATAATCCTCACTTCGTCAAGGAGTCTGTACATAAAGTTTCAGCGTTCTAGGCCTTATATTTCTGAAGAAGAAGATTAAAATAGGTTTTAAAGGTGTGGCCCCTGTGGTCCTTATTAGGGGCCACAGGGTCACAAAATCTACAATTTATAATCCTCACTAGTCAAGATGTCTGTACACAAGATTTCAGCTTTCTATGCCTTATGCCTCTGGAGAAAAAGATGAAAATAGGTTTTAAGGGTTTTGGCCATTATTAGGGGCCACAGGGCCACCAAAGTTAAAATTAATAATCCTCACTAGTCAAGGAGTCTGTACACAAAGTTTCAGCTTTCTAGGCCTTATGGTTCTGGAGAAGAAGTCGAAATTCCACAAAGTTTACGGACGGATGGACTATAGTTTGCGATATAGGAGCAGCACTCAATTTCAAGGCATCATACATTGAGGTTATTTTTGTAGTGTGCGTGGTCCATTTATGAGTGTGTGTTTTAACGCATCACAGACAATCAGATTTGATCAGTGCATGTGCTACCAGTCTCAACTTAATTATCTAATAATTTTAAAATCATCGAAGAGAAAATGTACATATAGAATGTCACTATAACTTTGGAATGACAAAACAATTGATACAAAAACAAAGAAAATATTTCAATACATCATTCTGTTGACTCAGACTCTTATTCTATTTCATAGTTTAGGCCTATATGGCACATTTACATGAATACATGGTGAGTACAGTCAACACCTTATAAAATTCAAGGCCTTTTAGGGCATTTTAAGGCTTGAAACCCAAAACATATAGCTAAATTGTCACTTAATAACAGGGTATTTTTATAACGGATTATGCATCTAAAAGTTAAGATTTTCACAACCACCACAGCCTCATAATAAACTTGTGGCACTGTTCAAGAGAAGTAGTTTATAGACATACAAAATCAACTAATGAAACCTGAATGGTCAAATTCTTATCTTCACGGAGGTCGACACAAGAATATTTAAACATTCAAGTGAATTTTTTCACAGTTGAAAAATTACTTTTGCTTAATTTAAGGCCTTTTAAAGGCATTGTGTCAATTTTTAAGGTCTTTTTAAGACAGTACTATATTTAAGGCCTTTTTAAGGCAGTATTTCAATTCCAGGCCTTTTTCAGGCCCGTGCACACCATGGAATACAGTTTGGTGTTGGTTTGTTTCACGAGTGGGAGATATTCACATCAACATTCACATTCTTGCTATATAAAGTGCTAAATTATTTATACTAACTTTGTTATCATCTCCTAACGAAGTGTTTAATGTCACCAGCACTGGACCATGGATGGGTATCTTTCCTCATTTGCATATTGCAATATACTGCGATACAGAAGAAAATATTGTGATATGTATTTCAATATACAGTAGAACACGGATATAACGAACTCCAAGGGACCAAAGAATTTAGTTCACTATATCCAGTGTTCGCTATACGCATATAATTTTAATGATATTATATAGGGACTTGAAAATTTGTTCACTATATCCGATTGTTCGCAATATACGAGTTCGCTATATCCGTGTTCTACTGTATTGGTATTTTCAAATTTAAGATTTTGAATGCTCTCATGACTAAAATACAGGGTTAAGAGAAACAATCATTTCTTAGCTGTCCGCCGATTTGGAATGGGAGTTATTTAGATAACTGGTTGTGAGCAGATTTTCATAACTGAAGCTCACATTTCTTTACAACTTTCTGTACAATCATGTCCATTTGGTTGTGTTTTTCTTCATATTTAGATTGAAATTGTTAATTCTATGACGTCTGATATATTGAGTATGTTCAGAACTGTGTTCCGATATGTATCATGTTGTTTCTGTATTGCAATTTCTATTATTGTTCCCGTAAAGTTTTCCCCTTTTTTTGGACAGCGCCACTGAGCAGCATCAGTTGGACATTAGGCGCATTACAAATTCATTATTATTATTATTATTAAAGATCAAAGGCGCCGCCCACCATTTATTCTGCAATAAAGTTAGGGCTACTTTATTTCTTAAATACAGATAAACAGATAATAACGTCCATCCTTAGTCATCATACAGAAAAAGATATTTTTCCAAATCTAGACCATAGTCCATTCTAGATTGCATACATCACACAGGAGGTGTATTAAATCTTTTATATCCATCACTATTGTCATTCGAAAAAATAAGAAACAGTTTATCAATAACTGTACGAGCTCGCTCGATGGTTGCTTTATGTAGTAAACAATGGCGGAAGATTTCAGTAGAACAAAGAAGGAGTATGTCTCTAATGTAGCTCTGCTGAAGAAGAAGAAATCTGTTTAGCCTTTGAGTGTTCACTATTCTGATTGAAGACAATACGTACACTTCAAATTGTTATCTTTCAAAATCCTTTGTTTCCATTTTGTCAGTAAATGAATATGTAATACCGGAGATATAGCTCAGTGGTAGAGTGTCCGCTCGTCACCCGGAAGACCGGGGTTTGATTGATACCAAAAGACGTTAAAAGTTGGGAGTTGTTGCTGCCTTTCTTGACACTCAGCATTGTAATGGCAGAACAACACATTAACTGGCGCTGCACCGTAGCTGTCGAGTGCAAATGCACAAAACAAATTTCCAATATGTACATGTACTGAGGACAATAAAGTGTTATTATCATTATTATTAATACTTTGTTAAACATTTCTTATAAGACAAATTTTTATCCAAGGAAACAATCAGTATCTAATTATACATCTTATCTTTCAACATCCTTTATTTGCTTTTTGTCAGTAAATGAATATGTAATACTTTGTTAAACATTACTTTCAAGACATGTTTATATCCTAGGAAGCAATTAGATTGTTACCAATCTAATTATTGGGTAAAATGTTTGCACCAAACTAACTAGTAGTATTTGCATATGGTTCACAGCCCCCAGGAATGATAAACATGTTTAATTCTGCATCAATGTCTTTGTACATAATTTGTTCACTGACTCACTCGCTCACTCAAAAGAGATGTTTTGTTAAAGTATATGATTACTTGTCTCTAGCTTTCACAAAGTAATAGTTAGGTAATTTTTTTTAATAATAAGACTGATAATTTTTATAAGGAATGCTCTGCTAATAGTGTGAAAAAGGTACTTAAATTATGCATATAGTCTCGAGAGCTTTATTATACTTTGCAATTATGATTCTGTCTTGTAAAAAATTTGAACAGTGACTCACCTACTCAAAAGATTATGAAATATAGTGAATCATCACTTAATATTTAACAAGTGACAGTTAGAAATGGAAGACTGATAATTGCATGAGAGGTGAATAAACTCATCATAAGACCTGAGGACTTGACAGTTCTGAACTGTAAGTAAGTAAGTAAGTAAGTAAGTAAGTAAGTAAGTAAGTAAGTAAGTAGGTAAGTAGATATGTATGTATGTATGTATGTATGTATGTATGTATGTATGTATGTATGTATGTATGTATGTATGTATGTATGTATGTATGTATGTATGTATGTATGTATGTATGTATGTATGTAAGTAAGTAAGTAAGTAAGTAAGTAAGTATGTAAGTATGTAAGTAAGTAAGTAAGTAAGTAAGAAAACAAGCAAGTACGTATATACAGACTACCTGAACACAACATTGAAACATGTTCGAGTTTTAATTGGCATTGTGTCATTGTTTTTCTTTTAAATATGTAAAACTGCATACTTGTGAACATTTCCAAACCTTATGTATTGTATATCATTATCATATGTATTGAATGTAGTGATGCGTTACAAATTAGCGCAGTTGAGTGATTTTGTGTCGCCAAAAGAACAAGGATAGTTACATTGATTTGACTATAGCATAGACAGTGTTTGAAATATAGCCCGTCTGCCATGCCAGTCATTGAACTGGCTACTTTTTGCCAGGACTGGTAACTTTTAAAAAAATTCTTTTTTCATCTAAGGAATTGACCAATAACTTTTCAGGACAGGCTAGGTTTCCAATCTATACATACACTGGCATTGATATCACTTCGCAAATAAAATAAAATAAAATTAAATAACACCTGATACAAGAGAAAGTCCTGTCGGCTTTTGTTGAAAAATTTCCCCGTTAATTTCGTTTCCACATATGATGGTTGAAATTAATATTGTGAGGCAACTAATCATGGACTTACAGTATGTATATATATATGTCATATATGACTGAGCATGACAGTATATATATATCTAATATCAAAGGACAATACATCAATCAGATGGGGAGATATCAACAATGAATGTCAACGATCTCGGTGGAAGGCACAAAAATCATCAACTAAATATTGGTTCATGACGTTCATGACTACATAGGACACATGATATCAGTAAACATGATGATAATATCAAAGATTAAATAAAACAGATATCACATGTACATGAACATAATAATAATATTAAAGATCAAATAAAACAGATATCAAATGACAGTATACATTAAAGGGACCATTCGAGCGGGGTATTTTTTGTGGAAACGAAATTCAGGAGGACTTTCCTGTTTACAATAATATATGTTTTTTACATGATAATTTCACACTTAATTTCAACTATGTTTTTGAGGTTAGCATTTCAGTTGTTCAAGATTAAACAATTTGCCAAGGAATAAAGTGTATCGCTCAAAAAATAAAAACATCGTGAAATGAAGCCAATCATCGAAGCTACGATCGTGGAATGCATTACTACGACAAAATGCTGTCGTAACTGATAACTTTTATAATGAATTATTTGTAGATATGCTCCTCTTCTATCAATCAAGTAATTATTTCTTTATCTTGTTAATGAATTAGCATAATACAACACATTTGTTTTCTCGCAATGCTAACGTTTCAAAATGGCGGACGAAACGTGGTCGAGTGGTGCCTTTAAGATAATATCAGAGATCAAATAAAACAGATATCACATTTACATGAGTGAAAATTATAATAATATTAAAAATCAAATAAAACACATATCACATGACAGTAATCATGATAATAATGTCAAAGATCAAATAAAACAGATATCACATGTAAATGTGTGAAAATTAAAGTTCAAAATGTCTTTCAATGGAAAGCAAGTTTGCCACTTAAATATATGATATGACAGTGGATTGTATATAAAAAACAACAAAATGGATATCAAGTGTACAAAGGATATCAAAATGTCTTTAAGTTGAATGCAAGTTTGTCGCCAAAAAAATTTAAAAACTTTTAAACAAAAAAACATCCTCAGTTCAATATCAGCACATGATATACAATACTACACATGACGTACACAACTACACATGACGTACAAGACTACACATGACGTCACGACAGCAGATATCCCATGACATGTCATGACAGTAAGTGTCACAATATATCACCTATGTGATAAAACAGACATAATGCATACACATAAAGTGATACCAAAATGTCTTTCAGGTAAATGCAAAATGCAAATATTTTATGAAAATAATCCTTTGAAAAGGACAGCATATATGTCAGCAGAGAATAAGAGAAAACAACACCTACGTGATAAAAGAGATATCACATATGACCTCATGTTCACATATAAGTAGCCATTGCACTATAACACAGACAATCAAAATCTCTCATATATAGATAGTAGATATATCAAGGAGCGACAGTGCAGGCTCACTACAGAAACAGCCCATACCTGATAGTACCGAGCTTCATCCATGATACGTTTTCAGTAAAATCAGCACATATAGATGGGAGATAAGAAACAACCTGCTTTCTCTGTCTTCACTCTCGCATTGTAACTATGTTATGACCCAGATACTGCGACCTCGCCTCAGCCAATCAGAGCAGAGAAGAGCTGTGTAGCATAGGGTTGGAACCTGCACAGGGGGTTTCACCATAGCCTATTGATTATTTCCCGATATCTACCAGATGCTCAGCTTAACTATGGGTTAACTATATATATCGGCATCATGGTTAAAGGTAGGGGGGTGTACCATTCAATATTCAATCTTTATTCTAGTACTAAGAAGCCTCAAGCATTTACAAGCAATATTGAATAAACATTTTACAGATGTGGAAATGTGCCTTATTTAGGAATCTACAACCAGGGTGAATCAATTGATTTTAAAAAAGACTTTTGATCATTTCCAAACATAATTATTTTTCCTTAGGTACCTCAAAAAGAAATAAAATAATTTAAAAAAAAAAAAAATTAGTATTTTTTCTCAGGTTCCTGAAAATTATTAACAATTACGAGCTATAGGAATTTAGAGCTACGAATGTGCTCTGTTAATATCTGAGGTTCTTCAAAAAACAAGGAATCCAGGGAGAGGGATAAATAAAATTGTATTAAAAGCTCAGGAAACATGTGTCAAATATATATGATATATCAGGAATCTTATTTCTTTTATTAAGGAGGGATGGAATCCAGAAATTGTTTTCACTTAGGCAACATTTTGTCGTCAATAAATGCAAAAGTATAAACATTACATTAATTGCGATAAAGGCTTTTCTGTACACCGAGGACAAATGCTTAAAACTAACAGAACCCCTTATAACAGTCATTTTATGAAGTCCTGTATGGTGACATTGAGTATTTTGTGTGTTATTCAAATAACATTAAATATCTCACTGTTTGTAGTAAACTTAGATTGCCTTGTATAATCAACTGATAATTGTTATTTCAACTAAAATTAAGGATATAGGTGATGTGATTTAGGGGTCACAGGCAATCCAAGCTATAAATGATAATCCTGACTTGTCAACTAGTCTGCATAGAAAGTTTCAACTTTCTAGGGCCTTAAAGGGGCAGTAGCACGTTTTTAGGGGGAATATAGGTTGATGGAAGGAAAATGAAAATTAATGGTTTCAATTGAAAGACAATGTATTTAAACTAAATGGAGCAGTAATAATTCCAGTATATAGCGTTAAGTTTAGCCATGCGATTCCTTTTTCTTACAAAAATGAATTAAAGGTGTTCACCAAAAAATGGCCGCCAATGGATTTTATGTGAATCTTCATTCTTTGTCCTCTGACAATGGACGATTGGCTTGTGTAATGAGATTTTTGACACTGTCAAAATAATACATTTAGCATTCACTTACAATTATCAGTGAGAAATTTAAAATATAGAATTATCAAAAAACGTGCTACTGCCCCTTTAAGCTTCTAGAGAAGAATATAAAATAGGTTTTAAAGGGGCATGCAGTAGCACGTTTTTAGTGGGAATATAAGGTGATGTCAGGAAAATGAAAATTAATGGTTCCAATTGAAAGACAATGCATATTAACTAGATGGAGCAGTAATAATTCACATAAATAATGTAAAGTCTAGCCATGTGATTCCATTTTCTTACACAAAATGAATTAAAGGTGTTCACACAAAATGGCCGCCAATGGACTTCATGTGAATCTCCATACTTTGTCCTCTGACTATGGATAATTGACTTGTGTAATCTTATTTTTGACAGTGTCAAATTAATACATTTAGCATTAACTTATAATTATCATGAAATATTTAAATATAAAATTATCAAAAAACGTGCTACTGCCCCTTTAAAGGTGTGGCCCCTGTGGCCCTAATTAGATGCCACAGGGGCCACCAAAGATTTGAGGTTGATAAGGATATCTTTACTTTTAAACAATTTTTATCCATGTAGATTGGAAGTTTATGCTTCTGCACTTGTAAAACGCTGTACTTCCTTTTATACAATTTAAAACTAGTTAGAATTACACATAAGCATTTGTATCATCACATTTGTATTGGAACGGCATTAATAAACCCTCTGGCTTGTTTGTCAATCCGTTTAATATTTTCATGAATAAAATATGTTTAAACCACATAAGCATAAGGGTTAAATTCTGTACAACTGAAATTGAAACTAACAAATAACGTTTTCATATTGGGAATGAAAGGAAGGAACAATAATCCTGTAAATGCAATCATTTTATTAGTTAAACAGTACATCTATAGATGCAGCATTAATGGTTTTAAACCAAAGTTAGAAAGTGTGAAAAATGAAACTCTATAGTATTATGATTTATCAAAATTTGTTTTTCTATCAACAGAAACTGAAGAAATGTTTTTCAAATATTGGTCATCGTTCCACTTATTGTTTAGAAATAGTCCTGTTCTGCTGAAGTAATGAGATTATCAGCCACCTGTAGATCTATGTATTTGTTCATATATGTTGTTTATGTATAATGTTTTAATTTGTAACACAAAATATGGAAAATAAAAAAAACCAAACAAACATAAGCATTTGGAGACATTCAATCTCTTTAAACCAACAAGCATCTGGTCTGAAGCAAAGTCAAACAAAAAGTCACGATAATACTATTAATGCCTCTTCAAGCGTATCTCTCAATGGACATATGGCTCATGTCCTATGGTTAATGCAATTCTCATTACAGTTTAGGGTTAGCAAGAGATACAGTTTTAGAAAAGAGTTCACGGTGAAACGGTAAGATCATGATATCTAATTAAACATCGCTCGTTAAATACCTACCCATTCACTTATTTCATTCAAATGTAACGGGACGTCGTTTAGTATTCTCTTTATACAATATTACTGTGTAAATACCAGTTTAACAAAGTTTGTCAAGCTACTTCAAACCGAAAATGCTAACTTTATCCTACGTCTAGCTATATTCGTTAACAAATTACATATTGTATGATGCTCATTTTGATGTATTTACCATGACAGAGCTCTGGTGTAACATATGAAATATTGTCATTTGTACTATTGGCCTCATGGCCACTCTACGAAATAAAGCTGTCTGTATGTTATGCAGAATTTAGTCAATGAATAAAATGTAAGCAGTTTCAGAAATTTATGTTATATTCGTTGAAAAAAGACATTTTACATACTGATTAATTCAGACAAAATAGTTATCCAATTTTTATCGTAATTTTGTTGTAGGCAGGCGATACAATATTGGGGAAAATACATAAATACTGAATGATTTGACCGAAAATATTATTTTGGTGTCCGAAATATGTTTTAATTCCTACAAGCAGGCAGGGCTTGTGGCTTGAAAACCAGCCATCTTCAACATTTGACAAGCCCTGCAATGTGGAGACAGCTATAACCTCTAAAATCACACAAGCCAGCGGAGCTTGTCCACCTTCTCCAACAAGCCAAATCAGAAAATTACCAGCAATTGGCAGGCACTATTAAGGCTTCCACGGGTACTCGAGTACTCGAGCCCGAGTCGGGTCCAGCCGGACTCGAGTCCATTGTTTGGGAATCGAGGATTCGGAAAGTGTTTAACACTGTTAATTATTTATGTTATTTCAGTCTGTTTGTCTGTATTTTGTGGAGACAGATAATCATCATTACTATTTCAAGACATTGATGTCACGATTATTCTATACACAACCATTTAAAGGTCAAAGTATGTGTTATAATGTCTAGACTATACAACAATTCAATGTTCTTTAGGTAAGGCAAAGGCTAAAGGGCTTTAAAAATACAAAAATTCTTGGGTAAGGATAATGTCGGGTACTCGGGTCGGAGTCGAGTCTGACCCCTCAAGTACTCGAGCCCAATATTTTGGACCCGTGGAAGGCCTATGCACTATTTCCAACATGGCTGCAGGAAAAAAATATTGAATATTTTTTCACGATTTAAGAAATCACACAGCATCTTATAGAAGTTTCCAGGAAGTCATAGAAAAGGCCATAACATGATTCACATCAATGAAGATTGTCCTTGATACCTACAGTGACATCAAAAGATCAGATTTCAAAATGGCTTTCTTCTGTCGAAAAAGATACAGACCTGTTGTCATGACAACCAATCATCAAAGAAGAATAATTGGCTATTGGCTTAGTTCGTGATGAGACATATAAATTACTATCCAAAGGTAATGATGTACTTTTCAAATGATACGGTTTTTGAGGTTCAATAGATTGTAATCAAACATAAAATTAATAGCCATCAGTCAATGTACATTTGCAAACAGCATGCTTTATATTCATTAAAGTGCCGCTCCATTATTTTAGTCATTTATTGTATTGCTTTGTTACAAAGACAAAGTGCCTTTTTCATTACATTAATAAAAAAAATCTCAAATATTCATCCCAAAATGACAATCATGTGAAAAATACTTATTTTCAATGAACATTTTGAAACAGAAACTAAAATCACATGCCAGTTTTTACATGGATACTAGTTATATATTCTATCAAACATTATAAATGGTAACTGTCATTCTTACTGCTTCTGATAGTTTACCAAAATTAAATTTAACCCACGTCATTGTCCAGTTTTCAATATTTCCCCACTCTAAACCTTTCTACTATCACTGCATAACGTCAATGAGCCTTAAAATGTTTTAAAACATCATGTTTTGAAAAAAAAAATGTTTAAAAATCATATCATTGAGAATCAAGTATTTCCATGTAACCCATAGTGTAAGAGCACTTTGCAAAACCTCCTGTCAAGGCAGTTTTGGAGGATTAAACATCCACTAACTTTGACTTTATCACTTCTCGATTTTTGTTCAAGTCATGCATTCACTGGTTTGTGGCTAGATAGGTCTAAGTGATCCATCAAAAATGGTATTCAAAAACGGCTTTCATTACAAAACATAACATATTTGAGTAGCGACCTTTGACGCACAATACAATATTGTAATCAGACTTCAGTATATTTCAAAGAAAACCGTGAAATATGTTTGTGGTTAAGTGAACTTTAAGCATATTAAGGGATTTGTGTGGTAACACTGGCCTGCCTTCTTAGAACAAAGCTAACTCTAGTGAATACGTCCTCCCCGATGACTATGCAATCAGAGCCTGGTACCAACACCTGCACCTAGGCCCTACACAATATCACTGGTGTTTCGGAGGCTCAGTCTCAGTCAGGGGCACCTGTCAAGTTAACATTGTTGGAGATACGGCGCTTCAATGCAGAAATGACAGACATTTTATTTCATGTCATCTTAAGGTCTGATCTTGATGGTGCATCCTAGTGCCAGAGTCAGAATATTCTAACTCCTAATTAGGAGTAATTAGGACTTAATTATCGCTAAAGAGGGACATAACTATCACATATTTAGGAGATATTTAGTCCCAATTATATGATACTAAGTTCTAAGTTTTTTATCTCTTAATTAGGTGATACTATCACCTAATAAGGAGATAGTATTTAATTAGGTGATATTACCTCCTAATGAGGTGATAATATAGTCCCAATAAGGAGATAGCAAAGTCTTATTTAGGACTTAGTATTTCCTTATTAGGTGATAACTAAGTCATTATTAAGTTATAACTAAGTCCTGGTTAGGAGATAAGTTACTCCTAATTAGGACTTAATTATCACCTAATTAGGAGATGCAAAAATCTGACTGTGATGCTGCCGTAAATCTTATCCTGGTCAAGTCTGAATACTTCTGCATCTTCTTTAAGGCTTATATACAGGGAAATAAAGTATGACTTTTCTATATGGATATCCACCTTTTTTGCAACATTCGGTAAAAATGTTAATACCGATGGTCTCCTAACCTTCTCACACAGACAGACAGTCAAGAAACCACACACCTTGGTATAACATACTGTCACTCTTTAGACATTCACCGATTGCTCCTCCACAGAAACAGTGTTTTAAGCAACAAACGAATCATGTAAAAACAAAAATCAGGAATTGTAAGCTTTGGACAAAAACAGGAACTTGGAATCTGTGAAGACAATGCAAACAATTAGTTGGGAACAGAAAACAAGCTTTGTAAAAAAAATTTGTGTGGAGAAAATGGTTAGTCAAATTTCTTATTTGTCATTCTTTCCAAATTTTGGTTCTTAAAAATTCTTTTTGAAGAGACTTTCTTACTCATTTACATACCGATAGGTTGTCTTGTTTCAATATCGAGTTGTCATTTTGGATCTTTTAATTAAAACAGTTTATTTACATAAAACTACAGCAAATAGATAATAATTTAAGGTATCTACGGAGTAACACAACTGAGAAAAGGACAACACCTGTCAAATATGAACAGTGCACAGATGTTGGAAGAAACAGAGTAATTAAAGAGACACAGAGTATGTTGATAGGATCACATATGTCTAATTTTGAAATCGATGGTATTACATCGGGAACCACCAACTGTTACTGAAAATAACATGTTAAACGTCAATCAGTACATTAGAGCGAAAATACGGCTATTCAAAGTGGTGATTTTGATCGAAAACTGGACAATGTTGCTCGAGTGGCGCACGCAAATTCATCAATCGTAATTTTGAAACCTTGTCATAAGCTGACAGGAAGACATATTCGATTCGATAGTGTTTATTAGGAATTGTAACTAATAGGTAGATTAATTGGATGCATAATTTCGAATATTAAATGTATTTGAGATGTTTTCTTGATTTTTCCATAAAATCAAGCATTTTAGAGACATTATGCATAAATGGATATATTTGCAAGTCCAGTGATGAGATATTAACTTCAATCAGCATATTAAATATTTTGTTAGTTATCAAAACTAAACAAAATTTTAAGAAAGATACTCTGTGTCACTTTAATGCTTCAGTCGGACCTAATCTAGTAGACAATTGTAATGCATCATTTCAGAATCAAATATTTACCAGTCTAAGTAAACCTAGACTCAATATTATCTGTTTCACTCCTATACTGAGTCTAGAAAGGCCTAGTAGAGGGTCGCGTCAGCCGACCTTCCCGCAACCTATGACCCTCCAACGTTATAATTATGTGCGAAGGCAGACTATTGTGGCTTGGTAAGATGAGATCTGATTGGTCAATTTGATAGGTGGGCTGACGCAACCCTCTACTAGGCCCTGGATGGATGGATGGATGGACAGATGGATGGATGGATGGATGGATGGATGGATGGATGGATGGATGGATGGACGGACGGATGTGTGGATGGATGCATGGATGGATGGATGCATGGATGGATGGATGCATGGATGGATGGATGGACGGATGGATGGATGTGTGGATGGAGGGATGGATTGATGGATTGACAGAAGAACACCACACCTTGGCAAAAGCCAATTAGGTCATTTATCATAGATAAGTTAAAAACAAACAGAACAAGTCATTTATTCAATTGTTAGAAGGTTTTATCTAGAAACATCCAGGAAATGGTCAACTGACAAGCATGAAGCTATTTCGGACCCGCTCATATGAATATTCCTACAATCAAACGTCTCTAACAGTCTACGTCACTGAAGGCAGCAGCCACTGGTGCGATGAACTAGCTCATTCTCTTCTTGGTCAACAAAGCGGACTACTGCACCTGCCTCCGTCTGGAGTATTTCTTCTTCTGCCAATAGAGGGCGCCACTATATATATACATTGACCTGCTCTAAAAATCGATTCGGCAGATTGGAAAATCAGCATAAATCATTTTAGCTAGAATTTATCAACACATTATTTCATAATATCATTTTTGGGCGGGAGTGAGGATAATTAAAAAAGCATTCTTCTCATGCCGGGGCACTCCTATTTACTATTGAACTGGTCTTGCAATTTGATCATTCTTTTCCCTTTTTCCTTTTTTCACAGAGAAAAACAATTGCCTTGCCATGAAATATTTCCAAGAAAGTATTTATATAAAACAAGTTGTAAGATTGTTTTATATTGTAATCACAAATCACACTGCAGTAGGACAAGCTACAGGAGAAAGTACAAGCAGATTATCTCCCCTTTATACGGAGCAATAATCTCAGAGGGTCTTATTAGAGTCCGAGAGACTTAACAAACTAATAAACAGAGGTAAATCAATTCAAAACATGTTTTGAATATCTGGGATGGAAATATTTTAAATTAAAAAAGAGCAAACTCTGATATATTATTCAAGAATTCTTCATGCATAATTCAAGAACATTTTATGAACATTCCACGATTGTAAATCAAGAGCTGTTCAGAGAAATATCTTTGCAGTTTGTTCTAAAATGTCTACACAAGTTTCCAGTATTCAAGATTTCTTTTCTAAGAAGAAGCAACAATAATGGTTTTAAACTGTAACTGCTATGACTAAATTTTGACCCTACTTCTTGTTTTGCTCTTAAATGTCACATTTGTTAGACATTTTGAAAATACAAAATTTAGGGGATCAGAAATTTATGTGTATCAGGTGAAAAGTTTATGGACCACAGTCAAGCCCTCTTTCTCTGTAAAAGCTCCAAGTATTCATCCCAGATTTATTATCAATAACTATATATGTAATGGCATATTGTCGACTTTTCTTATGGGAAATACAACTTGGCTGAAAGCTTGATTTTTTTGCACTTTACACAAAATGATAATAATAATCATCAAAGGGAGATCACTCTGATTCAGCACCCATGCCACATGCATTTGACCCTCATATTTTCAAAAGATTTTCAGAAAATATTTATGGTGAACTACTTTTCACTTTTGATGGCTCATTTGGCGCTAAGGTCAAATTATTTGATACATAATTTATCAAAAACACCACGACAATATATGGATGGATTTAACCCTTGTGATGAACTGAAAGAGCCTTCCCTGAATTTCATCAAACATTGTTTTGCTTAGATACGAACTCAAATCGTAAAATTACTTATTTAGATTCAAAATATCACAAATATTTATTCAAAAAAATTTAATTTTATGATCAAAATTGTTTTTCTTATTCTTGATGCTAAAAATGCTTCATACAAAACCAATTTATTCATAAAGGAAAAGATGTGGAACAAGAACAAATATAGCCACTGAAAATATTGATGTTTTTTCATGTAAGAAAAATGATTTCTCTTAGCTTGAAAGAAGGTCACTGTTTTATAAATTTGAATTCTAGAAATAATTCCAATTGACAGATAATTTTTTCAGAATCTTAACCAGCTAATATGAGCTTATGGATGTTTATCAAACTGAACGGAGATTGATCTCATATTGACATCTTCATGATCCAGTATTGATTTTCTATCAGGGATTATTCTCGCAAAGAGGAGCAGAGAAAGATACAAATTATGATTTAGGCCAAAAAATTATTTTTCTGGTCTTAATTTACATCCAGAAAAAAGTGATTTTTTTTTTTTCAATTTCAATAATTTTTGTGTGTAATTGAACACTGCCTATAGAGTCACTCAAACTTTTGTTACCTAAAATATAAGTACCGAGGGTACAGAAGCTCACCTTAAAATGAATGATGTGGTAAAATGGTTTAATTATACATGTAACCATCTTTTATATAATTGATTATGGCTGCCATCATGATTTTTTTTTATCTTTTAAAATACTCGTCTTCTTTTGGAAACGATTAGAGCTTGAACAAACATTAATACACGAATGATATAACCATGATAAGTTAACAAGCAGTAGGTTTTTGTATAAATTTTTGTATATCTATGGCTGAATTGGTGACCATCTTGTACTTTTTAATCTTCAAAATGCTACTTTTATGTGGGCATCCGTATTAATTTCATTATATCTTGATTGGTTTAGGTGTATCCATTTAAATGTCATTCATTACTTACAGGATGGTGGCCACTTACATTTGTTTTGTAGTGAATCATTAATATGATTTCAAGATTATTTCACTGATGGTTATGCTGCATGGGATATTGAGAATCCCAAAAGTACAGATTATTCAAGGAAAATGAATGACTGATTGAGAGGAAAGTCATAAACACAGCAATGCATAAGACACGTTTATTTTGTTCACATAATATTTACATGTCAAGTGACCATGAGATGTCTTTCATTAAAGTATCAATTTATTTAACACTCATACAGTACTATAATGGTAAACATTTTTGCATTGTCAAATCAACAGAGAGATATGACAAATCAAATTTCCTTACTTTTCTTACTAAACCCTTTTCGATTTTCATCTGCATATTTATTCCACATCAACTTATCATGTAGATTGCTAAACACAAAGCTTATTGTAGACAAGTTTTGTGTAAGTTGTTATTCTTAGAAAGAACATATCACTGTCATGAGAATACAAGTCCATAACTTTTATTGCATACACATGGGCCATGGCCATATAGCATAATGCTCTACCATATCAATTGGGTCAGGTTGATTATGCAACCGACTAGCAGCTGACACTGTGATGCTAGCAGTCTGCCTTGGGATGTGTATTAGACAGCATAGTGGAATATCTGAACTCTGGTTGACCCCTTATGTGTGGTATTTAAAGGAATATAAGGGAGATACCATTGTTTAAAATTTAACATGTTTAATGTGATTTGGTTTTTGCAGCTAGTTGCCATAAAGGTTTTAAACAAATTAATCAATTATGTTTGTCTTTCATCTTAATTTTTTTTAGAAACACTTAAAAATATATAACAACTTGCACGACAATCTTAAATATTCCATATTTAAGATAATATTATGATTAGTAAGTTCAAATTAGAGAATTTATATGGTGCCAGTGATCACTTGATGAAAGCTTAAAATTTAATAATAATGATGTGTCATTTGCAGCTGAAAAGTCAATATGGCTGCTATTGCGGCCATCTTGGATTCTCAAAACTGAAATGTCTACCTTTCTGTGCGGAATCACTATAGGTATAACATACTACAATTTCAGAATGATATCTGTATTCATTTAGAAGGAGTAGTCTTTTTCATGAAATCTAATTGAAAATTCAATATGGCTGTCATGGCGGCCATCTTGGATTCTCAAAACTGAAACGTCTACCTTTCTGTGAGGAATCACCATGGGTATAACATACTACAATTTCAGAATGATATCTGTATTCGTTTAGAAGGAGTAGTCTTTTTCATGAAATCTAATTGAAAATTCAATATGGCTGTCATGGCGGCCATCTTGGATTCTCAAAACTGAAACGTCTACCTTTCTGTGAGGAATCACCATGGGTATAACATACTACAATTTCAGAATGATATCTGAATACGTTTAGGAGGAGTAGTCTTTTTCGTGAAAGTTTACGGACGGACAGACGGACGGATGGATAGACAGACGGACGACGGACGAAGCGCCATGACATAAGCTCACATTTACTTCGTAAAGGTGAGCTAAAAACTGTCATTTTGTCATTATCTCTGAAAATAAACGTACATTTGTTCTAAATCTTAATTGGAAGAGGGTCTTATCAAATACAACCAAACAAGCCGGTTTCAAAACTCTTGAAATTAGGAGAGAAACCTACTGTTTTTTAATTTTCGTGGTCTAATGTAGATTCGATAGCTGTTGATGTCATTCGGAGCCGAACGCGTTAGCTGTAAATGAATTATTGCAAAAAAAGATTCAATTCAAATAATTAAATGATAATATTTTGCCATAACTAATAACCTACGAATGAGTGAAGCGTTAATCTCTTTTCTACAGAAAACATTTTGCCTAGACGTGTTTAATCAATAATTGTAAAAAACAAGATGTGTTTGTGAAACACGAATGCCCCCGGATGCATCCTGCTCGCTGTGTCAAGGTCAAGGTCACAAGGTCAAATGTCATGGTGTCATCTGAAAGGTCTCATCACAAGGGATCCATATGTCAAGTATCAAAGACCTAGCTCTGACCAATCAAAAGTTATGACCAAGGTTAAAGTTTTTGTGGACAAACGGACAGACGGACGGACAGACGGACAGGTGAAAAACAATATACCCCCGGAATCTCCGATTCGGGGGCATAAAAATAATCTTGGAATATTAACTGTCTTGCGCTCTTAGATCCCAAGATGTCAAAACTTGAATCAATGCACTTGTTTCTCTGTTGAAGCGGAAAAGACTTGACATTAAGAAATGACTACGAAAACAAGTTGAAACCATTGACCCGTGACAGACAGGAAATTGATTGCTAGGCACAGGATGCACAACAATAATCACCAACATTCATAATAGGGGTGGGTGGGTATTGCAGGAAAATTTCATATTGCGATATACTGCGATATGCACACTAGTATTGCGATACGCATTGCAATATATTGCAAGATGTTTTTTGGGCAAAAACTCACCTTATGAGTTAACTTTTGATTCTTAAATAATGAAAAAAACATAAAAAATTTCAATTCTTGTTAATTTTTTAATAAAACCATGAAAAATGAACAGATTTCAAGACTTTTCATTAAATAAAACCTGGAAATGAAATAGTTTCTCAACAGAAAAACTCTCTCGTGTCGTCTGCTGTAGCCATGTTGAAACAAACGCATGACTTCCGTTGTGAAAAACGGAAATACACGAAGATTTCCGAGTGTAACGAACTTTTCTGAATGCTTATAAAAAAACGGTTTTCAACAAGCGTATCGCAATACGTACCGATCTCATGTTCGAACCGGTTAATACCGGTAAACCGGTTATATTGCGCACCCCTAATTCATAACATGCTTGACTTACACAAGTGAGTTCTCAACTTTATGAATACAAATTCTAAGCTACTGTATTCGATTTAATAAGTGCCCTTTCCCTATAAGCACCCACTCACTCAAAAAGCATTAAGCGCCCCCTACCAAAGCTTTCTTTACATAACAAACCTATGAAATTTCTAATGAATTGTCTAAAAACTATATTTAGATCGAGAATATACTAATATTTTTATCTTATGACTGAATGATTAAGAAATTTTGAAGCACCCCCTTTTTCCATTTTTTTAACTGCCCAGGTGGAAATCGGTATGACGTTAGAGTCGTTAGTGATACTGTATGCTTGAATGCCTCTGATATCAATGTACTGGATGCACAACAATTAACCCCAACAATCATAACATGCTTGACTTAGAGAAGCGAGTTCTCAACTTGAATAATCATTCTGAGCTATAACTAAATACCCCTGGCTCAACCACCCATCATCTCCCGTGGGACGACTCAGTTTAGAGGTTATCCTTGTGGAAATACAAAATCCTTATTATCACCTGAAACAGCAATTAAGGTTGCGGAGGGGTATCAAAAAGGGCACCTTCCGTTCGTCCCTTACACTTTGTATCCGTTAATAACTTTGTTACTAATGTAATGATGTGTCACGAGTAATGAGGATAATTCACATAATGACAATGCATCAATTCTTGTTCAATAATACCCTCTTCCTACATCCCCCTACAAATTTGAAAAACACCTCAATAAGAATCATGCAATCATTCTTCAATAATATCCTCTCCTACTAGTCTGTCTTCGACAACCAACCCAGTCTAGAAAAATATAGCAAGTCTAGATTACTTAATGTTAGTCAACCACCCTGACCTGCACACCTTCACCTAGTGATGGGCACACATCAATATCTAGCACGCATCAATAACTCCCTCCCTCACCCTACCAAATACCTATACTCTCTAGGTGCTAGTTGATAAGTGCCCGGGCTAGTAGAAAAACAGTAATAAACGCCCGTTAGGCTAATGTGGATTTGTATATCACAAATATTTTGACTTCTTTTCATTCAATTTTGTAATTAATTTTATTACTAAGACCTCTTGAGCAGATATGTGTTTGATTTTTAAATAAAAGTACCGAGGGTACAGAAGCTCACCTTAAAATGAATGATGTGGTAAAATGGTTTAATTATACATGTAACCATCTTTTATATAATTGATTATGGCTGCCATCATGATTTTTTTATCTTTTAAAATACTAGTCTTCTTTTGGAAACAACTAGAGCTTGAACAAACATTAATACACGAATGATATAATCATGATAAGTTAACAAGCAGTATGTTTTTGTATAAATTTTTTGTATATCTATGGCTGAATTGGTGACCATCTTGTACTTTTTAATCTTCAAAATGCTACTTTTATGTGGGCATCCGTATTAATTTCATTATGATATCTTGATTGGTTTAGGTGTATCCATTTAAATGTCATTCATTACTTACAGGATGGTGGCCACTTACATTTGTTTTGTAGTGAATCATTAATATGATTTCAAGATTATTTCACTGATGGTTATGCTGCATGAGATATTGAGAATCCCAAAAGTACAGATTTTTCAAGGAAAATGAATGACTGATTGAGAGGAAAGTCATAAACACAGCAATGCATAAGACACGTTTATTTTGTTCACATAATATTTACATGTCAAGTGACCATGAGATGTCTTTCATTAAAGTATCAAATTATTTAACACTCATACAGTACTATAATGGTAAACATTTTTGCATTGTCAAATCAACAGAGAGATATGACAAATCAAATTTCCTTACTTTTCTTACTAAACCCTTTTCGATGTTCATCTGCATATTTATTCCACATCAACTTATCATGTAGATTGCTAAACACAAAGCTTATTGTAGACAAGTTTTGTGTAAGTTGTTATTCTTAGAAAGAACATATCACTGTCATGAGAATACAAGTCCATAACTTTTATTGCATTCACATGGGCCATGGCCATATAGCATTATGCTCTACCATATCAATTGGGTCAGGTTGATTATGCAACAGACTAGCAGCCTGCCTTGGGATGTGTATTAGACAGCATAGTGGAATATCTGAACTCTGGTTGACCGCTTATGTGTGGTATTTAAAGGAACATAAGGGAGATACCATTGTTTAAAATTTAACATGTTTAATGTGATTTGGTTTTTGCAGCTAGTTGCCATAAAGATTTTAAACAAATTAATCAATTATGTTTGTCTTTCATCTTAATTTTTTTTAGAAACACTTAAAAATATAGAACAACTTGCACGACAATCTTAAATATTCCATATTTAAGATAATATTATGATTAGTAAGTTCAAATTAGAGAATTTATATGGTGCCAGTGATCACTTGATGAAAGCTTAAAATTTAATAATAATGATGTGTCATCTGACATCTGCAGCTGAAAAGTCAATATGGCTGCTATTGCGGCCATCTTGGTTTCTAAAAACTGAAACGTCTACCTTTCTGTGCGGAATCACTATAGGTATAACATACTACAATATAAAAATGATATCTAGATTGGTTTAGGAGAAATAGTCTTTGTCATGAAATCTAATTGAAAATTCAATATGGCTGCCATGGCGGCCATATTGGATTCTCAAAACTGAAACGTCTACCTTTCTGTGCGGAATTACCATAGGTATAACATACTACAATTTCAGAATGATATCTGTATTCGATTAGAAGGAGTAGTCTTTTTCATGAAATCTAATTGAAAATTCAATACGGCTGTCATGGCGGCCATCTTTGATTCTCAAAACTGAAACGTCTACCTTTCTGTGAGGAATCACCATGGGTATAACATACTACAATTTCAGAATTATATCTGAATTCGTGTAGGAGGAGTAGTCTTTTTCGTGAAATCTAATTGAAAATTCAATATGGCTGTCATGGCGGCCATCTTGGATTCTCAAAACTGAAACGTCTTCCTTTCTGTGAGGAATCACCATGGGTATAACATACTACAATTTCAGAATGATATCTGTATTCGTTTAGAAGGAGTAGTCTTTTTCATGAAATCTAATTGAAAATTCAATATGGCTGTCATGGCGGCCATCTTGGATTCTCAAAACTGAAACGTCTACCTTTCTGTGAGGAATCACCATGGGTACAACATACTACAATTTCAGAATGATATCTGAATTCGTTTAGGAGGAGTAGTCTTTTTCGTGAAAGTTTACGGACGGACAGACAGACGGACGACGGACGAAGCGCCATGACATAAGCTCACATTTACTTTGTAAAGGTGAGCTAAAAATGAATGTCATATATTTTTATTTTTTTTTACTTAATTGGACTAGTAATTTTTCTTTTGGGCCTCACAAATATGTTACACAACTTAACATATAGATAAAGTGCGACATCAATTCAATAACTCCCCCCCCCCCCCCCACCCGACACACCTAGAAATGGACACACTTCAATAACCACCATGCTTCAATTACTCCCTCCCTCCCCTTGTGTGCGCTAGTGTGAGCGTGCATGGATTCGCTCCACCGGATAAGGCGAGGTCGGCAGGTTCACTCAAGGCAATCGAGTGCAGGACCAGTAGCTGCAGTGCAAGACACTACGGCTGCAGTACATGCTCAGTACAACATATATCATCCCGCTTGCTTCCTGCGTAGCGATCAATCAGCCATGACGCCAGATATATACTCTTTAATCTCCCCCTGTCCTCATTGCAGCCATAAATTACTACCAACCCTATTGATGTGGCGGTATTAGTCTGTCATCCAGACCCTAAAGCAAAAATATTTAATTGATGACAAACCAAGTCTAGAAAAGTATAGCAAGTGTAGATCGCTCAGCTTTAGGTATGAAGTTAAAGCATCTTCTGGGCTCCATTTTGTTATAATACATGATTTGTTTAAAACTATTGTCAATATTGAAAAAAATACTTCTGAGACTAAATGTTAGTCTATGGCGGTATATATGGTAGAGCGTACTTACTTGACTTATGTGTACCGTATATGTATTTATGTGTGTTATGGTCGTGTCTACAACTGCTGTGTCAATTTGTAAATTTACGCTTGTCAAAGAATTTGTCGTACAAATTAAAACAGTATTTTATTCCAAAATCAGTGTTTTAAATATAAGCCATCCGCCAGTCCTTAAACTGGCTACTTTTTGGCAGGACTGGTTACTTCTTGGTCAATACTGGTAACTTTTTTTTTAAATTCTTAATTTTACCCAATTTACCCAAATTGACCAATTAATTTTCAGGACAGGCAAGGTTTCCATTCTATTTTATACAATGCCAAAATCAAGAATCAAGACAAGGTAACATAATACATTTTTAACAGATACAGGGAATATGGATCAGGACAGTCTTAACAGCCTATAAAATGGCTTCTCTTAAAGGGGCAGTAGCACGTTTTTTGATAATTTTATATTTTAAAATTTTCACTGATAATTGTTAGTTAATGCTAAATGTATTATTTTGACAGTGTCAAAAATCTCATTACACAAGTCAATCATCCATAATCAGAGGACAAAGTATGAAGATTCACATAAAATCCATTGGCGGCCATTTTTTGTGAACACCTTTAATTCATTTTGTGTAAGAAAAATAGAGCCATTGGCTCTGTAGCTCATCAGGCTTCATCTTCAATTATGCTGTAGGGTGTGGCCAAAGATTCCCCCTTTGTAGAGGCCACAGGGGCACCAATCATAAAATTAAGTATATAGGCTACAAGTTTCAGTTTTCTAGGCCTTACACCTCAGGAGAAGAAGATGAAAATAGATTTCAGTGTTGTTCCTAGAGGTCACAGGGCAACCAAAGCTACAATTCACAATCCTCACTAGCCAAGGAGTCTGTACACAAAGTTTCAGCTTTCTAGGCCTTATGGTTCTGGAGAAGACGATGAAAATAGGTTTTTAGGGCATGGCCCCTGTGGCCCTTATTAGGGGTCACAGGGCCACCATAGCTACAATGTATAATCTTCACAAGTCAAGGAGTCTGCAAACAAAGTTTCAGCTTTCTAGGCCTCATGGTTATGGAGAAGAAGATGAAAATGGGATTTTAGGGTGTGGCCCCTGTGGCCCTTATTAGGGGTCACAGGGCTACCAAAGCTACAATTTATAATCCTCACTCTTCAAAGAGGCTATACAAAAATTTTCAGCTTTCTAGGCCTTATGGTTCTGGAGAAGACGATGAAAATAGGTTTTTAGGGCATGGCCCCTGTGGCCCTTATTAGGGGTCACAGGGCCACCATAGCTACAATGTATAATCTTCACAAGTCAAGGAGTCTGCAAACAAAGTTTCAGCTTTCTAGGCCTCATGGTTATGGAGAAGAAGATGAAAATGGGATTTTAGGGTGTGGCCCCTGTGGCCCTTATTAGGGGTCACAGGGCTACCAAAGCTACAATTTATAATCCTCACTCTTCAAAGAGGCTATACAAAAATTTTCAGCTTTCTAGGCCTCATGCTTCAGGAGAAGAAGGTGAAAATAGGCTTTTAAAGCGTGGCCCCTGTGGCCCTTATTAGGGGTCACAGGGCCACTAAAGCTACAATTTATAATCCTCACTAGCCAAGGAGTCTGTACACAAAGTTTCAGCTTTCTAGGCCTAATGGTTCTGGAGAAGAAGATGAAAATAAGTTTTTAGGGCGTGGCCCCTGTGGCCCTTATTTGGGGTCACAGGGCTACCGAAGCTACAATTTATAATCCTCACTAGCCAAGGAGTCTGTACACAAAGTTTCAGCTTTCTAGGCCTTATGGTTCTGGAGAAGAAGATGAAAATAGGTTTTTAGGGTGTGGCCCCTGTGGCCCTTATTAGGGGTCACAGGGCCACCAAAGCTACAATTTATAATCCTCACTAGCCAAGTAGTCTGTACACAAAGTTTCAGCTTTCTAGGCCTAATTGTTCTGGAGAAGAAGATGAAAATAGGTTTTTAGGGTGTGGCCCCTGTGGCCCTTATTAGGGGCCACAGGGCCACCAAAGCTACAATTTATAATCCTCACTAGCCAAGGAGTCTGTACACAAAGTTTCAGCTTTCTAGGCCTTTTGGCTCTGGAGAAGAAGTCGAAATTCCACAAAGTTTACGGACGGATGGACGGACGGACGGATGGACGGATGGACGGACGGACGCCGGACACCATGCCATGCCATAAGCCCATCGGGCCTTACAGGCCAGATGAGCTAAAAAGGAATCCCATGGCTAAACTTTACGTTATATATTTGAATTATTACTGCTCCACTTACGGTAGTTTAAATACATTGTCTTTCAATAGGAACCATTAATTTTAATTTTCCTGACATCACCTTATATTCCCCCTAAAAACGTGCGGCCTACCTTTAGAATCCCTCACCAAATTCCATTTCGGCTCGTGGAAATTATCTTTAAAAACATTCTCGAATTTTTTATACTACCGGACATGCGCAGACGTCATTTCTCATCGAAGCGAGAGTTGTCATTCACGACGCCATTGTTGTTTACCCTTTCGTTCACAAGTCGTTTTACATTACCAAACATTTCCAATTAATGATATTATTTGACAATAGGCAACATCTTATCTTTAGAAGGGCCCCTTTTGTATATTTTTTTAAACGACTTTCGTCACAGATTCAATGTTATCCAATCGACATAAGAGGAGTTTCCCCCATGACCCAGCGTCGTTTTGACATGTTGCATTCAATATTTCCGATTTTTTTAACAATAAAAAATTACTTCAAGGTAAGTTTTATGTATATCAATTTTAAAGTACTTTCTATGTTTTTGTTCAATTCTTTTTGTTTAATATTTTGTTTTTCTTTCGTTTATTTTGTTTGCTTTTTTTCGTTTGTTTTGTTTTGTTTTCGTTCATATTTTTATTGATATTTTTGTTTTGATTAAGCCTATAATCCTTTCTTGTTTGTTTTTCGTTTGTTTGGTTTATTTTTAGATTTTTATTCTTTAAGATTATAAGGGGGTTTAGGGGAAGGGGATTTTTTTATTTCTTTCTTTTTATTTTGATTGAATGTTATCCTTTCTTTCCCTCTCAACGATATTCATCCAAACATGACACACATGTTATTGTGAGCATTTTTATAAAAAAACTACTCATCAAAAACATGCATGAATATGTTTGGTGAAAACCAAACGTGGCCTGGTAGATGTTCGAAGGATGGTCGAGTTTCAAGTCGGTGGGCGGGTTAATGCAGAGGGATGTTACCTGGAACATTGGAAAGAGGAAATTGGCGTGCAACTTCATTTAAGAAGGCATCAAAAACATCCCCATCACTATGTTGTACCTTGACTCTCCAGATGTGTTCGTTCAGGTAAGATTCAAAAAGCCCCTTCACGGTACCATACTTATTCATCGAGCGTTTGGCATGTAGCCAAGCCCCTTCAATTGTATTTGTATGCGCACCTGTATTCGGATCTTTGAAGTTTTCAGAGTGATTGACAGTGAGGTGTGTATAATCCGGATCGTTATCTAAGCGATAATAAGGTTTCCAGCAATCAGAAATGATAAAAGAACCAGGTAAAATCCATTTCTTGAGTAATGGAATCAAAATTTCAGTATCCCTAGTTGCTACTGGTACCATAAAAATCTTGTGTCTTGCCTCTCTCTCAACACCACCAAACACCCACTGGCCTTCGACAACATGACCTCTATGGTACTTTCGCTTACCAAACTTTGACTCATCAATCTCAACAATTACACCTGGTCCTCCTATCATTTCCAATTTACCATGTACCGATTTATCACACACCTCACGACAAAAATTGTACCAGTCACAGGTTGTTGATGATGAAAAACCATACTCAATCTGGGCGTCCATTTGAGTACGATTCCGACTCCAATGATAAATCAACGTCAAGCTTTCCATCATGCAAATGTTACCATTTGCAAACCAACTTCCAGCTCGAATTGATTTATGCATTTGGTGTCGAACACCATCAAAAGACCTACGACAAATCCAATAAATGCCGTCACTACTCTTCTTAACCCCAAAATCCTGAGAAAGTGTCATAGAACTATGTGGCATGGTTACGAAGTAACCCACGATTCATACACCACGCAAGCGTAGCGCGAATCGTTACAAATACATTAAAAAGGAGCCACTCGAAAGTAATAGCACGAGAAGAAACCTTAGAATCCCGCCCATACGAACTTACCCAGGGAGTCGAGGTACAATCAGGTAGCGATGGGAGACGCTCCGTCTGCTTTCCTAAATCTGCTGGCACTTTCCTCTTTTTGTTCCTCCTCTCTGGCTCAACGTTGTCAAACAACGGTCCCGTACGCCACACACGACTCTCCACAACGAAATCCTCCAAAGAATCATCTAATCCGGCCATAGCGACTCAAAAGCACAAAATTTACAACTTGTTATCTTGAGAGTCAAGCTAAAAGTGTCGTCTGTTTACAAACAAATCTTACGTCACAAGTTGCACATCACTATGACGACATGACGTAATTGAGAGCGTGCCGGGAAGTGACGTAACAATCGACACGCGATTTTATGAATTGACCAATCAGCGACGAGGAACGGTTTAAGGATTTCCCCTAGATTGCAGGCAAAGGTAATGATGTTTTGAAGTGATTTTAAAATTCGTGTTTAAAACTATCGTCTTTCAGACGAAGTTTTAAATTAAACTTTTGCTTGCCGATACGAAAATGACCTCTATTTTCGCCTAAAATGTCTCCTTACGGAAATCACGGAAATTACGGAATGTCTCTTATATATATAGCAGTAAGCACGCGCCTTCGGTTTATTTGGTGAGGGATTCTAAAGGTGCTCCAAACGTGCTACTGCCCCTTTAAAGCCATACATGCTATCATTGAGGGTTTCTTTATCATTCAATTTCTTATTTGGGTACATGGAAATTTAAGTTCAAGTTACATATAAAATTACATTTAGCACAATTTGAATACATGTGAATAGTTTCAGTCTATTTCAAGTTTTCAATTACATGTACGTAGGTAACAGAGGTAACTTGGTAGTTTTGAATTAGAAATATCACTATCAGGGATATTGTAATTTCCAGAAGAAGAAGAAGTTTTTGAGCTATAGCCTGGAAAAAGACCTACCCCTAATATATACTAAGTTCAAACTGTTTCCAAGGAAACCATGAATAATAAACAAAATCAGAATAACCAAAATAGCAAAAAGCAGCACTCCACCAATAGATCTAACCACATACCAAGATTTATGAGATATGGTCCGGAAACAACAGCAATTCTGAACCACGGAACCGCAGACAGAACTGAAAACATGTCTCCCGCTAAGCTTTGCAGGGGACATTATAAAGGAAAGGCAGAGTTTGCTGATTTCGCTGCTTTGCTTGGGAGGATTTCAAACTCTTCTGCACTTGTGAGGTGATAATTCTAGATTGGCAATAAGTAGGTTTTCTGTTGTATCTTCTTGTTGATACTTTTCAGCTATCGTCGATCTGTTTGATGTGTTCCAGTATTTCCAAATGTAAAAGAAAATTTTTTTATGTGAATTTTACTTTTAAAATTGACTTTAAAGGGGCAGTAGCACATTTTTTGATAATTTTATATTTGAAATTTTTCACTGATAATTGAGCTTTTAGTTAAATGTATTATTTTGATAGTGTCAAAAAGTGTATTACACAAGCCATTTATCCATAGTCAGAGGACAAAGTTTGAAGATTCTCATAAAATCCATTGGCGGCCATTTTGTGTGAACACCTTTATATCATATTGTTTAAAAAAAAAGGAATCGCATGGCTAAACTTTACATTATATATTTGAATTATTACTACTCCATTTAGTTAAAATGCTTTGGCTTTCAATTGAAACCATTAATTTTCATTTTCCCGATATTCCCCCTAAAAATGTGCTACTGCCCCTTTAACACTGAAATGACTAAAATGTTGATAATATTGAGAGTTACACGTGCTTTTGATCCTAGTGATCGTTTCAAAAATAATATAAAAATCGATTTAGTACTATCGATAGAGCAACTATTGCAATATCGTTAAATAATGTTCATTATAATTCAATATCGGGATAGGACTCATTTCCATTTTCTGTTTTCAAAATTATCAGATTAAACCAGCAACAACTGAAAATTTCCTTCGACTTATGTCATCTGACAATATTAATGTACTAAAATCAATGAGCAGATATCTCACACAAGTTCGCCGCATCCGGAATTTAAAGATATAAACGTTAAATGAATTACCAGCATGTACATTTTTTACTTCACAAAGTTTCTTTGTATTATGGGCCTGAGGCCTTAACTACTGAATAAATATGTCTGTCTGTCTGTCTGTCCAAAGATATTCTTTTTAAAGGAATGCACACTAATTATACTTTTGCAAATTGTATTATCTTATACAACTCTAATATTTCACCCACTTACATACTTGAAATAAAGGGTGAAATAATCATGTAATAATGACATATTTGTTATAAACACCGTCAAAAAGGAATGTCCCCTCCATTTTAGTTTTTACAGAAACTATACATAACTCGCCCTCCACGCTCTCTGTTAACAGACCCCTGGCCCGGACTGTGATTTGCTTCTTACCGTAATCGACCTAATAAGCGCCGTGCTCCAATAAGCGCTCCCAAAGGGTTTTGTAATTACCGTAGACTAACATTTAGTCTCAGAAGTATATTTTTCAATATTGACAATATTTTTAAACAAATCATGTATCATAACAAAATGGAGCCCCGAAGATGCTTAAACTTCAGCTAAAGCTGAGCAATCTAGACTTGCTATACTTTTCTCGACTTGGTTGGTCATCAATTAAATATTTTTGCTTTAGGGTCTGGATGACAGACTATAATTACCGGAATAGGTCTAATAACCGTCCTAATAACTGTACTAGAGGTACTAAAATAATACATTCTGCGTATTCACTTTGTTTCATGAGGAATTCAAGGAATTAGCGGCAATATATGTTATTTTATACTCAATAATGTGTATGTATGTTTTGAATGCCTGTATCAGTTATCAAAGACAACCTAAACACAGTTCCACTTCAGTAGTCTTTATTTTTCAATTGTCATTCACACGACTTTAATAAGCACCCATCCATGTCAATGTTTTATTAGGTCGAATATAGTAACTCTATCTACAGCAGGCAAGTCTTAAAGGGACAGTCCTTTACGAGTATTTTTTGTGGAAACGAAATGCAAGAGGATGTTGTGATGCATTCTATTCTTTGTCAAATTATTATAAAAAGATAAAGTTACCCCTTCAAGCTTGATGAGGAAAGGTAAGTGGCACTTATCCTAAGTCAAGGTAGGTTAAAAATATTGTCTCTTCTAGCTACAGCATGCAAAGGGTTAAGTTCTATTGATGGTTTTCATTACAGCGCTGCCCCTGTTTATGTGAACCCTTGACCTACTGAAAGAAACTTTTATGTCTCCTATTTCTAACTCGCCCAATTCTCACTCAGGAATCTATAGTCTTCTGTAACATGGGCAACCTGGACTATTCATTGAAGATCATTCAGCCGTGGCGCCCGACATTCACTCTTTACCTTCTAATCTGTGTTGGGAGGGACACAACACTCCTAGAGTTCGGCTACTTAGCCTAGTGTGACTTGGAGCGTGTCTGTCTGTCTTTCAAATCAAGGTGATATGGGTTTTATCGCCACTTTCAAGAGTATTTCACTTACATCAGGCCAGCTGGTATTACTGCAGGGAGAAATCCCGCAACACCAAATGTGGCTATGTATGGCTGTGAAACCTGCAAGCTTCGGCTGGAATTAGCGAACCATGGGTGGTACTGCGCTGAAATTCAGTATAGCATGGAACCTAAACCTGACTGCGTGTAGAACAGTTCTATACTGCAGTCAAAGTTGCAGAGCACCTGGCGGGATTCGAACCACAGACCTTCTGATCCGAAGCCGGACACACTAACCACTGCGCTATCCCACTTATGCAGAGAGAGACTAATAATACAATATTATCATTACATAATCTTCAGAAACTGCACTTGAAATGGGCTATGCATCAAACTGTACTTGTAAACAGTATACGATAGGCAGCTGTAAATAGACATGAAGGTCCCATTAAAAAGTTCTCACACCAGATTCCCAAAATATCCAAGTTGACAGAGTTGAGAATTCCAAATCTGAATGTCATAAACTAAAACTCCTGTGAAGATTTATGAAGAGCATAAACAGTGAGGCTGTGCACTAGATGAGAAGAAATACTTGAAGTAGTTTTCCAGGTTTATGTCATTGAGTGTCATGGGTAGCGCTACCACAGGTCCACAAATTGGACTTGAGTATTTGAGGGGTCAGCCAGGCGACTCGTACCAGAAACAACAAATTGGACTTTAGTACTTGAGGGGTCAGCCTCGACTCGTACCAGAAATTTTAACTTTACCCAATAAATGACGTAATTGTTTAGGCTAGATATCATAAATGTATAGTTTGACTCATAAATGATCACATATATGGCATATTTTGATATCAATGTCTTGAAAGGGTAATTTTGATCACTTGTCTTCACATGTATGATGTTACAGACAACCAGACTGAAAAATTGACTAAAAAATAGACACGAGTCCAGATGGACCCGATTCGTAGTCGAGTCATGGGTAAATTGTGAAATATCAATTTTACCCATGTCACGAGATGAAATTAAACTGCTATATGGAACACTGCATTAAGTAATCTATTTATTATATGATTTTACTGAAATAAGTAATTTAAATTACTTAAAAATAAAGTTACCCTCATTTGTTTATATAGCTGAAAGTAGTTCCGGCACTTGACCAGTGACAATATAATAATATAGTCAGCGGTCACTGTGAAAGCATATCGTCACTTTAACCTGATACACAGGATACTTCCTTGACAAAACCAAGTAATTTATCACTGATCACATAATACAGAATATCACCCAAGTGTCTTCTGATTTTAAATATATCAACACAAGTTGATAAAAGTAATAGATATCAAAGGTTTGCCAAGGATATTTTACTGTTATCAACGAGTGTTGATATATTTGATAGGATTGTGATGTCTTTGTGTTAATGACGTCAAAGCTTTGAGATGTCAAACGTTTGTGATGCCACGTATTGCATGGCATTGTTCAAAATCTACTGTTAACAAACAATATCTCCCAGGAGATATCGCTTGTTCTTCCACATGTGATATCTCCTGTGGAACACAGTTTTGGATGATAAAATAAAATGTCTTCTATGTTATAAATATGTACCACACAAATAGGTGTATCCTATCAAATACCATTCAATTTGTGCTTAATTTGTAAATTTTGCTGTTACCTTTTTGGGCATATACGTCCCATTTATGTATGATTTACAAAAAACAATCTTGTATTGAAAGAAGTTGATATGGAAGGTATAATTGCAGCGATGAAAAGTATGAAAAGTAAAGCTTTTCATAATGAAACCGATGACAAAAATCAAAATTTGAAAACTTATATCCTTTTTATTTTCGACAAGTGCACAAGGTGAACATTATTAATACCTCAGAACTTGTTACACGTGACGCTATGGCAACCTCTGCTGCAGGCTGGGAAGTTCGAACATAAACTTCCTTCTGTCTTGAGGAGAGAAACGAATAATTTCAAGAAGTCTCAAACTTGAATAAATGTTGATGAGGTTCAGCTACTCATACCAAAGCAATCACTCAATTCAAGGTAAGTTTTGAAACACACTTTTAAGACTCCAGAAGTGAAGAGTTCCATGCTACATGTGTCAGCTAGAGCCTCTATAATCAACAATGACACGCTCAATTGGAAACAAAAATGCATTATGTTGTTCTACAACAATGCCAAAATGGATTCTTGTGAATAAACAAAATAAAACAATAAACATAAATGACCTTTAACAGACAGTCTGGGAATACTTTTGAATACTCTATCATGAAGTATTTGACTTTTGAGCACCACTTCCCTTTAACCAACCCCCATTCCCATTAAACGTCCCACGCCTTCGACCACCCTGATCACTTTGGACACCACGATCCCATTGAACACTCCCCCACCCTTTGAACAATCCTACATCCGACCTCATCTTCTTTTCAAATCCCCTACAACCATATTATCAACCCTTTCAACATTCCCACAACTTTAAACACCTCGACCCATTTGAACACCTCGACCCATTTGAACACCTATTCATTTTTTAACAACTACCACTCCTTTGAACACTCTAATCCTATTAACAATCATTCTTTTGAACACACCACCAACCCCAACTCCTTTGAAAACCCCCAACTCCTTTGAACCCCCACCCCCCCCCCCCCCCCACTCCTTTACACAACCTCACTCCTTTGAACACCCTCATTCCTTTGAACACCCTCAATTCACCCTTTTTAAAACCTCTGCAAGCCTTTTGCCAAATCCCAACCCTTTGAACACCTTCATTCCTTTAGTAGACCCCTTTGAACACCCCTAATGCAATGCTACACAGAATTTCAGCGCAGTACCACTAGTTCACGCAGGTTTCATCGCAATGCATTGCCACACTAGCGTTCCCCCATACCCCATATGACCTAATCCCCAACCTTGGAGATCCCCCTTTTGCAACAACTCGAGAGTTAGAAAACAGTTTGGAAACATTCTCATTGGAGATTCTCGTAAATCAAGGATAATGATTAAGAGCAAATAACAAGGATTGTAACTGCTCTTGACAGCCTCTCAGGCTATTTGTTTAGGCCGGTAGAGTGTTAACAGAGTTGTACTCTCATAAACCTACCATAATGTATGTTCTAGCAAAAACAACAAAGATGAGCTATATACGTAAGACTTCAAATACTAGTCTAAGAATACAACGTCTTTGGTTGATTTGTTCATGATTCCATAACTATAAAGGATCACTGCTGAACGACTTACACAGATGAAGATTTATGACACATAGAAAGACAAAGAACAGATAGAAGGACAGACAGAGAGACAGACAGGGAGAGAGACAGAGGGACAGACAGATGGACAAACAGACAAAAGGACAGACAGACGGACAACAGACAGAAATAAGGACAGACAGACAGACAGACAGAAAAGGTGGAAGGAAATCTAAATCTGATGGTTTGAGTTCTTGTTCATAACTCTAATCGATAGATGTAAACCTTGGTCTAGAAAGACAGCAAATGAACAACAACAAAATGTTTGAGCAAAACAGAAGAACGTGATTCTGAAACTTTCTCAAAATTCTAATTTTAGATTTATTGATCGAATTTTCATTTCAAGAGTACCTTTATAACTGTTAGGTTAATTGGAAATGATCAATCTGTAACAAGCCCAGTATATCTGTAATGAACGTGACCCACAATATCGTGTTGTCTTTAACGTTAAAACAAGAAAGGCACAGGAACATTATCTTAATTAGATTTGTGTTCTTTTTGTCACAGGAGGACAATAAGGAAACAGGATTCTAACAACGCAGACCACAATGGAGAGAACCCAGTAACATTAGAACAATCGATGACTCGATCCGAGCTTCATTACTATTACATGTTAATCAGCTTTACTAATTAAGAAAATTAATCAATTAATGGGTAATTAGTTAATGAAAAGAGAAGAATCCATGGTCACCAAAAAACTAATCTTTTTAATAACGTTGGTCCTAGTTTTTTTCAGTAATGGCTTTTTTTTTATTACTTCTCATCTACGTAAGAAATATTCACTTCAAACATTAAACATTAAACATCTGATCAATTAAATTGAGATGAAAATCTTCCATTACTTGTGTTAAAGAGACACAGAGTATGTTGATAGGATCACATATGTCAAATTTTGAATCGATGTTATTACATCGGGAACCACTAACTGTTACTGAAAATAACAAGTTAAAGGTTAATCAGTACATTAGAGAGAAAATACGGCCATTCAAAGTCGGGATTTTGATCGAAAACGGACAATGTGGCTCGAGTGGCGCTCGCAAATTCGCAAAAAATAATTTGGAAACCTTGTCATAAGCTGACAGGAAGATATATTCGATTCGATAGTGTTTATTAGGTATTGTAACTTATAGGTAGATTAATTGAATGCATAATTTCGAATATTAAACGTATTTGAGATGTTTTCTTAATTTGTCCATAAAATGAAGCATTTTAGAAATAATTATGCATAAATGGATATATTTGCAAGTCCAGTGATGAGATATGAACTTCAATCAGCATTTTAAATATCTTGTAGCTTATCAAAACCAAATACAATTTTAAGAAAGATACTCTGTGTCACTTTAAGGTTGAAATCGACCTTTTTATCTTTTTTTTCGAAAGTAGCCGAGTTTGCTGGATATGGATGATCATTTCAAAAAGAAAAAATGTCTGACTGTAATGGAATTTTTTTAACCTGGGCTTAACTTCGATTCACTGGGGAGATCATAACTCAATGTTATAAGTTAAAGATAAGAAGCAAAACCAATCCATTAATTTGGCCCCAAAAAAAAGAAAATGTTTTTGGTCTTTACATTATATGATGCGATGATGCAAAAAAAAAATTTTTATTTTTCTATTTCCATTTTTTTTTACTATTGAACATGAAGAAAAAAAGAAATTAATATAACCCTTGAATAACTTTTTCACTGCATGTTTGAAGACACTCACGGACAGAAATGAGTACCATTTTAAGAGCCTGCATTTCAACGTTTTTTCTATCCCACCGGACTAAATTTCCATTTTTCCCTCGTCAACATCTTGAAAAAAAGGCTTGAAGCGGGGGTTTGCAACTAACGCGGGCGGAAATCAGAAACAAACTAGATTGGTGTTTGCAGGATACCACAAAAGCAGAGCAGCCCCGAAACTTGGGGTTTCGCCTTACCCTGTTCCGCCTTTTACAGGCCTCAGTAAATTAGGCATTTTCTCGTAAACTTGACCTTGACACTCAAAATGCAAGGTCACACAATCAATGAACACATTTCATTGGGTAACATTAATGAAACAAATTAAAGTGTTTAAAGTTCAAATAATCCATTTTCTCAATATATGTTGACCTTGCTGAGACTTTGACCTTTGACAGTTTGCACCAAAAACTTTTTGAAAATTGTGTACTTCTCAAGAGATAATATATACAAAATCTAAACTTCATATCACAAACACATTTCAAGTTAACGTGTTTTGTAGTGATTTTATAACTCATGACCTTGACCTTTGACCTTGAAAGTCACCCTCCATTCAACAGTTGATTAACACCCGTCATTAACAAATTAAGTGGTAACGACAAAATTGTATACATCTATTTGGAGATTACTTATCTTAACAACTGCATTTACTGTAATTAACAACTGTAAGCTGCAACTCCATGTGTTAATGTCAGTTTAGACAACATATAGATGAGACGTTTATAAAACAATTCTGTACTCTGATATTTTGCCTAGAAATAGTGTCATGTGTTAATGTCGGTTTAGACAGCATATTTTGCCTGCTGGGACCAAGAAATAGACAGATGTCGGATAGGTTAATGTTTATTATATGAAAATATATATTAGCTCTGCGGATTATGTTGGATTAGACAGATATCAATGCAGACAGATTCCACTCGAAACCTCTCCAAATGTAAAGATTTATTTTCTATTGACTATTTAATTCAATGAAAAATCCCTGATATGAAAATATTATGAAAACATGAAGGATAATAAGATAGCACCCAAATTTGGACAAAAATTGTTTAGGTCATTGCAGAGAAACTAAACAAAAAACTTTGGATAAGTAACATTTTTGATCCATGGTTGACATTCATACACAACAAACTTTTTTTAATCATGCATACTTCTTTTATTTTTATTATATGGATATTTATATAGCGCGCATACTAGTATCCATCCACTCGTGGTTGCTCAAGGCGCTCACATTTTTCCCCTGGTCAATGGCATTCTTTCACCGTCCTATCATTTTTCCATTTCAACTGCCTGGGGAGTATTCAATCGGCATCCATATGTGGCGCTCAGATTAGGGACCATTCTATGCCTCACAGGGTACCCATTCACAGCTGGGTGAACTGAGACACATAGTCACAGCAGTTTGTCCAACACTGCTGAACGCTGATAACCGACAGCTCAGCGTATGCACATGTTCATGTATCCACCATTTAGCCACTGACATGAATTCGTGGGATCTTTTAAGTGCACAGTTTTTGTTGCACTACACACTAGGGCTCCAGGGTGACACTTATAGAGTTCTAACAGAGGTGAACTCTACGTTTTTACACCTTGGCCTGGATGAGATTTGAACCCCGGACCTCAGCAACGTGAGACCGGCGCTCTTGTCGACTGAGCTATCCCGTACAAGAGGCTACCAGTACATTGTAGGAGTTGTTTCAATATTAAACTGATGTCAAGGATTAAGGAGATTGCTGTAAGTTGAGTTGTTCAACTGTGTGTGCAAATACATGTACCGTATATGACCGGGTATAAGCCGACCCCGCATATAAACCGACCCCCTTTCTCAACCCCCCAAATTCCAGTCAAAACCTAGTATCTCATGTATAGACCGACCCCCCTCTTCGCAGCTCTATTTTGCTGACAGTAAGTCGATATGATGCCCGTTGCATTGAAACTAAAAGCTCATGAATCATCAAATGACACGTTAATTTTAAGACGTATATTATTTTAAAAAACTATAAAAGAAATTATAAGTGTTCACTTACGGTATTTGTTGTTTGTTTTAATCATATAACATATTATTCTCGGCAAATTGTTAACGAACGATAGTCAACAACCTTTGGTGCATGAAGTGTTTGCTGGAAATAAGATATTTGTTACAAGCCTTTTCGTTGGCTAAATTATGTAGGTCAACCAATCAGCAAGTCGGTTTAAAAAAGATCTCGAAACATAAAACGTGGTCGTAATAATTTCATGACAACATTTTGTCGATACAATATTAAATGTGTAAATATATCAGATTTTTTTACACGTTTTCTACATTTTATTTTTTCAAAATTAACATGTAGTTAATTGAAATATTTGTGTATATCAAAGTCGAAGTATAACGATCAGAAATATAACCATGAGTAAAAAATTATAAAAGGAATGTTATTCGTCGTCACGAAATTACGATTGAAATTCAAAGTAATGTAAATCATCGTGCTTTCACGAGTGTATCTTTGACAAAGATTTGATTGAATTTCGATCAGATATGATTGATAAGTTTGGAAATATATCTTAATAATACTTTAAAATGGACAACAAGCCTTTTGAAGTGATAACTCTTGATAATATTTGAAAAACCGGGTTTCACTTGCCGATCGTGGATGCGAGTGAAGCCACATCGATCTGCCGAAATCTAACAGTACAGTGAAGGTTGCTTGAATATTTCATATATTAATATAATTATCTTTATATATTTTTCAACTTCTCTTTGTATATTTTCATTAAAAACAACAACACAACAAAAGTATTTTTATTTTACAAGTTCAATATAGAAATGACCTCGATGATTGTGCATGTTGCTTCCTGTGTAAACATCGACTCGCTAACTCGCTGGGCTGACGATACTCGTGCTTGGTCTCTTGATTTTTTTCATCTGCATCATATAACTCAGGTATAGACCGACCCCCCTCTCTGACCCCCTTATTTCTGGTGTCAAATTCTCGGCTTATACCCGGTCATATACGGTAGTATAATAATAAATTGATTCAATATTATGGTTTACTTTCTGTCTCCACAAAAGAAATAGCTCAACAAATCCCGGGTACAGTAAACAAACCTTTGTGAGGCCTCACAAAATAGTCAGTCTTCATGTGCCCCAGAAAGTTTTGCCCTTCAGCAAAATAATTCATGTGCTTAGTAGCTTGATTATTTACGTTTTATGATTGCTGTTCTTATGGCTGTTATATAGTTAAAAGGGCAACCAAAATATATTGCAATACGTGTTGCAAAACAATTTTATGTATCGCAATATATTGCCATATGGAAAAGAGGAACAATACCCATCCTTAGTAACTATTGATATTATTGATGAAGAACTTCATCTTAATGTAAATAATAAGGTTGTTATGCATGAATGTATACTTATCTACATATATGCTGTATATGCTGTAAATGTTGTAAACTGATTCAAGTAGTGGTCAATTTATGTGCTATGTGATGTAACTCAATATTTTGTCAACAACACATGAACAGTGACTACATATTGATATTTCTATGGTGACAGGGCCTCACAATTGATTTTTGTAAAGATACTTATGCTATATTCATTGAGTTGTAAATAGACATAGAAGCCCTGTTTGAAAAAGGCCTGTCTGCCAATAACAGAGTAATTGTGGGTCCCCACTGAAAATGTTTTAATTTCTTCAATTTCGTCATAAATATTGACACATTGGAGCTAGTTACATTTCAAGTCTACTCAATACACTGAGAAAGGATTATTGCATACAGTGAGAAAGGATATGGATCATATCACACCGGTAGGGGCTGAATAACTTCCAGTGGTATACAACACTGTGCTACTTGACTAGTCACTGTAGTGTAGTTTAGCCTGTCTGTGTAACATATCAATATTTCTATAATTAGATTGCTTCTCTTGAGTGAACTCGGTGCTGTACGCTGTAAAACAGCAGCTTGTGCAGGGAACTAAATGGTTTGGCTATACACCGGTTTGAGTCTTACTTATAATTCCGCACAACGTTTATATCTATCATATTAAAGGTGATATCACTATTAGATAATTAAATATTAATCGCTACAATATCCTTGGTCGAACTCGTTACCTGCAAGTGTAGGTAGCCAATGCGAAAAGCTGAAGGGTGGTAGATATAAATATGATATCATCATTCGGGATATAAACTATAACCAAGGATACAAGGGGTGTTATAAGTTAAAGTAATATTACTAAATAATCGCAGACGAGACCAAAGTGAAATACTTGCCTGACTCGTGGATGAAGACGGCGATTCCATGTCTAGGTCCTCCATTGTTGACATCTTCCGACGTCTTCCTCACCCTACGCTGGCGATGTCGACGATGTTGTTTCAGTAGGTCACGGTTGAATAAATAGCAAGCGGTCGTTACTAACAGCCTTATATATCCCGGGTACTGCTATAAACACCACAACATGTGGCGGCCATATTTACCCAGTTTCTCTCACCTTTGATGACATTAACGTCCTTGAACTTTGACCTTATCGAGATCGGTCTCAGTTGAAGCGATTTTTAGAATATTTAAAGGTATATGTGTTATTGATTTTTCATATTTCTTGAATATTTGCTTAATATTGAAGATTACTTCAGTATTATTTGGTGATAAGGTTGATTAAATATCCAATGAAAATCACGCCGTTACGCTTGAATGAAAACCCTGTGACCTTCGATAATTTGTTACCCAGATATTGGATATAGCTAGTAACACGTTTAATTAACTGCCAAAGAGGTCATAAGTGACGATAACGAGCCGGACAAAGTGTTATTACTCATAGTTTCAAACGCGAATCGTAATCATGCAACCTGGGTCCAGCATATATTCGAGTATCCGAAACCATGGAAACCTTATCATCCGAATCATTGTTGAACTTGTTAACCTTGTTACATCAATGTTCCCAGTGACCCTATTATCAGTGTATAAAATAGATTGGAAATCTAGCCTGTCCTGAAAATTCATTGGTCAATTTCTTTGGGAAATTTAAGAAAAAAATTGAAAAGTTACCAGTCCTGACCAAAAAGTAACCAGTCCTGGCAAAACGTAGCCAGTTCAAGGACTGGCTGACGGGCAATATTTTAAACACTGCTATTATCGTAGCAAAATTAGCTTATTCCACAAAGCTTGTCAAGAATATTTACATTTGCTAAATTCATATATATGAACAACAAAATGCTGAGAGGCATCTAATAAAATAAATTTTTAAATATTTAGTTCAGTGAGGATTTCTCGTCCATGTTCATGTTCTGTGATTTGAAATCTTCAGGGAATATTTTACATTTTCGAATATGTTACTGCAAGTGCCAAAATTGAGAAGAGTTTCTATCTGTTAATATTGCCCGATTAGTTTTTACTTTAATTTTATTCATGAGTATTGGCATATTTGACGATTAGATGTAGTTGAATAGTTTACGAATCAAATTATGAAAATAAAGAAAACTCCAAAATTATGTCTTTTTGTCAACCATAGGAAGGATATTAAAATTATTAAAATAGACCAAATATATCTCCAAAATTAAAATTAAACGGGAAGTATTAAATATTTACGCATTTTAAAAGAGATTTTTTCAAATTCGTTTCGGGAACCTCGTTTTGCCTACACTTCTATCGAAACAATCGTATGTCTTCACAAAAAATAAACATTATTGAGATTAAATTTGCATGACTTACTTGACTAAGCCTCTAGATTGAATGATTTCAAAGAAATATATACATGTGAAACAAAAAGACTAGAGATGGAAGGGGACCTTCAAAATAATAGTTTGTTTTGAAAATATTTTGTTTTCAACACTTATGTATCTGAAAGAACAATAAAATTTAAAATTAGATCAACTGGTTTTTATATTAGGTCAGACTGATGTCGTGTTAGACTTATATATGAAAATCTCCATTTGTCTGAGGCTCCTTTTAAAAATTTAATAAAATAAGATTTTTACTAAAAGAAATTTCAGAGACTTAATATAAGTCTAATGTCGTGTTACCAATATGGAACTGTCGATCTAAATCTTTTCTGTTTGGCGTAAGAACTAAAACATTAACAAGCATTGATGTTTGATCGATTAGAAACGTTTTTCGCACAATCAACAAATCTTCGATACAAGGCTGCGGGATATCGAGCATTTTTTGCAAAATCAAAATCTAGGTATCGGCCAAATCGAAATTATTGTCATCTTTGAAGTCTCGACCGTGTTGGTTTGTATCAATTATACATATATGTTTTGCGAGGATTTATTTGTGTCATTGATATGGACTTGGAAAACTTACACTCGAATTTGTGCTTTACGTATAGCGTAATAGTGTCACGGTGAAAAATAATTATGTAGATCTATCTCCTACGTAGCTTCCGTATTTACGAGTTTTAGCAAGTCAAATACAAATACAAGACAATAGAATAGAATGGATATTATAACAGTCGCAAGTAAATATTTTATTCGACTCGTGCATACTTTTATAGAAAAATGCAAGAACAAAATAAAACTAATTTTTTTCTGCGAAACTCAATTGATGACAATTCAGATCAATGGTGACACCCTCTGAAATGGACTATTCTGCAAAGGGTGAAGTGATCAATCCACCTGCATGATGAGTGATTGAATTTTCGGCGCTCAAAAAGCAGTTTGCCGTCTTTTAAAAAGACAAATGATAGTTAAAAATAATGATTACAGGATTCCTAAGGTTATAATGGTCACTCTTTGCCAGGTCGAAGAAAAGTTATAATTAACTTTTCGGCCTCGATGAATTCTTGATCGGGAAAAACTATATAGTATAGATATATTGTTGTTTTTTCTGATTTCGCTAAGGTGTTTAAGAATAAATACGCCTTTCTACTAAAGTTATAGTGTTCTCTTCCTGATTTCTGAAAGGTCTTCAAGATGAACACTTTAGACGTATAGTGTTCTTTTCCTGATTTCTAAAATGTCTTCAAGCCAAAATTTACACGTGTAGTGTTCTTTTCCTGATTTCTGAAAGGTCTTCAAGACTAAAACTATAGCAGTATACCGGTAGTGTTCTTTTCCTGATTTCTGAAAGGCCTTGAAGACGAAATAATTCCGTAATTGTTCTCTGTCTGATATATAGAGGATACTTAGTGTAGTTTTCCAAATACCAGGTTTATTTCATCGAGTGTCATGGGTAAAGTTTATATTAAGCGATATATCCTGTGGACGGTTTTGGATGATAAATAAAATATCGTCACTGGTCACAGTGAAAATATAAGATATCGTCACTGTAGCCTGATAGACAGTTTATGTCACTGATAAAACCAAGTATTTCATTACCCATCATATTATGAACTAAGATATTGCCATTGAAGACGAAAGATCCATTGTTGTCGCCCTGATTTATACAGCAAAGCGAAATTCGGAAAACATGGCGTTCTTGTCCTGACATAAGGTCTTAAGATGAAATTCGGGAGACCTATTAATTGTTCTTATTTTTGGTTTCAATAAGGTATTAAAGATAAACGATCTTTAGTTTTATTCCTTAGATCATTGCAGACAGAATTATTCAAAGACATCGTTCGTAACATAATTACCTTAAAGGCCACTGAGAAACACTCTAAGGACCCATTGTACTTTCCTGATCTATAAAGGGGCAGTAGCACGTTTTTTGACAATTTTATATTTTCATTTTTTTCATTGATAATGCTTGATGTAATATTTTGAAAATGTCAAAAATCTCATTACACAAACCAGTCATCAATAGTTAGAGAACAAATTATAAAGTTTCACATAAACTCCATTAGCGACCACCTTGATAGAACACCTTTACGTCATTTTGCGGAAAAGGAATGGCTGAACTTTACATTGAAGCGAACGTAAATTACTATGATAAATAATAATACTTGATATAAATTCAAAAGATCTCGCATATTCATTCCCCAAGTGGCAACAATATAATAGATACTTGTTTTTAATGAAAATAATATTATTTTCTTGGAAGCCAAATTTGCATGTCCAATTTCCATGAACACTATAGTTTTATAACCAAATAAATAATATAGAGAAGTACAAGTAGTCCAAAATAAGAAATGTAGATTATTTCTTGGAATTGGTAAAAATGCCCCTGTTAATGCAATAAGAGGAGATATGGGTTGGTTCTCTGTAAATGTTTTTAAAAAAATTGAATGTTTTCGTTTTATATTTAGACTAAATTTATGTCTAACAGTCGGATATCAAACAGAGTACACTTGTGGTCATTGCAAAAAAGAAATTATTTTGATTATAGGATCTTAATGTTGTTACCCAATTATAACTGTGAATCTTTACTTTGTAATAATTGGGGCTCAAAACTTTGTTTAAGTTTTATAAAGGGTATACTTAAAAAACAAGATGTTGATATTTGGCAGGCTTCCTTGTGGAATGATGTTGGAAAGTTAAACGGAAACAAATTGCGCACTTATCGCTTGTACAAAAACACCCCCATTGTTGAAAATTTTGATCTCGTCATATTTTATCCAAATTTAGATGTGATATTTTACCCTTGTTTATTGAAATCGGCAGATATGCCAAGCCTCCGGTTCCTCTTTTACAAAGGCATTGTAAATATTGTGTTAAAAATGTACATATGGTTGAAGATGAATTCCATTTCTTAATGAGATGTAATCTTTATGATGATTTGCATTTTATTCTGTTTGAAGCTGCATTTAAACGTAACGATGCTTTTTATTATTTAAATGATAATGAAAAGTTTATTTTTCTAATGAATAAAAAGCACTTTGCAAAATATTTTAGCTTCTTCGATTTTAAATATGTTTAATAGAAGAGAGCTGTTATTGATCTGATTAGGTTATATATTTTATATTCAAAAACATGTATTTATAAACAGTAAAAGGTGTTCTTTTAGTGTCTCATAAGCCATTTGTGGTTCGACGCATTGTTTTATAATGTGTATCATGTTTTGTATATAAATGTAATGATGCACTTTAATAAAAACTATACTACTACTACCAATCAAACATTAATAACTCGTAATTATCATTCTGATTGCTTTCGATAAGACTCATAAAATTACGTTTTACTGACTGGTGCACGTCATTGTCCGGTTTTCGATCATTATCGCGACTACAAACCTTCCTGTTGTAACAATACGACCTCAATCTGCTTAAAGACCCATTATCAAACTGCAATATTTTATATAATATTTTTACTGTATTTTAAGAAATATTTTGCGACCGACCATGAGAAGATCTGACAAAAATTCATTAAATAGGAGACAGTTTACCAAAATGACCGAAACGTAAGCCCCGGCATGTGGATATGATGGCGAATCAAGTGTGGCCATCTCACAATTTCCTGTTCTTAAATATACACTTGGAATACAGGCCCCCGGGTCATTGAGCAATCATCCCTTTAAAAAAAAAAAAAAAAAAAAAAAAATTGAGATGACCCCCAGATTTGACAGCCTTCGTAGATACATAATATTATGTATCTACGAAGGCTGTCAAATCTGGGGGTCATCTCAATTTTTTTTAATTTTTTTTTTTAAAGGGATGATTGCTCAATGACCCGGTCCCGGGGGCCTGTGACTTGGAAGCCGTCTTTGTCGCGCACAACTATACATTTTCTCTCTTTTTCTCCGAGTGAGGCATAAGTTGCCGCCCAAATGGCTACCCACCGCCCGCAAATGCGGTAACTGAGACGCGTTGTAAAATTTACACACATAATTATGATGTCACCGAAAGCGGGTGTGTTAAAAGCTATGGCACCTTTGCAAAGGATACTGTATTTTTGACGTTTAATTAGGTATTTTATTGTTGATTAAAACATGTAAATATGATATCAAACTTTCGACGAAAGAGTTTTCTACTGAGTTATGTAAAGTTTGGCCTGTGTTACATTTAACAACTCACAAAGTGACTACTTGAATCCATTCCCCTACTTCGACTGAAAACATGACATAAAAATGGCTTCCAGCAGTTTTCACATGAGACTTGATAATTTCTTTTTCGACTGTAGCTGCTCGGGTTGTAATAAGTAATTGACCCATTTAGGATTATACAATTGCATTAAATCAAATTCATTTTTTATAATTTGAAGAAATGAAATTCCGAATACACCTGCGACTGCCTAGGCCTAGTGTTCTATAGAATAGTCTATTGCCATACTGTCGTAAATAGTTATAGATTTACAGGTAGTAACACATTCTTTCCTGACATAAATGTTTTGTGTATATGGACAAATTTTCTTAATGCGATTTACGTTGGTTATTCATAAGAGATATAAACTTATTAATATCAGTGTGCTTATGAAAATATTTCTTTATATATATATATATATATATATATATATATATATATATATGATGAATAAAATACTTCAGACGACACTTGCTGTAGGTATCATTTTAATGATGACTGGATGCGTCGCATTTCGACTTGATAACAAGTCTTTTCAACAGTGTGGAATGCAACAAACATTAATTGTGCAAATAAAACAAAAGATCCATTGACGGGCTGGGACAGACCAGGAAGAGGCCACTGTAATGAATCAAACCTTAACCCTTATAGTGCCCCAGGACCATATATGTGCCCCTCCCCCCAAACTCCCCATAATGCCGCAGGACCATATATGGCCCCTAGCCATAACCCAATATTCAGCCATGGCAGTTGAAAAAATCCTGCACCGATTCAAGTTGACAGTAATTTTTTCAGAATCTCTATAAACATAGCTTCAATTTGGTACCACGTTTGCAATATAGAACACAATATTAACAGAGATATAGTGCTTTTCACTAAATAATTCTATCGAGACACATATGGTCCCTGGGCATGGCGATTGGGGGTAATTTTCTACAATGCAAATGAAACATTATATCAATCAATTGAAGTTCACACCTATTTTTAAATAATCTCCATAACAAAGTCATCAATGTGATACCACTTTTACACTATTTGACCTGATATTGACAGAGATATTAAGTTTTTAACAAAATACAATGATAAGGACACATATGGTCCATGAGCATGGCCGATATAGGGGTTAATCCTCTTCAATGCATGGGTAAAAATATCTCAACCAATTATAATTTAAACCCACATTTTCAGAATCACTGTCAAATTAGATTTAATTTGATACCACTTTTGTACTACAAAACCTGATATTAACAGAGAAAATTGGTTTTATGAAAATACCTATTTGGGACACATATGGTCCTTGGGCATGGCCGATGGGGGTTAATTTTCTCAAATGCATGTGTAGATAATTCACCAGCATAACAGACAAAAAATAATGAAACAGGAAAAATCCAAAGTATTACAAAAAACTACAGTATCTCTAGTTTTGAAATCACATATTGACAATGGAAAATGCATTCTAATAATTAATGAACCGACTTAATTAATTATTACTTTTGAGTTGGTAAAAATGGCCATCATTCCTTGACTGAGGAAAATTACTATGATTCATAACTTGCTCATAGATTTCTGTTTCAAACGTAAATTCTTGACAAACATGCTATATGGGTACTGAAATCGATATCTTACACGAATACGGTAATCAATTAGCAATAATGTGCAGCAGCGCTTTCCCGAAGCAAACCAGCATTTTTTTTGTTAAATATTGCTAAGTTCATTAAGGAAGCATTATGTTTGAGAAATGTTAGACGTGATATAAATCTGTCACAATAAGATTGTTATCTGTACATGGGCCTATGGCCTTTATACCGAATAAAATAATTGGACAATGTTGATCATACTAAAGCTGACACTAATTGTAATACTGATTGAGTTCGCTATAAGTAATGTTAATTGGGCCTCCGGGCATGAAATTCAGTTCACTATATCCGTTAATTCCTTATATTCGAGTTCGCTTGTAGACAGACAGATAATTTTATTTACATCTCACTCGTTTTACAACAGTAAACATATTACATAAAATAAGATACAATACAACATACGATTATACACATATGATTTTACACCCATAACAACCCTTCTTTATCGTGTTGGCGTTTGTATAGATAACTAGATAACTTGTGTAAATTCACAATGACTTGTTCTTTATCTTGTTGGTGTTCATATAGATGATACATTGTATATTGTTTTTGTAAATTCACCATGACATGTTCTACATCTTGTATTTTGGAGCGGTATTTACATAAGCTTTCAGCTTGTTTACCAATCCAGTTCTTTTTTTGAAATAAATATGATTTTAATGATTTTTTTAATAATTCGTCTCTAAAACCCTTATCCAACCATTAAAAAAACAACACCAATCATCAAAGAACGCCGCTTTTCATCTTCATGCGAACCCCATAAACAATATTTTCGACGTCGTGCGAATACCCCGATATCATATAGGACTTTTGATGGGAGTTAGTTCGCTATATCCGATTGTTCGCTATATCCGAGTTCGCAATATCCGTGTTCTACTGAATATTTAAATGTCTTTTTATAGGTAAAATGTGCCAATGTGCAAGTTATTTATAAACACTTTATGACACTAACCGTATATTTGTATATAATGGACAATGATATGCGAGTGAAACGGAAAAATGATATCATCAAATTTTATTTTTGCAATCAAATTCAAAATTTCTCGTGAGTACTTATTTAATGTATATCACAGTCCATTGGACGTTCGGGGATCATTTTGGTATGAAGTTGATCGTACATTTTTAACTCACATGCCCTAGCGAAATCGAAATACTAATAACATTGAATTTTGAACATTATTCAGCTAATCTAAAAAAAAATCAGACTATTTAATTTGTATTTTATTTTGCCCAAAATATGTTTTCCAGTTTTCAAGATACATCTTTGTGGTTCATGTATAATAGGTGCTAACAGAGGACTACAGTAGCCAATCAGAAGACAGCTAACACATCAAGGAAGCCTTTGAAGTTAATTAATTAATAGAACAGGATTTCAAGAGATAGAAGAGGAAGTACATGGAGGGAGACCATTCCTGCCCCTGAAAAGTGTATATGGGGAAAACGGAACAAAGACCACAGATATGCAATATACACCCTGTTAAACCCGGGAACAAAATTTAAAATGGATATGATTTTTTCGAGGAAAAACTACTTTCCCAAAAACCTATGTGGGGACAAATCAACAACCCGATTTGGGTACGAATCCAGCGAGATTTTTGGGTACGAGTTTATTTTGTGTACGAATGATACACCGCTTTTCCGTTCAAGTAATCAGAGTGACCGTTCTTTGACTTCCGGTTGGCCATGTGGTAAAAGATGGCGACGCCCAGTGTGGAAATCCAGTTCGCTCAAAGACTGGCGGCAAACGAGAAGACAACTCGCGACAGAGCGTTGAAAAAATTAAGAAAATATATTCGATCACGTTCGACAAGTTTAGCAGGTGCATAATTTTTGTTGTCGACTTTCTTATCTTACTCATGGCTAAATTTCAAGTTCAACACCTGAGAACCTCAGTTTTCGTGCACGTCGTGGACTTGGCCAAATGTACAATACTGAGCCATAATTTAACGGACATTGACACTTTCATGTTCAGTCAGTGTAACATAAATAATTCTTATTGTATCTATAAAATACCCAATGATCAGGTTGGGAAAATCCTGAAATTTACGTAATATCTAATAAGGACGAATATTTTATGGATAACAACTTCTTTATTCTGAGTACACAACGTTTTGATACAGCTTCTTCTAACGTTGCAGAGCATAATTTCTATTGACAGATGATATGTCTGATCTAGGTAGAAAATCCATGTCGATCGACATATGGTTTTGTGACAGGGTGAGGTCTAAAGTATTCCTACTAGCTTCGGCTGGAGGAATATCTCTTTGGCCGAACAGGTAGAGAGTAGGACTATCAACCTGGAGGTCCCGGTTTCGAATCCCGCGTGGACATGAAAATATTGGATTTTCTTTCCTGCTCCAGTTTAAACATTTTGTTTAAATGATATATACGTTCTCCATTTTCCACGATCCTAATCTAAAACGCCATTCATCACTTTACGGATTGTATTCATTTTTAGCTCACCTTTACAAAGTAAATGTGAGCTTATGTCATGGCGCTTCGTCCGTCGTCCGTCTGTCAGTCTGTCCGTCCGTCCGTCCGTCTGTCCGTCCGTCCGTCCGTAAACTTTCAGAAAAAAGACTACTCCTAAACGAATCCAGATATCATTCTGAAATTGTAGTATGTTATACCCATGGTGATTCCTCACAGAAAGGTAGATGTTTCAGTTTTGAGAATCCAAGATGGCCGCCATGGCAGCCATATTGAATTTTCAATTAGATTTCATGAAAAAGACTACTCCTCCTTTACCAATCCAGATACCATTCTGAAATTGTAGTATGTTATACCCATGGTGATTCCTCACAGAAAGGTAGACGTTTCGGTTTTGAGAATCCAAGATGGCCGTCATGGCAGCCATATTGAATTTTCAATTAGATTTCATGAAAAAGACTACTCCTCCTATACGAATCCAGATATCATTCTGAAATTGTAGTATGTTATACCCATGGTGATTCATCACAGAAAGGTAGATGTTTCAGTTTTGAGAATCCAAGATGGCCGCCATGGGAGCCATATTGAATTTTCAATTAGATTTCATGAAAAAGACTACTCCTCCTATACAAATCCAGATACCATTCTGAAATTGTAGTATGTTATACCCAAGGTGATTCCTCACAGAAAGGTAGATGTTTCAGTTTTGAGAATCCAAGATGGCTGCCATGGGAGCCATATTGAATTTTCAATTAGATTTCATGAAAAAGACTACTTCTCCTAAACCAATCTAGATATACTTTCTAAATTGTAGTATGTTATACCTATAGTGATTCCGCACAGAAAGGTAGACGTTTCAGTTTTGAGAATCCAAGATGGCCGCAAAAGCAGCCATATTGACTTTTCAGCTGCAATGACACATCATTATTATTAAATTTTAAGCTTTCATCAAGTGATCACTTGCATCAAATAAATTCTCTAATTTGAACTTACTAATCATAATATTATCTTGAATATGGAATATTTAAGATTGTCATGCAAGTTGTTCTATATTTTTAAGTGTTTTTTAAAAAAAATAAAGATATAAGCAAACATAATTAATTAATTTGCTTAAAATCTTCATGGCAACTAGCTGCAAAAACCCAATCACATTAAACATCATGTTAAATTTTAAACAATGGTATCTCCCTTATATTCCTTTAAATACCACACATAAGGGGTCAACCAGAGTTCAGATATGCCTCTAGAGTCCAAATGCTATTCTAATACACATCCTGATACAGGCTGCTAGCATCACAGTGTCAGCTGCTAGTCTGTTGCATAATCAACCTGACCCAATTGATATTGCAGAGCAATATGCTATATGGCCATGTGTATGCAATAAGAGTTATGGAAATTAGACTTGTAATCTCATGACAGTGATATGTTCTTTCTAAGAATAACAACTTACACAAAAGTTGTCATCAATAAGTTTTGTGTTTAGCAATCTTCATGATAAGTTGATTTGGAAAGAGTTATTTTGCATCAGGTTCCATTTACTGTGTTTACTCATATTTGTACCATTTCTATATCTAACAGAAGTTCTTCTTGACACAAAATCAATTTAGGACATAAGGTTTTGTGAAATTAAATATATTTTTCACAACAATGCATGTTCTCTCCCGTCAAGTTTTTAAATACCACACATAAGGACTTAGCCAGAGTTCAGGTTTACATGCTCAGCACACTATTCTTCTCCAAATAGACAAAGCCAAATCCACAAATTGCTACACTCTCCTTAAGGATCTGGGGCTAGCAGCCCTGCCTGCTTGTATGTTGCTTAGTTATCTTTACTTAATTGATAAATACAACATAATGATGTATGGCAATTATCATGTCTAAGCAATGGACTTTATGGAAAGTATATAAATTGACTTTATGAAAAGTATACTTGTATTCTATTAATAATAATACTTTTTACAAATAAAAATTTAAACAAGTCAAGAATCAGCTTTTGTGTACAACAATCTGCAAGATGAGTTAATGTTAATAAGTCAAGAATCTGCTTTTATGTACAGTAATCTACATAAGTTATTGTAGAAAGAGGTAATTTGTATCAGGTTCCAGTTCCAATACCATATGTTTTATGAAAACCTGTAAAACTAAATGATAATTGTATCATGCTGAAGGGGCTCTGGGAACAACATGTCAACATAGAAGTCATTATTTTTCAATTAGATTTCAGGCCAAGTACTTCTCCTACTAAATCAATTAAGATATCATTCTGAAAAGTGAGTATTTTTTTATATAGTGATTCCTGACAAAGACGCATTCATTTTATTATCAAGAATCCAAGATGGTCAATATGTCATTTATATTGAATTTTCAATTAGATTTCATAAAATTCATTGAAAAGAATACATTTCCTGGTCAATCAAATGAATGTGTTAATATTTGTATTGATGCACTTGTTGTAATATTTATCAACACTATAAATACAGTTACAAAAAAATTTATGAATCATCTTTATCTGCGAACAGCCTGAACCATGAGTGTTTTAATAAATCCTTTTAAATAAAACATATAATGATATCAGTGGGTTACATAATTCCTGACACTTCATAAAAGGCCAAATAACATAGCCAGTGAGGGATCTGATTACGATCTGAACGATGATTATCTAGATAATTATAATGATCATTCAATTCAAACAAATCCTTTTCAAAAGCATTTAAAATGATTAAATTTGTTCACTCTCAACACTAACTGTTGTTTCCATGAAATTAATATTAAAATACTTCAATAAACATATTACTGAGTTGACCTCCAGATTATTTCTATAGCAAACCTCTCTTCTACCCCCACCCCTTCTATCCTCCCTTCCCCTCCTCCCCTTTCCTCTCCTGTCCTTCCATTGCAAACCTCTCTTCTACCCCCCACCCCTTCTATCCCCCCTTCCCCTCCTCCCCTTTCCTCTCCTGTCCTTCCATTGCAAACCTCTCTTCTATCCCTCCTTTCCCCTCCTATTCTCCAGCCCCTCTCCTGCAACTCCCCTCTTAATATCTGTATTGCATACTGAATTAAGGGGAAGACACTCACATTATGGAATAACAGTACATGTGTAACTTACATAAGAGGATAAGTTACATAAGCTACATGCAGGTGCAAGAGGTCATCACAGGTCATCATATCTAGTAATTAGCATAAACCCCCATGTGGCTAGCCTATTCTGACCAATCAGATTGCACTAATATATGTCAAGATTTAAGATATTCAGAAATCTTCATTTAGAATCACATGAGACATTGACCTGGACAGTTTACTTTGGCAATTGGACTTATCACTAGCTGAATTTGTGATTTGTGTCAGAGGGATATATTCCAAATGCTTATGTGCATCTTTTTTTAGTTCTTTGGAAGTTGAGAGTGTGACTAATCTAACATTGGATTAACCAGTTTGTTGACTTTTGTGATTGTGTTTGAAAACTTTGGTCTGAGTACTGTACAAGTACTTTTAAAAAAGAATTCTTGAGATTTTCGGGACTATTTCTTGACTTCAAGAGTCACAAAACCTGTTATTATTGATTGACATTTAAATGAATACTCCTAAACCAATCAAGATAATGAAATTAATATGGATGCCCACATATAAGTAACATTTTGAAGATTAAAAAATAATAGATGGTCACCAATTCAGCCATAGATATACAAAAAAGTTATACAAATACCTACTGCTTGTTAACAAATCATGATTTATTAACATTCTTGTATTAATGTTTGTTGGTGCTCTAATTTTTTCCAACAGAAGACTAGCATTTTAAAAGTTACAAAAATCATGATGGCAGCCATAATCAATTATCATATAAAATATGGTTACACAATTAAACTATATTACCACATCATTCATTTTAAGGTGAGCTTCTGTACCCTCGGTACTTTTATTAAACTTAAAAAAACGTTCCAGATGTTGACTTTATATTTTTTTATTATGAGGCAATAAATATTGACACGGTCCGCGAACAAAGTGTCCAAACACAAAATAAAAACACAAAAACATCCCAAAGCTAGGGGAGGTATTATTTAGATTTTGATAAAATTCATTTATTGTAAACATGTTTAAAGGTGACCTTCATACATTAAAATATTTAACATAGTGCTTGATAAGAGGCTATCCAGTCCTAAATATTAACCAATATGAGCCCAAGATGAAAACACGAGTCTTGTGAATTGATGTCATCTTGGATGAGAGAATTTCTGCAAAGGTGTCTCTTTGTCAGCCAGCACTACAACTGGGTACCCATGGAAAACTGTTTGAGCATTGGCTGCTTTGGTTAGAAAAGGGTAACAATGCATGAAGCATCATTTGCATGTGTTCGATATGGATATACATTGTACTCTATATCAAAACCTGTACCCTAATTTTTCTGTTTAAAAAAATAAAATTTTTAAAATATTCTGTTTACCAGGATTTGGAGAGGACGAGCTGGTAAAGCTATGGAAGGGACTTCACTACTGTATGTGGATGCAGGACAAGCCACTCCTTCAAGTAGGTCCATCCATCGCATCCATGTATCGTGTCATTCTTTAATATTGTGATTTATTGCTCTTCCGTTGAAAAACTAAAAACTGGGGAGGCGCTTCTCCACGGTTGGCTTGAGGAGGTAATGAGTAAAAGATATCACTGTTTTATAAATATACCATGTTATAACACATATGTGTCATAACATTGCGCGCTGAACGAATGATGTGATGTAATAATGACGTCATAATCATTAATTACGACGTCACAATGCCAGCGGGCCAGCCCCGACGATCATGTCGGCAAATGTCTTTTTATTTTCAACGATGTTATTAGGCCAGTAATAAGTCAAATACTAAACTCGATCCCATTTAATAACATTTTTATGAAACTTGTGAATGATCGTTTTACTCGCTTTCCCTGGTTAAAGTACCAAACCAGTCATTGTTTCATAAATTTTTATTAAATGTGACCGAGTTTAGTGAGTGAGTTATTGTTTTACGCTGCTTGGTGACCGAGTTTGGTATCTCTATATACTGTATTGTGACATGTCTGTATCATTTGATTAGCTAAAATAAACTCTTAATTACTCTGCAGGAGGATCTGGCAGTACAGATAACTCGACTGATGTTCAGTTTCCCTGACCTCGAGACCCGCCTCACGTTCTTCCGTGTCTTCCTGCTCACCGAGTCGCGGGAGTGGAACGGCATCGATCGGCTACGTCTCGACAAGTTTATGATGGTATGTAAACTGGTCATGTAACAATGATTTCACACTCTGACTCCTAGGTTTTCGACATCCTGCTACACCAGCGTACATGTCTCTGCTAATGCTACAACCTATACCCTGATATCCTCCTATAGTCTTCTGTCGTATTGCTGACGGGTGGTTGCTCAGCGCTATTTATAGCCTGTCTGTTTTCAGTCAAATTATTTCGAACTCCATACACTGTTGTCTAGTGATGTCGCACGTGGAAATCTAAGAACACGCGATTTGGTGCTTAGCGGGAGACTGCAATGAGAATCAGATTTATTATCTAATAGCACTCCTATTGGTTAATTTGAATCACGAGGTGAGCACGCGGAACGAAGCCAAGAAACTAGTTTGCCGCTATCGCTGAAAGGGCATCATTTGATTGGCTTGCTATATATAGCGAGACGACAGAAGACTATAGGAGGATATCAGGGGATAGGTTGTAGCATTAGCGGAGACATATACGCTGATGTAACAGGATGGGTTTTCGATTGTTGATTGAGGAGTTTTGACGATGCATAAATTGCATAAGATCTGTCTGAACTTGAAAGAAGGCCTTAAAGGGACCATTCGAGCGGGGTATTTTTTGTGGAAACGAAATTCAGGAGGACTTTCCTGTTAACAAAAATATATGATTTGAAAATTTCACACTTAACTTCAAATACGTTTATGAGGTTAACATTTCAGTTGTTCATGATTTAACAATTTGACAAAGAATAAAGTGTAATGCTCAAAATAGAAAAACATTGTGAAATGAAGCCAATCTTTAAAGCTACGATCGTGGAATGCTTTGTCTTAACTGATTACTTTTATTAAGAATAATTTGTAAATATGCTTCTCTTCTATCAACCAGGTAGTTATTTCTTAATTTAGTTAAAAAATTAGCATAATACAGCAGATTTGTTTTCTCGCAATACTAATATTTCAAGATGGCAGAAGAAAGCCAATGGATTGGTGCCTTGTAAAAGCCTAGAACTTTCTCTTCAATGATTGCATTAACCCTGTTCCAGTTGGTGCGGCAGATGTTGTCCCAGACGCTGACGGTGCTGCAGCAGATGGGGTGGACTAAGGAGGGGGTCAACAGTTGGGTCCAAACCCTCCACTCAACCCTCCTGGATCCAAACTCGGACCGAGTTCCGGACAGTCTGAACATGCACCTGGCAGACATCTTCCTCACAGAACTCACCAGGGTTGGGGCTGAACAGGTACTTAGTCAAATTCGCACCCTCACCAATTTAAGAGGAAATATGGTATTTGTATTTGCCGAGATAAGTCTTTTTAGCTCATCAGGACTGAAAGTCCAGATGGGCTTATGGCATGGCCCGTCGTCCGGCGTCCGTCCGTCCTTCGTCCGTCGTCCGTCGTCCATCCGTCCGTAAACTTTTGACACTTTCGACTTCTCCTCATGAACCATACATATTAGAGAGCTGAAAATTTTTGTACAGGTTCCTTAGCATATGGAGATTCTAATTTGTAACTTTGGTGACCCTGTGACCCCAAATAGGGTCACAGGGGTCACAACTTTAAAAACCTATTTTCATCTTCTTCTCCAGTTCCAGAAGGAGTAGAGAGTTAAAAATGATATGTGCAGACTCCTTGGCCAATGGGGATTCTAATTTGTAACTTTGGTGACCCTGTGACCCAAAATAGGGTCACAAGGGTCGCAACTTTAAAAACCTATTTTCATCTTCTTCTCCAGTTCCAGAAGGACTAGAGAGTTAAAAATGATATGTGCAAACTCCTTGGCCAATGGGGATTCTAATTTGTAACTTTGGTGACCCTGTGACCCCAAATAGGGCCACAGGGGTCACAACCTTAAAAACCTATTTTCATCTTCTTCTCCAGTTCCAAAAGGAGTAGAGAGTTAAAAATGATATGTGCAGACTCCTTGGACAATATGGATTCTTATTTGTAACTTTGGTGACCCCATGACCCCAAATAGGGTCACAGGGGTCACAACCTAAAAAACCTATTTTAATCTTCTTCTCCAGTTCTAAAAGGACTAGAGAGTTAAAAAAGATATGTGCAGACTCCTTGGCCAATGGGGATTCTAAATTGTAGATTTCATGACCCCATGACCCCAAATAGGGTCACAGGGGTCACAACCTTAAAAACCTATTTTCATCTTCTTCTCCAGTTCTAAAGGACTAGAGAGTTGAAAGTGATATGTGCAGACTCCTTGGCCAATGGGGATTCTTAATTATAGATTTTGTGACCCCATGATCCCAAATAGGGTCACAGGGGTCACAACCTTAAAAACCAATTCTCATCTTCTTCTCCAGTTCCAAAAAGAGTAGAGAGTTGAAAGTGATATGTGCAGACTCCTTGGCCAATGGGGATTCTTAATTATAGATTTCGTGACCCCATGACCCCAAATAGGGTCACAGGGGTCACAACCTTAAAAACCTATTTTCATCTTCTTCTCCAGTTCCAAAAGGAGTAGAGAGTAAATATTGATATGTGCAGACTCCTTGGACAATGGGGATTCTAATTTGTAACTTTGGTGACCCTGTGACCCCAAATAGGGTCACAGGGGTCACAACCTTAAATAACTATTTTCATCTTCTTCTCAAGTTCCAAAAGGTCTAGAGAGCTGAAATTATATGTGCAGACTCCTTTGCCAATTGGGATTCTAAATTGTAGATTTCGTGACCCCATGACCCCAAATAGGGTCACAGGGGTCACAACCTTAAATAACTATTTTCATCTTCTTCTCAAGTTCCAAAAGGTATAGAGAGCTGAAATTATATGTGCAGACTCCTTTGCCAATTGGGATTCTAAATTGTAGATTTCGTGACCCCATGACCCCAAATAGGGTCACAGGGGTCACAACCTTAAAAACTTATTTTCATCATCATCTTTAGCTCCAAAAGGTCTATTGAGCTGAAAGACTGCATGTAGACTCCTTGGCCAATTGGGATTCTAAACTGTAGGTTTCGTGACCCCATGACCCCAAATAGGGTCACAGGGGTCACAATCTTAAAAACCTATTTTTCTCCATTAGATGACAGTCTATGGCAAATTTATTTCTCCTTGGATATTTTAGTGTGGACTTCTTTCACTGTCTGATATTGGCGATCTAGAAAGTGTTGAATAATAATAAATCATTTGGGTAAGGAAATTTATTCCGAAATCGTTACATTTGTTTTGTAATTTTTTTTATAGGTTTTCTTGCAATAGGTAACATCAGTTTCATTTTTAGCTCATCTGGCCTGTATAAAGCAAACTTGATATGATGCCTGATGAGCTACAGAGCCAATGGCTCTATTTTTACTAAGATAGACCTGTTTACAGTTTTTAGTTCTTATATTGTTTCAAAAAGACAATTATAAAGTTGTTTATCATGTTTTTGTTTTTCAGCTTGACAGTGAGAAAATTCTCCGCTGCCTGACGGTGTTTGACAACTATCTGCAGGTCGGCAAGAGGTAGGAGTAACTTTAAACAAACAGCGTCTTTGTCGCGCACAACTAGATTTTCTTTTTTTCCCCAAATAGGTAGTCGTTGCTGCCAAAGTTGATACTCATCCAACACAATTATTGTACTTGAGACATGATGATTTGTCACAGTTATTTTCTGCCCATGCACAAAAAATTTCATTTTTGTTGGTGACTTTAATGTGCACTTTGATGAACCACAAAAATCAGAGGTAAAGAAAATTGTCAAACTGCTTGATTCACATTCTTTGAAACAGAATATAAATGTATCAACACATAGATCTGGGCACATCCTAGACTGGGTAGTTACTAGACAGGATAATGGTAATCTACTCAAAGATGTTGAAGTTGTGGATAAACTTTTGTCTGATCATGCACTGATTATTGTGACACTAAACTTTCAATCCCAATCTCTCAAAACCAGAAGTAGAACATGTCGAAATCTGAAAAAGATTGACAAAGATAAGTTTAGTGAAGACATTGCCGTCTCTGATCTCCTCTTGCAACCAACAGCAGATGTGGATCAGTTAACAAAGCAGTACAATGACTCTCTGCTCAACATTCTGAATGTTCATGCACCAATAAAGACCACGTCTTTTATTCAAAGGCCTGGGTGTAAATGGTATAATGACAATGTGCATCACGCAAAAATGGAAAGGAGGCGAGCTGAAAGGAGATGGCGGAAGTCCAGACTGGAAGTTGACCGTCAGATTTATAGATCACTACGGAACAAATGTTGTAAAATCATTCAAGAGTCAAAAAGATCATACTGCAGACAACACATTGTTGAACTATCAGATAAGCCACGTCAGCTTCATAAGTTTATGAACTCATTGGTCGGTAAAAAGACCGAAGTCACTCTTCCAAAATCACACAATGATGATGAGCTGGCAAACAGATTCAACGAATATTTTGAATCCAAAATCCTGAAGATCAGAAATACTCTACTACAGCTCAATCAACACCAAATGCCACAAGATGAGTGCTCATTCAATGGAACACCACTGGTAGAATTTCGACCTTTCACAGTAGCTGAGGTCCAAGCCCTGATCAAGACAGCTAACATTACAACATGCCTGAGTGACCCAGTTCCCAGTCAGCTGGTTGTGGAACATCTAGACATGCTGCTACCACCTATCAGTGACATCATAAACTGCAGTTTGTCCTCAGGAATCTTTCCAAAACTGTGCAAAGATGCAATTGTGAAACCATTCATCAAGGATATTAAACTGGATACTGAACAAATGAAAAGTTATCGACCAGTTTCAAATCTTTCCTTCTTGTCAAAATTGATTGAAAAAGCCGTCACTAAACGTCTTATGAGTCATATGTCAGCAAATAATATTCTTGATCCTTTTCAGTCTGCTTACCAGCCAAAACACTCCACAGAGACATTACATCTTAGAGTGATAAATGACCTCAGATGTATTGTTGACAACGGTGACATGGCAATCTTACTTCTTCTGGACATGAGTGCAGCATTTGACACTGTCGACCACACTAAGCTTCTTCATACATTGGAACATCACGGTGGCATCCAAGGGACACCATTATCATGGTTCACGTCTTACCTCACTGAAAGAAGTCAAGCAGTGTTGATTGGTGATGCTCTCTCTCAAAAGTCCTCTCTGTCCTGTGGAGTCCCCCAAGGATCAGTTCTTGGACCCGTTCTCTTTCTATTACCCGGTATATATCAATCAACTGCCTTCTATCATTAACAGATTCAACATCCCTCACTATTCATATGCTGATGATAAACAATTGATCAAAGCTTTCACACCAGATACAACTGAAGCTGCTTTCATTGACACTCAGTGTTGTACAAAGGAAATCAAAGACTGGATGACTAGTAAGGTACTGAAACTGAATGATGACAAAACTGATGTGCTGCTTGTTGGTAGATCACAATATCTAAAGATGATCGATTCAGATAAAGTGACAGTGGGTTCAGCTGATGTTACTTTCTCTCAGGTGGTTAAGAATCTGGGGGTGTGGTTGGAATCTGACCTATCAATGCATGCCCAAGTAGATAAGTTGTGCAAAGCCTGCTATTTCCACCTCTGCAGGATTGGGAACATTAGGAAATACATCACCACCAACAGCGCCAGTATTCTAGTCAGATGTCTAGTCACCTCCCGATTAGACTACTGCAATGCTCTCCTCACAGGTCTAAACAAGTACCAACTAAATAAACTGCAAAAAATACAGAATACAGCTGCCCGTATAATTTCTTTGAAGTCAAAGTCTGAAAGCATCACACCCATCCTCAAATCCCTGCACTGGCTTCCGATCGAATCCCGTATCAATTTCAAGATCCTGGTCACTGTCTTCAAATGCCTTCATCAACAAGCGCCATCTTATCTCAATGACTTAATCACGGAATATACACCATCCAGATCTCTCAGATCTCAGAACCAGCTACTACTAACTGTCCCTTCTTTTAGATTATGTTCGTTTGGTAAACGATCCTTTCATAACGTTGCCCCAAGACTATGGAATCCACTGCCACTCCACGTCAAAGCTTCAGAAACACTTGCAGCATTTAAATCCAATCTGAAAACCCATATGTTCTCCTCTGTGTACCAGTGACTCTATTTTCACTTTACTTTCGCGCCATGAGCATGCACGAGTGTGTGGACTAGGGCGCTATATAAATGCCCATTATTATTATTATTATTATTTATTATTATAGTGTAAATCCTACACTCATAATAAGGGTTTGCTATATGCTTTGTCTTTTGTTAAAAACTCGTGGCTTTGAAAGGGGCAGATGCACATCTCAATATTTTATTTCCCAAATGAGTATTTCTTTATGCCAAATCTTAAAGTCAAACATCTCCTTTCTCAACCATAGTTTCAGTACTTGTAGAATAAAAACAAGAAGGCAAGAATAACAGGGGAAGACGAAACCCTCAGTTTCAGGGCTTCTGCTTTTGTGATGTCCTGCAAACACATGACATGTTTTTGCCAATCTCTTTTCTTAATATTGTTACACCCACCGCTAATGGCTGAAATATATGGCCTTAGCTCACTCACTCACTCACTCACTATCATTGTTACATTTATTTCCTTGCAGACCTCTCGTCCTCAGCCGAATCCTGAGCAGTGTGTATGATGTTTTAATCGAACAGACCAGAGAGAGACGACACCAAGCGGTCAGCAAGACGGAGACAGAGGGTGGGGTGGAGAGCGAGACGGGAGGTGGAGCAAAGAGAGAGACGGAGAAGGGGAACGGGGAGAAGGAGGGGGCAGGGCAGGAGGAAGCCTCATCAGGAGATTCCGACTCGGGATATGATGAAGACTCGCAGCCAAAACTGAAGGTGAGAGTCTGAATATACAGTAGAACACGGATATAGCGAACAATCTGATATAATGAACAAATTTTCAAGTCCCGTCCCTATATAATATCGTTAAAATTATATACGTATAGCGAACACCGGATATAGCGAACTAAATTCTTTGGTCCCTTGTAGTTCGTTATATCCTTGTTCTACTGTATATCCATTCTACCAACCACTAGACGTGTGTGGATACGTATCATATTGGGGTAAGTATTGTATCGTGACGAACCTGTATCGTTACATTTCTACTAACCAGTCTCATGATAACGAGGGTCAATGAGATTTTACAAGTGCGCAAAGGCCAGATTATAGCCATCCTGTCTCAGGGAAGGAACGCTACGCTAACTTCACTCATCCGTACCCTGGGTTCAGAAGCTAGATTTGTTCGCGCAGCCCGACTTGGGATGTAGCCAATCAAATCATTTTCTCGCCACTTTCTCAATAAAATTTCAACGAGAAGATGATTTGATTGGCTATATCCCAAGTCGAGCCGTGCGAGCGAATCTAACTTCTGAGCCCAGGGTACAGATGAGTGGAGTTAGCGTAACGTTCGTTCCCTGAGACAGGATGGCTATAATCTGGCCTTTACCAGAGACAGGATGGATTATAGCAAAACATCCTTTACATCCAGTCAAGACTTTGTCTGAACATCTCATAATAGGACTAGGTCTACCACATGTTAAATTCTTTTTTCCGAAACTGAAGGTGAGAATCTGAATCTCCTTGCTTTCTTGTAGTGACTTTTATTCTGTCATGATACCTACGTATCCTGACTTAAATATTGTTTGTTCTCACCTCATAATCAGGTACTTGTCAACATTAGATTAAAATTTAAAGTGATTTTAATGACATGTACTGTGTTGAATTGTATCATTCTGAGATTACATGGTATCATGAAATATCTATCTTCAAAATTCAAGGCATCGGTCTGTGAGGAAAATAAGGTTCATACTCAGTTATTATAAAATCTTCCTTTCTTAAATGGCACACAGGTTTAGAGCAATGATTGCTCTTCTTATCAATGATGTTTAGTCAAGAGAGCCCAGAAAATACCAATATATCACATACGTATGGTTGAACATATATATTTCACAAAATGAAACTCCAAATCACCTCACCTCACCTCACCTCACCTCATCTCATCTAATAAACCTCCTCCTCCTTCAGTTTGACAGTAAGCTGATAGCAGACCACCTGTTTCAACTCGGCAGTGATGAGAAGTGCAGCAACAGCAACCGCCAGAGGATCTACAGCACTGTCAAACGGTATTACACTTGTGCTCTTGTAGTTGCAACAGATGACGGTATTACACTTGTGTTCTTGTAGTGAGAATAGATAATAGTGTTATACTTGTGCTCTTGTAGTGAGAATAGATAATGGTGTTACACTTGTGCTCTTGCAGTTACACTAGATAATGGTATTACACTTGTGCTCTTGTAGTGAGAATAGATAATGGTATTACACTTGTGCTCTTGTAGTGAGAATAGATAATGGTATTACACTTGTACTTTTGTAGTTACAATAGATAATTGGTATTACACTTGAGCTCTTGTAGTTACAATAGATGACGGTATTACACTTGCGCTCTTGTAGTTAAAATAGATAATGGTATTACTATTACATCCAACCAATCGCAATGATGATACGTGTCGCAATACAGACATCCTATCACAATACATATAGTGTCAGATTAAGTACCACGATTTTCCATGAAGTGATATATCCCAACTCTTAATCGTTATATGGTTCACTGCAGACTCCGAGACGCAAGCAGCGCCGCCCTGGTGGAGGGCGAGGGGGAGGAGTATGACCCAGATGAAGATATGGAAGCAGCAGTGGAGAGACTCAACAAACTGAACCCGGTCAAGAGGAAGAAGAAGAAGAAGAAACAGACGGAGGAAGAAGAAGGTGATACACAAATACCTTCCTCCAGCAATAATAGTAATCATGATAATGGATATCTTCTGTATAGCTCCAAATCTCCATTTTGTGCTTGATGCTCCATTACACAAATTGTACCATTTACACTGCTGGATGGTCAGGAGACAGTTTGTACGAAGTCCCTTGTGTACTACCGTTTGACAGTACCGTAGAATCTCAAGAGTGACATCTAAAGTCTTTCAACTCTAATTCTAATAAAGGCCAAAGGGGCCACACCCTTAAAACTTGTTTTCATCTTCTTCTCTTGAAGCAAAAGGCCTAGAAAGCTGAAACTTTGTGTACAGACTCCTTGACAAGCAAGGATTATAATTCATAGGTTTTGTGGCCCTGTGGCCCCTAATAAGGGCCTTAGGGGCCACACCCTTTAACCTAATTTCATCTTTTTCTCAAGAAGCAAAAGGTCAAGAAAGCTGAAACTTTGTGTACAGACTCCTTGACAAGCAAGGATTATAATTCATTTTTTTTGCGGGGCCTAGAAAGCTGAAACTTTGTGTGCAAACTCCTAAGTTAGATAAGGAGGAATCCAAATTGTACATTTGGTGACCCTGTGGTCCAAAGTAAGGGAGGTACCACATTTGCCACACTCTAAAGCAAAATTGATATGAAGCCTGATGAGAGCCACGAGCTCTATTTTATTGATACTTTCCTGCAACAGTCTAATCTTCTTGGTCAAATGACACAATTGATGAAGTTTAGCATATGTGACTTGAAGAAATACATGGAGAGACTCTTTAACAAAACCGCATCGGTTTGTGCATTTGGTTTTCATGTATGTTCATCGAGAAGTTAATAAACTCTTCACTTCTCTCTTCATAATCTCTTCTTGCATTACAGAGTCGGAGGACAACCAAGAAGAAGAGGAAGTGAAAAAAGATGGAAAGAAAAAGAACAAGAGGAAATTGGATGAATCTGAAGCTAAAGGTCAAGAGAAGGCCAAGGTCACCTCAAAAGACTCAAGGTTGAAAGATCAAGAAACAGGTTCTGACGCTAAAAAGGCAAAATTTGATGAAAAAGATTCTTCAAAGGTGACTGAAGCAAACAACGAGCAGAAGAAAAAGAAAAGGAAAAGAAAGAAGAAGAAAAAAGCAAAAGTAGCTGAAAATGAAAGTACAAAAACACCGACTTCATCTAATGGTAATGAAACTGCAACAAAGGGAGATAACTCTGTATTGAATGTTGATGGAAGAGAAGTTTCTAAGACAGGAAAAGAATCAGAGCAACTGAAAATAGCGGAAAATACTTCAGATCACTCTGTGAAGAGCTCAAGGAAGAAAAGGAGGCGCACACAGGATAAACCTGCTGTAGAAAGTATCTCTATGAAGGAAACTGAAGAAATACCATCCAAGAAAACAAAAACTGAAGAAATACCATCAAAGAAGAAAAGTGAATCAGACAGTAATAGTTCAAGCTCAATCAGCAAGCAACTGTTCAAGGAAAACACTCCTAGCAAAAAAGCTGAGACTCCTAGCAAGAAATTAAAGACTCCAAGCAAGAAGGCTGCGACTCCAAGCAAGAAAACTGAGGCTCCAAGCCAGAGATCTGATATAAAGACTGTGGAATCTTTGACATCAGAGTTTGACGAACCACTGAAAGAGGGTGATACTGAAATCTGGGTACCAAGTAAGAAATACCAGAAGACAAAGAATAAATCTGGAAGGACTCCTAAACCAAAAAGTGTTGAAGCTCCAGAACCTTCTGCTGATGTCAGCTCAAAACCGAAGACCCCAAAACTGGCTGAGGAGAAAATCAAGATGGCGTCTGCCAAGGGGAAGAAGTCGTCTGCTAGTTCAGACTTTGCTAAGTTTGAGAAAGTGCCCACTCCTGTAGCCTTTGTGAAGAAAGCTTTGGTCAAGGCATCAGCTGGAACACCAAGTAGAAAGGTAGGACTCTATTCTGATATCATCCTGCTACATCAGCGTATATGTCTCCGCGTTTGCTACAATCTATCCCCTGATATCCTCCTATAGTATTCTGCCGTATCGCTATATATAGCAAGCCAATCAAATGATACCCTTTCAGCGATAGCGGCACACTGGTTTCTTTGCTTTGTTCCGCTTGCTCACCTCATGATTCAAATTAACCAATAGGGGTGCTATTAGATACTAAATCTGATTCTCATTGCAGTCTCCCGCTAAGCTCCAAATCACACTCTTAGATTTCCATGTGCAACATCACTAGACAACAGTATATGGAGTTCGAAATAGTTTGACTGAAAACAGACAGGCTATAAATAGCGCTGAGTTACCACCTGTCAGCGATACGGCATAAGGCTATAGGAGGATATCAAGGGATTGGTTGTAGCATTAGCGGATACATATACGCTGATGTAGCAGGATGACATCTCTATAAACCAAATCTAATTAACAATTCTAACCCAAGCGGACAAGGTAGAAAGGTAGGATTCTCTAACAAACTCTTATGTATCTTTCACAAAACCAAATCTAATTAGCTATTCTTTCTGAGCTGACAAGGATATGCCAGGTATTAAAGTTTACATAATGGTCATAGAAATAACAGTTGTTCTCAAAGTAACTTGTGTTATAATTGGTTGACGAAACATTTCTTATGCAAATTTTAAGTTTGTAGTTTACCACAATATATAGCTCAGGACAGGTAATTCGTAATTATACCTAGTTGGTGTATGTATGTGTAAGTATTATGAAGGAAAGTAAGAGTGCTGAATCTTCTATAGCTATTCTGTAAGTTATGGCAAATTTATTGCATACAAGTGATTAAAAAAATATTGTATGTGATTTTTAATTCAACAAAAATATGCATTTATATGCAATTATCTGGTATTTGAGAAATATTCAATGGATAAGGTGCTTTGTAGTGTATTAGTTTGAATTCCGAATTGAAAAATAATAATGGTTAAAATTTGAATTTTCAGTTAAGGAAAATGGTATCTTATGGTAAAAGTATTCATGAATGTGTCTCTAATTCAGTGATAAACATTCATCTGTTACGCAGACTGATATGGTCATTAAATCAACCCCGGAACTGACGGCCAGTGAGAAGAAAGTAAAGTTTAACATGAAGAGGAATACAGCCCAGAGTAAGTCAAAATGATTCATTTAATAATTGATTAATAATCCTACCATTTGACACTGTTACTCAGATGATAATCTCACCTTTTTACACTGTAGCTCAGTCAATATTCTCACCATATCACACAGTATCTCAGTCAATATTCTCACCATATCACACTGTAGCTCAGTCAATAATCCAACCATATCATACTGTAGCTCAGTCAATATTCTCACCATATCACACTGTAGCTCAGTCGATATTCTCACCATATCACACTGTAGCTCAGTCAATAATCCAACCATATCACACTGTAGCTCAGTCAATATTCTCACCATATCACACTGTAGCTCAGTCAATATTCTCACCATATCACACTGTAGCTCAGTCAATAATCCAACCATATCACACTGTAGCTCAGTCAATAATCCCACCATACCACTGTAGCTCAGTCAATAATCCAACCATATCACACTGTAGCTCAGTCAATAATCCATCCATATCACACTGTAGCTCAGTCAATAATCCCACCATACCACTGTAGCTCAGTCAATAATCCAACCATATCACACTGTAGCTCAGTCAATAATCCATCCATATCACACTGTAGCTCAGTCAATATTCTCACCATATCACATTGTAGCTCAGTCAATAATCCAACCATATCACACTGTAGCTCAGTCAATATTCTCACCATATCACACTGTAGCTCAGTCAATAATCCAACCATATCACACTGTATCTCAGTCAATAATCCAACCATATCACACTGTAGCTCAGTCAATATTCTCACCATATCCATTGTAGCTCAGTCAATATTCTCACCATATCACACTGTAGCTCAGTCAATAATCCAACCATATCACACTGTAGCTCAGTCAATATTCTCACCATATCACACTGTAGCTCAGTCAATATTCTCACCATATCACACTGTAGCTCAGTCAATAATCTCACCATACCACTGTAGCTCAGTCAATATTCTCACCATATCACACTGTAGCTCAGTCAATAATCCAACCATATCACACTGTAGCTCAGTCAATATTCTCACCATATCACACTGTAGCTCAGTCAATAATTCAACCATATCACCCAGTAGCTCAGTCAATATTCTCACCATATCACACTGTCTCTCAGTCAATATTCTCACCATATCACACTGTAGCTCAGTCAATAATCCCACCATATCACCCAGTAGCTCAGTCAATATTCTCACCATATCACACTGTCTCTCAGTCAATATTCTCACCATATCACACTGTAGCTCAGTCAATAATCCCACCATATCACCCAGTAGCTCAGTCAATATTCTCACCATATCACACTGTCTCTCAGTCAATATTCTCACCATATCACACTGTAGCTCAGTCAATAATCCCACCATATCACCCAGTAGCTCAGTCAATATTCTCACCATATCACACTGTCTCTCAGTCAATATTCTCACCATATCACACTGTAGCTCAGTCAATAATCCCACCATATCACCCAGTAGCTCAGTCAATATTCTCACCATATCACACTGTCTCTCAGTCAATATTCTCACCATATCACACTGTAGCTCAGTCAATAATCCCACCATATCACCCAGTAGCTCAGTCAATATTCTCACCATATCACACTGTCTCTCAGTCAATATTCTCACCATATCACACTGTAGCTCAGTCAATAATCCCACCATATCACCCAGTAGCTCAGTCAATATTCTCACCATATCACACTGTCTCTCAGTCACTATTCAGTCGTTTTATGAATAAATTAAAATCCTTCCCCCGGATGTTTCAGAGTTTGAAGACAGTATGACCATCAGTCCGCTGCCAGCGTTTCTCCCTGCCAAGTCCCCCGTACAGGGTATCCTGAAGTCTCCGGCCACGCCCCCTGCCACGCCCTTTGGGACCCGCACACCTGGCTCCAAGAAGAACAGGAGAAGGAAATTAGCAAGTCCAGTTGAAAGTAAACAAGGCAAAACGCCAGTATTAATGTTATCCTCAAAAAAAGTTGAACCTGGAAGTAATGCCAAGCAATCTGGGACGAAGTCAAAGAACACTCCTAATAAGAAAACCAAGGGGACGCCTATGACAAAGAGAAAGAGTTTACAGTTAGAGAAGAATCTGGAAACGCCCAAGTCAAGAAAGAAAAGTTTGGGAGGAAATGAACCGAGCACACCGCAGATGACTCCAAAATCAGCTAAAAAGACTAAGAAAATGCATTCAACACCAGACACAGAAATGAATTTGAAGAAAACACCAAAATCTGGAAAAAAAAGTCTCAAAAGCCAATTCGGAAACTCCTAAAGTTGGTAAGAAGAATTCAAAGACCTTCACCCAGAAATCAACTCCCAAAACACCAGGGGACAAAAGACCTCAAGCTTCCGATTTCTTCTAAGGTACAAACATTGAACAGGAAATTATTCTTAAATGAATTGCACAGAAGAAGGATCAAGTCATGTCTCCCCGTCGAGGTTGCTGAAGTTAATTCTACAAACTTTTTTTTCTCTCTCTAATTTGTTGATCTGTAACACAACGATGATCCTTTCGAATTTGATCCATCATTAAATAGTTTGTTACACCTTCAACCAAATTTTCCAATAAACTTCCCATTTACCCGTCATTTCGAAACACAACTATACTTTTATTGCAAGCAGTAAAGATTTGTGTTTCTAAAGCTGATCAAGTGATGTAACAGGTAACTTTGAATAGACTTTGTAAGAAGAATTCAAAGATGGCTGACCCTTATCATAACTAACTTTGAGTGCAACCCATCATTACAAGAGAGGAGTTACAGTTTAGGTATCTATGTGGCATCCTGTCTAAAGGTACAAACGTTACGCAACTCCACTAATCTGTACCCTGGGCTTAAAAGCTAGATTCTCTCGCGCGGCCCGACTTGGATATAGCCAATCAAATCCTTTTCTCGCCACCTTCCCGTTAAAATTTAAACGAGAAAATGATTTGATTGGCTGCACGAGAGGATCTAGTTTCTGAGCCAAGGGTACAGATTAGTGGAGTTAGCGTAACGTTCGTACCCCGAGACAGGATGTCTACGTGGGGAAAGAGTGAATGGGCCCAATCATTGATTATGAACTGTTGTACAATAAAATGATACACTGTTACCATTTTTCGCTTTGATTATTGTATAGGACATGAGGGCGATGGTTCTACGTTCTACGACTTCTACGTTATTTCAAATCATTGAAAGGGAATTAGGTACACATATGAACAGCAAGATTTAATTCATCCTGTCCCAGGGAACAAACGTTACGCTAACTCCACTAATCTGTACCCTGGGCTCAGAAGCTAGATTCGATCGCCTTGGGATATAGCCAATCAAACCATTTTCTCGCAACCTTCTCGATAAAATGTCAACGAGAAAATGATCTGATTGGCTATATCCCAAGTCGGGCCTCGCGAGCGAATCAAGCTTCTGAGCCCAGGGTACAGATTAGTGGAGTTAGCGTAACGTTCGTACCCTGAGACAGGATGGATTTACTTGATAAATATTTCTCTTTTGTGAAAATCACATTTCTCCACTTTGATACCCCACATACTGCCCCTGATGAAGGTAAAAGTCAATTTTCACACTTTAGAAGTTCTTTTCAATAAAGTCTTGCTGTTCTTCCCTTTTTAGCTCATCTGGCCTGAAAGGTCCGATGGGCTAATGTCATGGCATGGTGAACGACATCTTCTCCAGATCCAAAAGGCATAGAAAGTACAGACTCCTTGACTAGCGAGGATTATGAATTGTAACTTTTATGACCCTGTGACCCCGAATAAGGGCCACATGGGCCGCGCCCTATAAAACTATTTTCTTCTTCTCCAGAACCAAAAGTCTTTGAAGGCTGAAATCTTGGATATAGACTCCTTAACTAGTGAGGATTATAATTTTAACTTTGGTGACCCCTTATATGGGTCACAGGGGCCAAACTTCCCTCGGTGCATCACTCAATATACCTCCTGTTTGAATCGTGATCCTCGGCTCCGCTACGCTACGACTCGATGACCGATGATTCAAACAGGAGGTATATTGAGTGATACACCTCGGGAAGTGTCGGTATATCTATTACATGTATCTGAGGTTAAACAGATAATCGATGAAACGGTTGAACAATATCATACCAGGGACATTAGTGGTGAAAAACAATTGAAAATAAATAAGCAATTATTTTTTTAAACCTTATGTAATATAAGGGGGCTTTCAATAAAATATTCAACAAAAAAGGGGGAAAGGGAAATAGAAGAAAAGAAAATTAATGAATTACTTGAGACATTAGAATACGAATAAAGACATGCTTGAGGAGGATGAGACTGAAACGATAATGAAAATAGACGATATAAAAACTAGAAAACTTGAATAAGTTTAAGACAGACATATATTATATTAAGATCAAAAGCAACCTGCGTTGAGAAGAGAGAAACCAACAAAATAATTCCTATCATTAGAAAAACTAAATTTTCTAAATAAAGCCATTACCAAGTTTAGTTATGAGGGCAAAATTGTAACAGAGACAAATAAAATAATTCAACATGTAAAATCATACTACAAAAACCTCGACACTAGTAAGGAAGTGAAGAATGAGAATCTTGAACAGTTATTTGCAAATAAAGATATCACTAAATTAACTAAAGAGGAATCAGACAGTCTCGAAGGGGAACTCCAATACCAGGAGGTATTTAATGCCCTCAAGAACCTGAAAAATGAAAAACGTATTTGTCCATCAGGACATACAACGGTGTTTAAGTTCTTCTGGAAAGATATACAATCTTATTTAATTAACTCATTAAATGCATCTTTGAAAAAAAGCGAACTATCAGTGAGTCAAAAACAAGGGTTAATCACATGCATACCAAAAAAAGAAAAATCAAGAGAATTCATTAAGAATTACCGTCCTATATCATTGCTTAATGCATCTTACAAGATTGCATCAGCAATGATAGCTGCACGAAGATAAACAAGGTTTTATGAAAGGGAGGTACATGTATATTGGAGAATGTGCAAGACTAGTACAGGATATTATGGAATAAACAGATTATATTAACAAACCGGTATTCTGATACTTATTGATACTTATTACCTCAAGTGTACTCGTAAACGAATTTGCATCAGATTTGTTTCAAAATTACAATAGGCTGTAGACAGGGTGATCCATTATCACCTTAAATTTTCCTTATCTGTGCTGAAATACTTGCACATATGCTCCGAAGAAATAAAAATATCTAAGGTATTCGGGAAGTATTTCAATTTATTTCCGGTACTGAAAGGCCACAGGCCTGTAGTACAATACATTTATATAATAATATTTACACGCACAAGTCCTTTACAAGCATATAACAAAATTTAAGTGTAACTTATACTGTGGTTTGAGATTTATTCTGATCGAAATAACATGGCATAATACAAAAACATAGACAGGTTTTGAATAACTGTATAGTTTTTGTTATTTAACAATTCTGCAAATTTAAAAAGGTTTGGATGTACAGAATAATAAGATTTGATATACAACTTTCTCAGGGAATTATAAACAGGGCAAATTAAAACGAAGTGATATTTATCTTCTATTTGGATCAAATTACATAGTTTGCAAATTCTATTGTCTCTTAGGATTGATTTGAATCTTCCACTTTCGATGAATAGATAATGCGAAGAACATCTTAGTCTAGTTAATGCTACCCTAAATTTCTTTACATTAACACATGAAAAATAGGTTTCAGATTCCAGAGTACATTTATATTTAATTTAAATCTTATAGTACAAACATTTACTGGAAAGTGATATCTTTTCAAGCCACTCTTGTAAATATATATCTTTTAATCGTCTTGTTAATTGAAAAATAAATTTATCATTCGAATCAACATTCTGGTCTAACTACACAAAACCAAAACCTTTTGAAAACAAGAATTTTCTTACAGAAGTAACCCAATTGGTGTATCCAGTCTTAACATATAACATCATCATATTGTAACATGTCTTTGGTAATCTATATGGAGGCATCTTCAGTAACTTTTAACCAATACTTTATCACTTTGATATTTGAAAACAGCTGTATCGGGTATCTACCACATTCTCCATACACCATTGCATTCGTCGTACTACATTTAACACCTAGAAATCTTTTACATGCTTTCAGATGCACTCTTTCAATGTCGTTGTAATCATTTAAGCCCCAGATTTCAGTTCCATACGTCAATATTGGCTGAATTTTAGCATCAAATATTTTAAAATATGAATTTATATTTATGTTTCCAAGTACACGTAGCTGTTTAAAGATACCAATCATTACCTTTTGTGCTTGCAGACAGGCGTACTTAATATGCATTGACCAAGATAAAGTATTACTGAAAAATAATCCTAAATATTTATAATAATTAATGCATTCTAATTCCTCACCTTTGTACCACGATTTCTCTTTTCTTGGTAAACATCTTCCTTTCTTAAATACTACGACTTTAGTTTTATTTCTATTTACCGTTAACTTGAAGTTGTCACAATAAATCTCAAGTTCTTTAATGAGCTTTTGTAAACCGACTACGGTACTTGAAAAAAAGCACGATATCGTCTGCAAAAAGCAAAAGAAAAACCTGCACTAAATCCGGGTGTAACTGTATTCCGTACTCACAACTTCTTTCAATTTGGGTTGCCAATTCGTTTATAAAAAATGAAAATAAGAATCGACTAAGAATACAACCTTGTCTTACCCCAAGATGTAGTTCAAAAGAATCTGAAAATTCATTATTATGTTTAACACAAGCTTTAACATTTTCGTATATATTTTGGATAATTTTTTTCAGATGCTTGACATTGAATATCTCCTGACTCAATACAACAATAATTTTTGATGGAACTAAAAATTGTTTTAAGGCGACCATGGACACCCTAAATAACCTAAACTTAAACCTCTTTCTTTGTTCTAGAAATGAACATTGACAAAACTAAGGTAATATGGATTGGATCTAAGCAATATGCTTCTACAACATACTATAATTCGATCAGCATGGACTGGACACAACGTCCATTTACACTTCTTGGCATACAATTTCATCATAATGTGGCAGAAATGGTTGAAAGAAAAGCTTAAAAGTACACAATTTGATGACACTCGGGTTTCGAAGAGATTTAAACAACATGTAACCCCGAGGGGGTACACAATGCAGAAATGGATACATAAAGATATCTTGAGATAACATCGATATTTTGTTTGTTCAAAAACATGCGCAAAATAGTCATTTAATGACTTTGAAAACAAACATCATATTTTCAGTTTGAAAACTTCTCTCAGCCAATCATAACCTGCCACATCACATCGCCCTTTCTCGCCAAACTGGTCAGGATATTGCTATTGTTTACAGTATTGAGTCAAGCGGTCACTTACTTACTTGGCGTATAATTACTATACAAACAAAGAAAACAACTTTCCAGTATGACGGTTAGTTAGTGAGACATATAATGAAGACATTTACTAATTTTGGTTGAATCTTTTTGACTGTTGATAGCTTAATCACGGCTTCTACAGAGGGGTCTAAAGTCAATTCATCAATGAGACAACATGGTATGTCATAGCCCTGTCATAGAACTATGTTTCGCATATCTATTTTTAAAAAAGAAACGGGGTATATGTTTATATTTATGCCGCTCCCTAACAAAAAAGTGACGTAACGTAAACATGGACAGATCAGTACACATATCATATACAGTGACAGTATTGAAACAACGATTTTCGAAAACATACAACGAAGCAATTTAATGCTAAGGTTATATCTTCATTAATGGTATAAACATAAGGATATTTCATCAAGGCAAAATCTTAATATTCAATCATGTTTTGAAAATCTCTTAGATATAACGGTATAGTTATGTTTTGAATTTAGTAGTTCTAAGTTTACATTTTGTGATGAGTGGCCAGATAAAATTGAAGACAAATTAAACAAGTTTGTGAAATGTTTTAAGAAACTTATGAATAATCCTTAAGTAATTTTATATAATCTGAATGAGGTTTTGCTATATACACACTACGAAATATTCGGAAAGAGAGTCATTGAGGCATCATGTCATGAAATTGTATTAAGTTCGCAATACAAGGATATTCAGGATATACACCTTTTGACACCATGTTTCATCATGTCTTGAGCGTTTCTCAATCAAATAAAGAAACAATGTTAGTTTACAAAGAGACAACTCATCAGCGTCAAATAAATACCCTTCTATATCTTTGTTTGAGATAATGTTATTTTAAATTTTAAATATTTGTAAACTTCTAACGCAAACAACTGCCTGAAATAACAAATATGTATACATATAAGCAGTGTTTAAAATAGATTCAAATCCTAGCCTGTCCTGAAAATTAATTGGCCAATTCCTTGAGGGAAAATAAAGAAAATGTTTGAAAAGTTACCAGTCCTGACCAAAAAGTAACCAGTCCTGGCAAAAAGTAGCCAGTCAAGGACTGGCGGACCGGCTATGTTTTACACACTGATATAAGTTTGAATGCACAAAGTTTAGTTTACATATCATGTGACCAAAGCCTACCTTATTGAAGTCACTGTAAACGCAAAATACTCCATCTCATGTGTACTGAATGTGTTCATCTCAAGACAGATGCAATGCATATGATAAATTCTAAATGTTTAATTTTTGATTGGATCTAGTTTGTCTTATTGTTGACCAATAGATGACTAGTGCTTTGACAACTGGGCGGGTCATAGATGGGCAGACATGCTTGATCTCTAAAACAACATCCCCTAATTCTTGTAACAACATTGTCAAAGAGTGTGAAATATCCCAAGCGCGACTCCCTAGGCCTGTAATTACACAATCAGTTACGATGTGCCATAACTGTTTTATTACTACTCTGTTTTATTGCCGGACAGATGAAGCTTCTAAATCGTGCTAAAACATGTTTATTCTGTTTATTTACCACCATTGCCTGTTATATTTACATTGATTAGGACCATTTCCGTTCTGTATATGATGTAATAATACACAATCTGTAAAACTTCTCTCAGCCAATCATAACCTGCCACATCACATCGCCCTTTCTCGCATGCGCAGTAAAGGCAATATCGTTCACCCGGTAGAATCCCTTTTCAGATTGTCAAATTGAGACCCTAAAATTTGCGTACTTTGAAGGGCGATATCTTTGTTATTAGAGGACCGATGAAAACGTTGTTTGGTGTTTTTTGAAGTTGACAATGTTTTCTGTATATATTTACCAATTAACATGGGAAAAATTATGAGGTTTCTTGTTGTTTAACGCTGATGGGTAGAATAACAGTTCTCAAAAGTCTCATTTTGTCAACACTTAATCATCTTTTTACATCCATTCCTAATCCGAAAATTGATACAATAAATACGTTACAACAAAAATGCTTCTTATTCATATGATAAGGGAAAACAGATAAAGTAAAAAGAAAATTTATTGTACAAGATTTTGACCACGGGGGTTATAAGCACGTTCGATGCTAGAAACTACACTATCCCAGAAAATATCCTCGATTCGGCGATTGTACACAATCAATACTAAGTTACTAAGTTGAAACACCTTATAAATTGTTTTTTTTACCAAAAACTGTTTTATATCCTATTGAAATGGGATCAATTTACCTTAAAGAAAAATATTATACCATATATAAGAAGTATCAGAGTATCTTTGGACTAATAACTATATTAAGATTGCTCAAAAACCAGTTTTGATCAAACACTTTGTGAAAGCAAACATAAACTTTATAAATGACCCATTGAAAATGGATGGCACATTTCTAAACTTTACTGAATTTCAAAAAATATATCACTTGAAAACTAACTTTTTCCAAATTTACCGGTTTGATAGACTGTATAAAGAAATATATTCAAACGACTTCCCAAAAATCTACATAACAAAAAAGATATGTCTTTCATTCCTAATAATCTGAAAGTACTTTATAAGTCTAAAAAGGGATGTAAAGATTTCTACATGAATTTTATCAAATCCGTATTGCCATCGGATATGCTCAATGGTGAAAGAAAAAGGGTAAATTGATTTAGAGTATCATTTTTAAAAGGAAGAGTGGATAATATATAATTATATACCATTCCGAAGCACAGATAGTTATAAATTAAGGTGGTTTCAATACCGCATTATTCACAGAATTCTAACAACGAACAAAAGTGCATTTCTTTACAAATTACAAGATTCCCCACTGTGTACATTTTTTCAAATGCTCAAAGGAAACTATAAAGCATCTCTTATTTGATTGAGTACATGTAAAGAGTCTGTTGCATGAGCTGTTTGAATGGATAAAATGCAAAACTGGCATAATAAGATTGAAACCCGATATAATACACTTAATTTTGGGCTACACAGAAATGACGTTTTGAACTTGATCCTTAGGGACCGGTCATTTATTATAGGGGGGGGGGGGGGGGGGGGGCCGGTGATTTTAGGGGGTGGGTCACAAAAAAATAAGACAGCCTTTAGGGGTGGGTCATAAAAAAATAAGACAGTATTTTAGTGCTGTTTTCAAACATTCTGATCAGAATGAGGTAAGATATATTTGCTTTAATAAACATAAACAACAAACTTTAATGCTCTGTTAAGAATATAAATAGTGTAGGGGTGGGTCATAGAAAAATATGACAGGCATCAGTGGGGGGTCATAAAAAGTCATGACAGCTTTAAGGGGTGGGTCACTTTTTTTGGGACATACTGTGGGGAAATTTCACCGCCCCCCCCCCCCCCTATAATAAATGACCGGTCCCTTATTGAACCAAACATTTCATATATACATGCAAATGCAAAAATAGAAAACCACATAACCGGCCTAAAATCTTCTTCTCCGAGACACATATGATGTCAGTAAACAGATTCTCTATAAGATTGTAGATATGAAAAATTCATTTCCTTTTGGTCTTCTTGCCACAGCCTTTTTACCGGGAATCCTCGTATTTAAGCCCTGGGTCCCCTTTCACAAAGCCCTAAGGTGATCGTAAGTCCTTAAAGAGGCACAATGCGCTCGCGGGTTAATTAATTATTTGTTGGAAAAGCTTAATTAGCCAAGCGTAACGAGGTCGGAAATTTCAATCAGCGTGACCACTACTCAGCGATGTTTGTTTTGCGCAGCGCCCTACTCGCGCGGTACTCAACCGGATACGAGATTGTTTATAAGTCCAAACAATATGGCAGAATAAAATCATCCTTATGTCCAATATATCTACTCTGATAACAGCTCACCCCCTGATGTAGACCGCAGGAAGCAAGTACTCGCAGAGTTAGATGAGTTTGGTGACACCCAGAGTACAGACAGTGTGCTGAACGAGCCAATAACACGGGAAGAGGTCACTAGTGCTGTGCACAGGGCTAAGTTGAGGAAGGCATGTGGACTAGACAATATACCGGCTGAGGTACTTAAGAATGACAATTGTGTAGATATTCTTTTCAAGTTGTATACTGTTTGTTTCGAGAAAGGTGTAATCCCTGATACATGGAGGACTGGAATTATCCACCCCATATCCAAGAGTGATACAGACGTTAGAATCCCATCTTCATACAGACCCATCTCACTGCTGTCAGTGCCATCGAAGTTGTATTGTGACATCCTAAATGAACGACTAACATCTTGGCTTGAGATGTCTGATGTAATCGTCGAAGAGCAAAACGGGTTCCGCAAGAAGAGAAGCTGCTTTGACCACATGTTTAGCCTATATTCTATCATCAAAAGTAGACTTGATTCAAAACAACAAACCTATACATGTTTTATTGATTTTAAAAAAGCGTTCGACAATGTTGACAGATCTTGTCTCTGGTTTAAACTTAGAAAATGTGGTGTTGACGGGAAGATGTTTAAAACTATTCAATCACTTTATGAGGATACCAAATGTGCTGTACGTATCAACAACATGCTAACCCCATTCTTTCCGACACCAAAAGGAGTGAAGCAAGGTTGCCTTATGTCTCCGTCTCTATTCGCCCTGTACATAAATGACCTAGCAGACGACATTAATAATCTGAAAAATGGCGTTTTCATGGATAACAAGATGATATCGATCCTACTCTATGCAGACGATGTCGTATTACTCGCCCCCACGGAAGAAAGGCTGCAAGCTATGCTGAACGTCGTCACTAACTGGTGCTGCAACTGGGGTCATCATCAACAAGAAGAAAACAAGGATTGTACATTTCAGGAATAAAAGCAAGGCAAGATCTACGTTTAATTTTTCATGCGATAACGAGGCGCTGGACTATACGGAGGCCTACAAGTACCTAGGACTGTGGTTTGAGGAGCATCTCAACATGAAATACACCGTCAAGGAAATCGCGAAGAGTGCAAGTCGTGCTTTATCTCTATTAATATCGAAATACTACATGTGTGGTGACATGGGATATGACGTTTTCACTAAATTGTATGAATCTACTGTTCAACCCATATTGATGTATGGAGCACCTCTCTGGGGACTTACTAGCCACCAGGAGATTAATAATGTGCAAAATAGAGCCTGCAGATTCTTTCTTGGAGTACCCCGGAAGGTATCCTGCCAAAACGCAGAACTGTAAAACGCAGAATCCCAATTAGCAGAAATGAAAAGTTCATTGTCAGGCTGGTCACACCTATTCAATTAAGTAATGGACTGGTCCACTCTGACAGTGAGTAGAGCGACACAGTCAAATTATGTTCAACAGTATGAACCTCCCGGTATATGTTTATATGAAAATACTGAGAAATAACACACTGTAACAAGGAGGATTATACTGTTTAAAACATTGTTAAACAGTATAATCCTCCCAGGTACATGTGTTTATATGAAAATACTGAGTAGTAACACACTGTAACAATATCTATCAAAACATTGTTTAGAGTAAACAATTAAACTTTAATCTCATACTTCCTTCTCCGAAACAATCTTTGTCCACATATATAGGTGTTAGAACATGGCATAGACATTCCAATTCCACAATGGCTGGGTTACGGAAAGTAGAATATGTGATGTCTCAGAAAGGTGCTCCACAAGTGTTACTTGACGGATACTTGTATGCTAAGAACAAGGATAAGGGGGACACTGTTTACTGGCGGTGTGTTAATAGGTCATGCAGTGGCAAGTGTACCACCGTCACAGACTTCGTGAAGATAACAACACAACACAGCCATCCACCTAGTGACGACCGGGCCCTGAAGTTTGTCAGCACGCTGAGGAAGAGAGCTAGAGAAGAGACGACGCCAATGCAGCAGATCAGCACAGACACCCCAACGTCTACAGGTTCATTGAACTGATCAAGAACATTGAAAACGGAGAGAAGGCGAAGGTCATCCAGATCAACTTTGGAGCTGCTCCACCACCCAAGAAAGCAATCTACAAAGAGAAGGAGCAGCGCCTGTCTCGTCTGAAAGATCAGCTTCGCCGTGGTGAGAAGTCACCAATGCAGTTCCTGGATGCAGTCGGACCTCTCATGATGATGAAGATGTGAATGAAAGCACAGATTGAACAATGAACAATGATAAGCAATGTTGTAAATTGTAAAATAATCAATATCCAAGATGATGAAAGAATCCAACAATGGAAACATATGATTAAAAAACATGCACAATACATGTTTACACAACAAATTGTATTTTTGTCTTCATTTCATTTCCTATCGGGCCGTTCCATTATATTATGAGGGTTCAGGTGTGTGCAACCAACCATAAATGTTGTTGTTTTAGCAGTTCTGCGTTTTACAGTTCTGCGTTTTGGCTGGTAAAAACGCAGAACTGTAAAACGCAGAATCCCAATTAGCAGAAATGAAAAGTTCATTGTCAGGCTGGTCACACCTATTCAATTAAGTAATGGACTGGTCCACTCTGACAGTGAGTAGAGCGACACAGTCAAATTATGTTCAACAGTATGAACCTCCCGGTATATGTTTATATGAAAATACTGAGTAGTAACACACTGTAACAAGGAGGATTATACTGTTTAAAACATTGTTAAACAGTATAATCCTCCCAGGTACATGTGTTTATATGAAAATACTGAGTAGTAACACACTGTAACAATATCTATCAAAACATTGTTTAGAGTAAACAATTAAACTTTAATCTCATACTTCCTTCTCCGAAACAATCTTTGTCCACATATATAGGTGTTAGAACATGGCATAGACATTCCAATTCCACAATGGCTGGGTTACGGAAAGTAGAATATGTGATGTCTCAGAAAGGTGCTCCACAAGTGTTACTTGACGGATACTTGTATGCTAAGAACAAGGATAAGGGGGACACTGTTTACTGGCGGTGTGTTAATAGGTCATGCAGTGGCAAGTGTACCACCGTCACAGACTTCGTGAAGATAACAACACAACACAGCCATCCACCTAGTGACGACCCCGGAACACTTCAAATTGTGCGGTACGCGGTGAAATGGGATGGTTGTCATGCCTGACTAAGCAGAGAATCGAAGTTATTAGAAGTTTCATCAAGATAACCAGGATGAGTGATGCCAGACTCCCAAAATGTATTTTAGAATACAGCAAAAGAAGAAAAAAATCGTTTTACAACTCGGTTATCAAGGTATGCAGAAGTCTTAATATAGAAAATTTACTGTTTTTAAATGGATCGACACATTTTATAATGTCTCATGTCAAAGCCGAGCTGAGGAAAATCGACGAGTTCTCGTGGTTCAAAGATCTATGGAACGACGAATCAAAGCCAAATGGAAATAAATTACGGACATACAGGCTATTTAAGAAAGATCTTGTTCCTGAGATATACGTTAAGAAAATCATGTCGAGGAGTCAACGAAAATATCTATCAAGACTACGCTGTGGATCACTCCGACTACACATAGAGACAGGCAGACACAGCAGACCCCCCACCCCTCTACATCTTAGAATATGTCCCTTCTGTGATAAAGTAGAGTCCGAGATACATTTCCTATTAGAGTGTAACTTTTATTCAGACCTCCGTTTTACTTTTTTAGATCTCCACACGTGCAATGTTATTTATACTCTTAACAAGTTATTTACCTCTGTTGATGTTGTAAAGTTGAAAAAATTAACTCTAACGGTTAAGCATATGTTTTTAAGACGTCAGTCTTTTACCTAATTTATCTCTTAACATTTTAAGCTTTCGCTGCTTTAAGGTTTACTACTTTTTACAGTTTATTTATCATTTTGTATGTTGTATATACGTTGTAATGTTCTTAACAGTGTCTCATAAGCCAAACAAATGGCTGGTTGTTAAACATATTTTATTTCTTACCCAATGTTTATATTCATGTACATGTTTAACTTGTGACACTCAAATAAACTATTTCTGTCTGTCTGTCTGTCTGTCTGTCCAATCAAACTTCAATACTAGGCATACCCAGTAACATCTGCAAACTTATTACGTACCAAAAATTAAAACATTCACTAATATATCTTCGTGAGTTTATCATGAGGTAATAGACAATTTTTTTAGTTCAATATCACATGCCAAGTCGATGAAAAATGTCCGTTGAGGATAAAATATTGTTGTTTTTGGGTTGGAGTTTAACGTCTTCTTTCACCTTACGGTGATGTCGCCGACGTGGATTGAGGATAAAAGGTTGATTATAAGATTATAGGTAAAAAGTCCTCGGAAAAAAAGTACCAGAAAAAAGTCCTCAGGAAAAAGTCCTTTTATCGTAAAAACAGATTACATTGATCTTGACATCAAAGTTTTTGTAAAGAATGCATCCTTGAGTATTAATAATTGAAAATTATGTTTGTTTTAACTGTCAAAGTAATCTTTGCAATTGATATTGTAAAGAAAGTATGAAGTGTTTATGTATAATGACTTTAAATACATGGATTAAATTATTAAATTTAGCCATGAAGGATGTTACGATAACTAATTAAGGATTAAAATTGAGAGCTTGTAATTGTATTGAAGAACTCAACGACTTGAATGTGTGATTTTAGCTGACTGGATCAAAGCAGTTCTGCATTGTCATGTGAGTTTAGCTGAGTTAATCAATGAAGGCTATTCTATCAGGAGATGCGAGAACTAACAATGTTTGCGAAGGGTGGAACACCAAGACTTTTTACCGGGACTTTTTTTTACCGAACACCGATTATAACCTTTCATAAAGATTTTTTTTTTATGAATGTGCGTTGCTGTTGTTAAATTGAGTTAAGATTTAATCTTTGTCTAAATGTTTCAAATAGATCAAATATTTATCATCTTTCTTTAACAGGTATCATAAACAGTAATGTCTCCTTGGATTTCAGGCAGTGAAATAAACTGGACTATTTTTACTTGTTTAATTGTGAGGATAATAAAATATATCGCTGATATTTGTAATCACTGTAATCACACCCAATACATTGATAAAATATACATCTCGTTAGTACCACCTTATCTATCTCTGTAATTTTCTTTTATGACGACCGGACACCTGTCATTTTATACGTTGTGTATCTATAGCAATGAAAGTGCGAAATGTCTAGTCGTATGACGTAAACAGTGACATAACTGTCCGGGCACTTACTAACTTGTCATCACAATAGGCGACAGATTGTCTGGCCTAGTGACCAACGAATTTGTACATAACAGTGACCGCCGACTGTCTTGGTATCTTACTGCAGACCGAATGTCTAGACTAGTGACTAACGTATTCGTACATGGCAGGGACCGCCAATTGTCCTGGCACCTTTCTGCAGACAAAATGTTAACCAATGATACTTAAGAATATAATCCGACCAATGAAAAGCAGAAAAAGAATGTAAATTTATTTCATAGGACTCCCCTTCATCACTATATGTTAAACCTTGATGGATCATGTATGATGTTAACAAATACAGTGGATCATATACATGGATGCTTCTAGCAGGTATGTTTTTATCGTGTTCAATACGAGTTAAGGAAATACCCCCCCCCCCCTCATTCAATATTTCTTAAAAAAAATATGATAAAATGAAAGAGAAGCAACCATACCTTTGTGTAGGTTTATTCGTAGAGGAAACGGGTTCGTTGATGGGATTTTTACAGGTTCGTAATGAAAAACAGTGTTTCGTATAGAGTGACAAATTGTGAAATAAGTTCATATAAGCAATAAATTATCATTGTAAATGATAGTATACAAATTCAAAGGAGAATAATTGTACTTCCAATGTATAAATACGATCGATGTTATGTCTTGTATAAATAAACTGAGTAGATACTTTGTAAATATTACATCAAACTATATATATTCACAATATTAAATGAAAATTTAAAAACCTCCACGAAGCTTTTTTCCCTGAAAAAAATCGGTCATGAAGGCGATTCCCCTGTCAAAACTACGACCGCATCTCGCTGGGCCAGTGCCCAGTCTTCACCACGTGACCTTGCTACCCGCTAAATCAATTACGTAACGGTCTCATTAACGGTGGTCAATTCGCCTTGACCCGCGAGCGCATTGTGCCCCTTTAAGGTAGCCTTAGTGCAATGTTAAAAAATGGGAGTTAAGATCAACCTTAGTAAAGGTTGCTTTGTGAAAGGAGACCCAGGGCGTAATTACGAATTTTACCCCTTTCATATGAGAAATATATTTTCTGAAATTAAGCCCAGGGCGTATTTTCGAAGGGAGATGAATTACAACAAAACTTGTTATTTTTATACTTTACTTTCAATCTAAGGAATCCCTAGTAGTCAAGGTTTTATTTGTTAATGATTCCCATGCTGCAATGGCGAATGAAAAAAAAGAGACTTATTTTTCGTTTAAAAATGGATGAATACCAATATCAACCCTTTACTCTATCAGTTCCTGCTTTCTTATCATCTAATGTATTTATACTATTATGTTTGGTGTCTAAAATGGCATTTATATTTTCAGACCAATGCATTTTCTACGTTTGAAACATCTTATCTATCGAAGCCTAAAACAGGCAGTGATTCCATCGAAAATAACTGTTTTAGTCATTTTGAAGTGAGAAAATATGTATCAAATTTAAGCCCCTGGGCTAAAATACGAAAATCAAAACTCGTTAATAAGCCCATGGGCTTAATAACGGCAGGGCTTAAATACGAGGATTCCCGGTACGTTACTCATCTCTTATGGTTCTTTGTTTTACAATGTTGTGGCATTGGATTGGAATTTATACCATGTAACCACCCATGTCAATTGGATACAATGTACTACATGTTGCAAAGGTTTTTGTTGAATAACTTTGTTCACGTATGGTACCCAAAAAAAGAAATAAAGTGATACCTCATGTAAGAATCTCGACCTCTGATTGGTCCACGTGACCCTGGATAAATACTGAATAAACACCCTTTTGAGCGGTATAACTTATAATACCCCTCCATGATATCATTCATGTCGAATAGATGTATATATGTCGATTGTTTTTGCAAGGGCGCGTGTATTTACGAGAATCTTTATCCCTTAACAATTAGCGGTAGACAAAAGGCAGTAAGTTACAGCAATTTCTAACTAGCCTTGGCTTGTAAACAATGTTAAAATTTTACTTATTGGTCAATTCATGCAAATATGGAGAGATAGTAAATTACAATCATCAAAAGGTTACTATTGTATGTTTAAGGATAATGTACTAATTGAACCTTATTTATAACAACCTCTTTTGGACTTACGTATTTTTATTACCTACGAGGGCAGTCATATCGAGGTTCATATTTTTCATATGTTGCCCTAGGGCAAAATATCACTTTTTCATTATGACGTCATGTTAATAACAATGCTTTGACGTCACGGTTCTCCTATGACGTCACAATATATACGGGTCGGCGCCGGCTAGTCCGCCTATGCTTAGAAGTAGGTTTTGAGTATTTTCTTTAATTTTGAGACTACGGTAATGAACAGAATATTATATTCATGCCCATGACATACTATGTTTACGAACAAAAGTGCATTTCTTTACAAATTACAAGATTCCCCACTGTGTACTTTTTTCAAATGACCACACGAAACCATAAAGCATCTATTATTTGATTGTGTACATGTAAAGATAGACTAAAATTTAGTCTATGAAATATATTATTTTTGAAATAATTACATGCTTTTCAACATTTTTATTTCTTGGTCTCCTCATTTCATAAATTGCTGTAGCCTAGACTTGCTGAAGGAGAACCTAGACTGTATTAAAGGCTCCTTTTTATTTACAGTCCTGAAGCTGGACTAATGTAAAGAGTCTGTGGCATCAGCTGTTGGAATGGATAAAATGCAAAACCGGCATAAGATTGAAACCCGATATAATACACTTAATTTTGGGCTACAAAGAAATGACGTTTTGAACTTGATCCTAATTTAACCAAACATTTCATATATACATGCATGCAAAAATAGAAAACCACATATAACCGGTCTAAAATCTTCTTCTCCGAGACACATATGATGTCAGTAAACAGATTCTCTATAAGGATTGTAGATATGAAAAATTCATTTCCTTTTGGTCTTCTTGCCACAGCCTTTTTACGTTACTCATCTCGTTTTTTGTTTTACAATGTTGTGGCATTGGATTGAGAATTTATATCATGTTACCACCCTTGTCAATTGGATACAATGTACTACATGTTGCAAAGGTTTTTGTTGAATAACTATGTTCACGTATGGTACCCAAAAAAAGAAATAAAGTGATACCTCATGTAAGAATCTCGACCTCTGATTGGTCCACGTGACCCTGAATAAATACTGAATAAATACCCTTTTGAGCGGTATAACTTATAATACCCCTCCATGATATCATTCATGTCGAAAAGATGTATATATGGTCGATTGTTTTCGCAAGGGCGCGCGTATTTACGAGAATCTTTATCCCTTTATATTAGCGGTAGATAAAAGGCAGTAAGTTACAGCAATTTCTAACTAGCCTTGGCTTGTAAACAATGTTAAAATTTTACTTATTGGTCAATTCATGCAAATATGGAGAGATAGTAAATTACAATCATCAAAAGGTTACTATTGTATGTTTAAGGATAATGTACTAATTGAACCTTATTTATAACAACCTCTTTTGGACTTACGTATTTTTATTACCTACGAGGGCAGTCATATCGAGGTTCATATTTTTCATATGTTGCCCTAGGGCAAAATATCACTTTTTCATTATGACGTCATGTTAATAACAATGCTTTGACGTCACGGTTCACCTATGACGTCACAATATATACGGGTCGGCGCCGGCTAGTCCGCCTATGCTTAGAAGTAGGTTTTGAGTATTTTCTTTAATTTTGAGACTACGGTAATGAACAGAATATTATATTCATGCCCATGACATACTATGTTTACGACACTCGTGCCTAAATATCAGTATATCCCTCGCTCTCGCTCGGGAAATACTTACATTTAGCCACTCGTGTCGTAAACATAGTATGTCATGGACACTCATATTATATCCTCTATATATCACGACACTAGAACATGTAACCATTTGAAACTGGTACATGGTATAAGATTGCTAAATAACATAGATTATGTACATCATGTAAGTGTAAGATTAGGGATGAACTTCTTTTTATGTTAGAGTGCAATCTGTTAAATGAATTACGAAACAAATATCTTCCTGGATATGATTGTAAACATTTATCAATCAATAAATGTTTCACTTATGTCCATCACATATAAACCAATACTTGTTAAACTTCGCTGTATATCAAATATGGCTAGCCTATGTTCCATTAATTAATGAGTATTAATTCAATGCATTATTTGTTAACTCTGTGTCATGATTTAAAGGGGCAGTAGCACGTTTTTTAATAATTTTATATTCTAAAATTTTCACTGATAATTGTAAGTTAATGCTTAATGTATTATTTTGACATTGTCAAAAATCTCATTACACTAGCCAATCATCCATAGTCAGAGGACAAAGTATGAAAATTCACATAAAATCCATTGGCGGCCATTTTGTGTGAACACCTTTAATTCATTTTGTGTAAGAAAAAGCAATCGCATGGCTAAACTTTAAATCATATATTTGAATTATTACTGCTGCATTAAGTTTAACTACATTGTCTTTCAATTGGGACCATTAATTTTCAATTTCCTGACGTCACCTTATATTTCCCCTAAAAACGTTCTACTGCCCCTTTATGACTTCATGTAAATAAACTTGACTTGATGACTTGATTTGCTCCACGGTCTATGATAAGGAGGCATCACCATAATCTTGTGGTTTAAACAGACTTGATCTCATTCCTTTTCTTGATGAATAAAATACCTATATTTGCTGTGAAAAAAAATAACGATATTATTAAGCACATAATGTGCATACTTATATTGCGCTTTTTCCACATCCTAAGACATGCTCAAAGCGCTACATTATTACCCGAAGGAGTGTACTTTCACAGCTGCTACTAAGCTCTAATCACGACCATGTAGGTCAGTACATCTTATTGTCAGGAACCCATTTTAACAGATGGTTGGACTGAGTGCAATGTGGATGAAGCGCCTTGCCCAGGGACACAAGACAGGATGAGACCCAAGTGACAAATTTTGGTGTCTCCACCGGGATTCGAACCCGGGTCTCCGGCGTGAGAGGCCAACGTGCTAACCACTACACCACTGTGCTCCACATGCTTAGAGTTATGTGTGTCAGTAAAGAAACACTATCATACTAACATATTGGAATCATTTACTGAGAGTAATACAGTTTCTGTATTCAGTAGTAACAAAGCAAGGGTAAAAAATAAAAGTCACATGATGTCCGATTGTTCAGGTCCAAAACTATGCATTTTGTCTGTAGTGACTTTATTGCTTTGAAAGTGATATGCATGGTAGTTAAAAGCTTGATTAAAAAGTCAAGATAAAATGATTAAGAATTCAAAAATTCAAAAATTAATCAAAATTATCATAAATAGCTTAAAAGTTTGGAAATAAGCAGGTTTAGGTAAGCATCTGAATGTGAAGAAACTTCAAACAAATGATGTCCCTTTGAGCTGCAGACATTTGTAGTTTGTGCAAATGATAAATGCTACTTACTATTTCTGAAAGATGAACCATCCTTTTTGCATGCGTTTCGTCATGAAATTTAGCTATTGAGAAAGTAAATACATCACCCCGTAGAAAATGATCATTTTTCGGAAGTTTGATATCATATTCACATGTTTTATTCAACAATAAAATACTTACTTCGATGTCAGAAGGACAGTACCTTCTGTAAATTTGTCGAAGCATTACACGAACCCGCTTTCAGTGACGTCATCATTATGTGTGTAGGATTTACCCAACCTCTCTGTTACGTACTGCGTCCGATGGGTAACAACTTGGACGGCTACAAGTGCCGGATTTGGAGAAAATGAAAAGAAAATCTATCCGTGCGCCAGAAAGACGGCTTTCAAGCGAATATATTTGGGAACGCAATTGTGAGATTGATGATATGAGAAGGGAACAGCCGTTGACTCGCCTTCATTTTAACAGGCAGGGATCTAAAGACTTTTTTATATGATCCCTGATTTTAACAACTAGGAATTAACATATGCCGTTTCGGTCACTTTGGTAAGTTTTAGTTCGATTTTCTCTAAGTTTGTCGCAAAATATTGCTAAAATTGAAACGAATACAGTAAAAAAAAACTTTTAAGAAAATTAAAATTCACTACCTAAGAAAATTAAAGTTCACTACATTTTGAAAATGGAACCTTATATTCCTTTGAGAAGTGAATAAAGTTTAGTTTAAATATCAAAATTAAAAAAAGATTTTACACGGCAACTTAGAGTAAAACAAACTATAGTTTTATGATAAAAATAAAACCCCGGACAGCTATGAACCTAAACTTCGAGGAAATTCGGTAATTCAATTCCAAACACGGAAGAATGAGGTGTCACCTTCTGTACAATAACCCGGACACTGTGACACAAGAGGGAAGTGAAACAGAGAATCAAAATTGAAAATAAATATTTCAGAGTAAAGAGATCTTGATACTTACGCTGTCCACACAGAAGAGGGAACTATTTCTTGATGGTGTAGCAATACACATAAGACGATATGTGCCCGGGCTGCTTTCCTCTGACCATGTCGTGGTGTGTTGTTTTAACGATGCTGGCATTTCACGCAGGTAAGACAATGAAGAGATATTCGAAGAACTTCTATGTCATATCTGTTAATTAAAAGTTCAAGAAAATTGACACAGTTGTGATATAATTAATATGAAATATGATGTGAGCTCCTTGACTGTGGACCTGACTTGGCGTAAAGATTCGTTTCTTCAACGCCTATAGAGAGGATACTATACGAACTTTCGTGTCATACGATTTTATTAAGAGTTCACGAGAAAATGACGGCAGTACGGTATAATTATGTTTTCTGACACGGCTGATTTTGCCAGATTGTAGGAATGTCATTGTTTTTTTCTGTACAAATGTAATATTCACTTGGATAATAAGAACGCAGTAAACTGGCATTTGGAACAAAAGTACGTTCAGGATTAAAAGTATAAAATATTCCCCTTCCAGGTTTTTCTTCTGCATGGTCTGACGTCTATTCGTATGGTCGCATGTTCTGTATAATACTAATGTTGATAACACAGCCGAAAGCACGGATGAATGGCTTACATATAAACCGCTAAGCATGCCTTTATCGCGGTTTATAATAATATATTATAATCGACAATTTGTCGGGTTCATAATTTTATCAAACTGATGATACATTTAACTTCCCTATTACATCAGATGCGGAATATATAACGTCTATATTAACAACTGATGGAAATGACGTCACACTTCCGTTTCCTCATTCTAAGCGATGTTCCCGCGGAATACATATCTGCCACTTCCCCCTTTTTGAAAATGGTTCAACCCAAAACGGAGACTGCAAATCGCCGTCATGTTTGCCCATCGTCTTCTGCAATGACCACTCAACATTCGAACCGTCGGAAGGGTTCATTGATCGCCTAGGGGTGAAAGACGAAGAGAATGAACTTGTATCAGATGTGATATTCAACATTACTGCAGAGGACGCTGGGATGTATCACTACTGCCCGTCGTGGAAGGTCGATGTGAAACAGCAGGCGCTGGTTGTCATACAGAGTAAGTGTTTCTATATATATACATATTATATATGTACAAAAAGTTCAAAATCTGGAGATTGTTGTTCACAACCTGGAGATTGTTGGAGATGGCAACAGCGGTTGACTCTCTTTCATGTCGACAACTAGGAATTAGTAGATGCTTTTTCGGTCTCTTTGATACATCGTCTCCAATTCAATGATTTTGTTTTGTTTTTCTAGAAGTTGGTTGCAAAACATTGCGTAAAATACAACGAATACAGTAAAAATCACTACATTTTGAATATCGATCTTTAATATTCCACTGTCCATTACCACCACATACCGTTCATGGTCCTTAATCTTATAACCACAGAATTCGGTGCAAAACAACAAGACTTTAGTCTTGAATTAGCCTAGCAGAGATGAAGAAAAATGTTCCTTGTGCCTTTGTAACTGGAACAATTGTGAGATCACTTGTACGCGGGATATCTCTTTAGCTGAAACGATAGAGTGACTTCCTTTCAACCCATAGGTGCCGGGTTCGAATCCCGATGGAGGTGATCTAACCATCGGCACTTCTGTTACACCTTAATACATCACTGCAAATATTCCTGTCTTTATCCATCCATTCTTATTTATTAGGATTTTATTTACAACAATTCACAATTCCCATCTTTGCTAACAGAAACACCACAGGACCCTGCAATCTCCTCCAAAGATCTGCCGATCAGGGGGCATGTCTACACAATCACGTGTCACACAAAATCTCGGTCCCTCCCGGTTGACAGTGGCCTGGCGATGAACTTCCGGTGGAAGCGGAAAGGAGAGGAGATCCTTGATAATCCGGAACTCACTATTTCCGGACCAGACCTGACCATTGGAAATCTAACTCTTGAGTACGATGGAGTGGAGTTTTCCTGCAGTGTGAAGGAGAGAGGGGAAGAATGGACGGAGGAAAGTCCATCCTTCGTTATTTCTGTTGAATGTGAGTACCGAGAATTCAAGAAGGTCGCTAAGGGGAAGTAACTCTGTCCCTGAATCTCAGTTAAACCAGGTCGAACCTATCATTTACACCTTACCGTTTATTTTATAAATTGAGGACCGCTCCTCTAAGCTCCTCCTCATGTTTAACAAGATTGGGCCTAGATTTTCGAAGCGCTTAAACAGTCGTAAGTACCAAACATTAACATTAGCCTACAACTATCTTGGTGCTTAGAGAAGATTTGGCCCTGATAACAAAATGATAAGCCTTTGTTGTTTTCGAAGCGGTGTAGTTAACGCAATCACAATTTACTTGGTATGGGGTTTGTTTAGATTTGGTCGATCTTATAATGGCAAGATTTACTTGAATCTCAATTGAAGATGATAAAACAAAACATGACGAGCGAACAAATAAACGGATATACTTAGTATTACCACCTTGTCACCTTGTAAGGAGATTGTATTTCAGTTCATAATATTTATTTTCCTGTGTGTATTTTTGTTGTTGTTGTCCAGATCAAGTACCGCTTAAAGTACACCACTCCTTGATATTTGTGACATGATATTTGTGTACTGCAATATAAACAAAGAATATAGCGAAACAATGAGGGATATGTAAGATAAATATTGGTCATGCAGCTATAAGCTAATCAATGAAACAACTTCTTACATTTGACTTATTTCCGCATACCTAGTTGCAGACTCACAAAGGGGAAGTAATTCAATCCTTCCTACTGAGGAATTGACGGGCGCATATAGGTAATTTGTTGGCCCAACGTCGCCCTTAAATTCCACCTACCTACCTACCTGAGGAATTGAATCTAACCCTTCCTTCTATTGTGCACCTCACCCTGGTAAAGTGAATTTAATCTATCCTACTGCTGTTCGCCTCGCACTGAGGAAGTGCATCTGATCCATCCTACAATTGTGCGCCTCAAACTGGGGAAATTGTCTCTATATTCCTCCTACAGCCGTACGCCTAGCCCTGGTAAAGTGAATCTAATCCTTTTTACTGCTGTGCGCCTCGCCCTGGTAAAGTGAATCTAATTCTGTTTACTGCTGTGCGCCTCGCCCTGGTTAAGTAAATTTAATCCTTTCTACAGCTGTGCGCCTCGCCCTGGTAAAGTGAATCTAATCCTTCCTACTGTTTAGCGCCTCGCCCTGTTAAAGTGAATATAATCCTTCCAACTGTTGAGCGCCTCGCCCTGGTAAAGTGAATATAATCCTTCCAACTGTTGAGCGCCTAGCCCTGGTAAAGTGAATATAATCCCTCCTACTGTTGAGCGCCTCGCCCTGGTAAAGTGAATATAATCCTTCCAACTGTTGAGCGCCTCGCCCTGGTAAAGTGAATATAATCCTTCCTACTGTTTAGCGCCTCGACCTGGTAAAGTGAATCAAATCCTTCCAACTGTTTAGCGCCTCGCCCTGGTTAAGTAAATTTAATCCTTTCTACAGCTGTGCGCCTCGCCCTGGTAAAGTGAATCTAATCCTTCCTACTGTTTAGCGCCTCGCCCTGTTAAAGTGAATCTAATACTTCCAACTGTTGAGCGCCTCGCCCTGTTAAAGTGAATCTAATCCTTCCAACTGTTTAGCGCCTCGCCCTGTTAAAGTGAATATAATCCTTCCAACTGTTGAGCGCCTCGCCCTGTTAAAGTGAATATAATCCTTCCTACTGTTTAGCGCCTCGCCCTGGTAAAGTGAATCTAATACTTCCTACTGTTGAGCGCCTCCCCCTGGTAAAGTGAATCTAATCCTTCCAACTGTTTAGCGCCTCGCCCTGGTAAAGTGAATATAATCCTTCCAACTGTTTAGCGCCTCGCCCTGGTAAAGTGAATCTAATCCTTCCTACTGTTGAGCGCCTCGCCCTGGTAAAGTGAATCTAATCCTTCCTACTGTTGAGCGCCTCGCCCTGGTAAAGTGAATCTTATCCCTCCTACTGTTGAGCGCCTCGCCCTGGTAAAGTGAATCTAATCCTTCCAACTGTTTAGCGCCTCGCCCTGGTAAAGTGAATATAATCCTTCCTACTGTTGAGCGCCTCGCCCTGGTAAAGTGAATCTAATCCTTCCTACTGTTGAGCGCCTCGCCCTGGTAAAATGAATCTAATCCTTCCTACTGTTGAGCGCCTGGCCCTGGTAAAGTGAATCTAATCCTTCCTACTGTTGAGCGCCTCACCCTGGTGAAGTGAGTCTAATCCTTCCCACTGTTGAGCGCCTCACCCTGGTGAAGTGAGTCTAATCCTTCCTACTGTTGAGTGCCTCGCCCTGGTAAAGTGAATCTAATCCCTCCTACTGTTGAGCGCCTCGCCCTGGTAAAGTGAATATAATCCTTCCTACTGTTGAGCACCTAGCCCTGGTGAAGTGAATCTAATCCTTCCTACTGTTGAGCGCCTCGCCCTGGTAAAGTGAATATAATCCTTCCTACTGTTGAGCGCCTCGCCCTGGTAAAGTGAATTTAATCCTTCCTACTGTTGAGTGCCTCGCCCTGGTAAAGTGAATCTAATCCTTCCTACTGTTGAGCGCCTCGGCCTGGTAAAGTGAATCTAATCCTTCCCACTGTTGAGCGCCTAGCCCTGGTGAAGTGAATCTAATCCTTCCTACTGTTGAGCGCCTCGCCCTGGTAAAGTGAATATAATCCTTCCTACTGTTGAGCGCCTCGCCCTGGTAAAGTGAATATAATCCTTCCTACTGTTGAGCACCTAGCCCTGGTGAAGTGAATCTAATCCTTCCTACTGTTGAGCGCCTCGCCCTGGTGAAGTGAATCTAATCCCTCCTACTGTTGAGCGCCTCGCCCTGGTAAAGTGAATCTAATCCTTCCTACTGTTGAGCGCCTCGCCCTGGTAAAGTGAATATAATCCTTCCTACTGTTGAGCACCTAGCCCTGGTAAAGTGAATTTAATCCTTCCTACTGTTGAGTGCCTCGCCCTGGTAAAGTGAATCTAATCCCTCCTACTGTTGAGCGCCTCGCCCTGGTAAAGTGAATATAATCCTTCCTACTGTTGAGCACCTAGCCCTGGTGAAGTGAATCTAATCCTTCCTACTGTTGAGCGCCTCGCCCTGGTAAAGTGAATATAATCCTTCCTACTGTTGAGCGCCTCGCCCTGGTAAAGTGAATTTAATCCTTCCTACTGTTGAGTGCCTCGCCCTGGTAAAGTGAATCTAATCCTTCCTACTGTTGAGCGCCTCGGCCTAGTAAAGTGAATCTAATCCTTCCCACTGTTGAGCGCCTAGCCCTGGTGAAGTGAATCTAATCCTTCCTACTGTTGAGCGCCTCGCCCTGGTAAAGTGAATATAATCCTTCCTACTGTTGAGCACCTAGCCCTGGTGAAGTGAATCTAATCCTTCCTACTGTTGAGCGCCTCGCCCTGGTGAAGTGAATCTAATCCCTCCTACTGTTGAGCGCCTCGCCCTGGTGAAGTGAATCTAATCCTTCCTACTGTTGAGCGCCTCGCCCTGGTAAAGTGAATATAATCCTTCCTACTGTTGAGCACCTAGCCCTGGTAAAGTGAATTTAATCCTTCCTACTGTTGAGCGCCTCGCCCTGGTAAAGTGAATTTAATCCTTCCTACTGTTGAGCGCCTCGCCCTGGTAAAGTGAATTTAATCCTTCCTACTGTTGAGCGCCTCGCCCTGGTAAAGTGAATCTAATCCTTCCCACTGTTGAGCGCCTCGCCTTGGTAAAGTGAATTTAATACTTCCTACTGTTGAGCGCCTCAACCCTGGTAAAGTGAATCTAATCCTTCCCACTGTTGAGCGCCTCGCCCTGGTAAAGTGAATTTAATACTTCCTACTGTTGAGCGCCTCAACCCTGGTAAAGTGAATCTAATCCTTCCTACTGTTGAGTGCCTCGCCCTGGTAAAGTGAATCTAATCCTTCCCACTGTTGAGCGCCTCGCCTTGGTAAAGTGAATTTAATACTTCCTACTGTTGAGTGCCTCAACCCTGGTAAAGTGAATCTAATCCTTCCCACTGTTGAGCGCCTCGCCCTGGTAAAGTGAATTTAATACTTCCTACTGTTGAGCGCCTCAACCCTGGTAAAGTGAATCTAATCCTTCCTACTGTTGAGTGCCTCGCCCTGGTAAAGTGAATCTAATCCTTCCCACTGTTGAGCGCCTCGCCCTGGTAAAGTGAATCTAGTCCCTCCTACTGTTGAGCGCCTCAACCCTGGTAAAGTGAATTTAATCCTTCCTACTGTTGAGTGCCTCAACCCTGGTAAAGTGAATCTAATCCTTCCCACTGTTGAGCGCCTCGCCCTGGTAAAGTGAATCTAGTCCCTCCTACTGTTGAGCGCCTCAACCCTGGTAAAGTGAATCTAGTCCCTCCCACTGTTGAGCGCCTCGCCCTGGTAAAGTGAATCTAGTCCCTCCCACTGTTGAGCGCCTCGCCCTGGTAAAGTGAATCTAGTCCCTCCTACTGTTGAGCGCCTCAACCCTGGTAAAGTGAATTTAATACTTCCTACTGTTGAGCGCCTCAACCCTGGTAAAGTGAATCTAATCCTTCCCACTGTTGAGCGCCTCGCCCTGGTAAAGTGAATCTAGTCCCTCCCACTGTTGAGCGCCTCGCCCTGGTAAAGTGAATCTAGTCCCTCCTACTGTTGAGCGCCTCAACCCTGGTAAAGTGAATTTAATACTTCCTACTGTTGAGTGCCGAGATAAATTCTTTCTGAAAACAAATTACCTCGATTTAAACTTTCCTGTTTAAATTTCTTTTTTTTTCAAATTTTGAATTCAGATGGCCCAAAAACTGTTGACATGACTTTGATTGAAACCGATGATGACGTCATCACTGTCACGTGTTCAGCTGATTGCCGTCCCCCGTGTAGCCTCGTTTTCATCCAAGATAACACCACAGTGCTGAGTGGAGTGGGGAGCATCAAGGAGGAGCTAACCTCAAAGTGCGACACTCACTACACGTGCGTTGCTCGAAACATGCACAGCACAGAACAGCACACATTTAAAATTTGTGCAAACACATGTAAGTTCAACCATCCCCTACACGTGTATCGTTCGTGGCATATACATCACGGTATATAACACATTTGAACTGGGTGTAATCACATGTTGGAACATTATCTACATATTGCTGTAACTTTGAACCTGGAAGCATTCTCTACAAATTGTGATGAATTTTACTCTTACATATAAACAAATGGCCTGAAGCACATCCAATGTAAAAAGAAAAGCCATTCCAAGCGTTATTAATTTTTATGCCAACGAAATATAAAAGTTGTCTTATAACACATCATTTCTGAAATAAGAGATTCCAAGCTATACGACAGGGATCATCAACCAGCTAAGCGCATCACCATGCGAAACTGCCACGATTACCTTTAGTCTTTCCATAAACGTTTTACATCAGTTTCATAACGTTTTATATCAGTTTTCTAAACGCTTTAATAAGTTTTCATTACGTTTTATATCAGTTTTCTTTTAAGCTTTAAAGGGGGTCTGCAACCCGAAATTTATACCTTCCAGAGTTTTATTACCAGGGCCCCGAAAGAGTCGCAAATGCTCGGTAGGGACGAAATCGTTTGGTTACAAACCGCTTACAGCTGACAACCAGTACCAAATTTGTGTCATGAGACCCCCTTACTCGTCTGGACGCTCTATTTAATGATGGTCAAATAGGTTTCACGAGCTAGGTTGTTGATTCCCTTTAAGTTTTCATTACGTTTTATATCAGTTTTCTTTTAAGCTTTAATTAGTTTTGATTTTGTTTTATCAGTTTTGCTTCTGTATTTATCAGTTTTCGCTACGTTTTATACCAGTTCCATTACATAACAGTTTTATGTACGTCTTACAGATGCACCGGAAGGGATGAGGCTTCTAGCACACAACGTATCACGTGACTATTTCCTGGCAGAAAACCAAACACTGCAACTGTTCTGCTCAGTGATTGGTCGCCCTGAACCAATTATTACCTGGCACGTTGCTCTACCTGACCAATCACTTTCGTTGTTGAAATCTGTATCCTTCCGACCAGCTTTCATTGCGAATGTGGACAGAGGAATACACTACAGATACCAGAGCTCCTACACGCAGCAGGAAGTTCAGTGTGCTCAGTCAGGGAGGTACTACTGTATAGCAGAAAACAAACGTGGTAAAGCTGAGAAGTATATCGACGTCATAGTGAAATGTAAGTAAACGATAAGGAATAGAAGATGATTCCCATCCTGCTACATCATTCAACGAAGCCAAGAAACAAGTTTGCCGCTATCGCTGAAAGGGCATCATTTGATTGGCTAGCTATATATAGTTATACGGCAGAATACTATAGGAGGATATCAGGGGATAGGTTGTAGCCTTACGCGGAGACATTTACGCTGATGTAGCAGGATGGATGATTCCGTGCATCATTCCATTTATGACTTTATGTATTAAAAAAGAAACCCAATACCAGCACCGGTTTTAGACTTACAGTAGAACACGGATATAGCGAACCATCGAATACAGTGAACACACGTTTAAGTCCCGTCAAGAGCCCTATGCATGGCGGCCAAACGTGAATAGCGAACACCGGATATTGCGAACTTAATTCTTTGGTCCCTTATTTCGTTATATCAGTGTTTTACTGTACTTCCCTAAGAAACATTACAAGCATCAGTTCCCATTACAGACTTACTTCACCAATAAACCCTTGGGTGGATTATATCCCTTCTTTTCTATAGATGTTTACTCTTTATACCCCTGGTAAGTTATTGTTGAATGATGTATGCCGTGAGCTCCATCTGTGTAGGTTGGTAACCACCTTGGTCGGTAAATGAAAAAAGAAAACAATTGGACTTGTAAAATTTTGATATTTAATCAAACAGTAAAGCTAAGGTTAATGAAAACCAAAAGTGGCATTCAAATCCGGGACCTGCATGTTGTCAAGCAGCGCCTTTACCAGTTGAGCTCCTGAAGATCCATGCCATCTTATGTACATTTTTTTTATCATTTCTGTATTTTTATTTCCCTATACACACATGAAACCATTGCAGGAGTGTTTCACGGAAGTGAAAGCCTAAAATATACACAATTGCCTCGGGTTGTGATAATAACCTCGGACTACGCCCTTGCGAGGATATTTTCCAAAACCCCTCGGTACGGGTTATTTTTTTTTTTTAAATCAATATTTTATTTCTGAATCCCTGTTACAATTCTGAACAACGAACCAGGGGGATTCCTTGTCCTCAGATTCAATAAAGTTTACAGAAGAGAGGATTCAGGTTTTTCACACACAAAAAAAACCACACACATAACACAACTTTCACACACATATGCACACAAAGTCACTATGATGAATATATGATGAACAGGCATATAAAGACATTTTGTATGTCTAAAATTAAGGCTAATGGAAAGACGGGTTATTATTTATTACAGAACGTAAAAATTGAGTTATGAGGTCAAATATGCAAAACTGTGACATTAGTGTCATTTGATCGGAATCTACCGACTGAGGCAGGAAAGTATCATTTAGATATGATCGACGGCATAGTTACAATAGGAAGGTCTGGTCGGGAATATGATCGAAATCCAGATAATTACACGGGTTAACCAATCAGTAATTTTGGAAACTTATCAATAGTAGTCATCTTGATGGTAATTATATATAACGAATTGATACTGTTTGTTATATTATAGTTTATCTTACTTGTATCCATATGATATTCCGCAAATATATATGACTCCTGAAAGATACTCACAGAAAACACGTATTTATCATATAATTGCTATTTGGGGGTAAATATTTGAGTTTTTTGCATTTAAATAATCACCTTGGTTATTAACGATCGTATCAAAACAAAACAAAATGTGATTAAATCACGTTTCTGGATTCTACGTCTGTAGTTTAGAAGGTGGACGCAGATCCTCTTCGGAGAGCCGAAAGTGGGAGAGCCACTTGAGTAATTGTTTATCATATATCATTAAATATTATCTAATTCATAATTACCTGCTCTACTTTCGACTCTCCCACTTCCGGCTCTCCAAAGAGGATCTGCGTCCACCTTCTATACCACTTACGTCGTTTAAACATTCGATACTACTTGTTTTACACACATCTACATCGTTATCACATCCATCAATATCAAGGCAATTCTTTTGTTAAATATGTTCAATTCACAGGTCCCCCGATGATTCTGAATTCCACTGATCGAACTCAAGTTGTAAAACTGGGTGAGGTCCTGAACATGGAGATACAAGTCTTGTCTTATTCCATACCATTGGTCACCTGCAAACACAATTACGAATCTATGTCACGCACCTGCCTGTTAAACATCACTGTGACGTCATACAAAGGCCAGGAGAAGATGACGTCATACAAAGCTGAGGAGAACGTGACGTCATACAGCGCTCAGGAAAACGTGACGTCACATAATGCCCGTATGAATGTGACGTCATACAGCGCACAACACAACGTCTATATTGTCCAACTCAGACGGAATAATATGGCTGAACAAGACGCAGGTTCCTATGTCGTCATCGTTACAAATGAAGCAGGGGTAACTAAAGAAAAGTTCACACTGATTGTACAGGGTAAGAACAGGTTCTAGAGTCATTATACGCCAAACTATTACACTATTAGGTTACACTTCAGATGGTATATTACAACGTATTTCGTTAATAAATTAATAATATGGTGTTTTCGTCCAATCACGAGTTGAACATCACTTAAATTTCTGAATGACGTTATGTAAGTTGCAGGTGCTTTATTCAAGTTTTGTTCATCTCTATTTATGAAAGTTGCAGGTGCTTTGATTCAAGTTTTGTTCATCTCGACTTATGCAGGTGCTGTGATTTAAATTTTGTTCATCTCGACTTATGCAGGTGCTTTGATTTAAGTTTTGTTCATCTCGACTTATCAAGGTGCTGTGATTTAAGTTTTGTTCATCTCGATTTATGCAGGTGCTTTGATTTAAATTTTGTCCATCTCGACTTATGCAGGTGCTTTGATTTAAATGTTGTCCATCTCGACTTATGCAGGTGCTTCCCATGGTTCCACCTCTCTACTTCCGGTCCTGTCGGGGAGCCTCGTTTCCGTCGTCTGTCTGACCTGCTTTGCTATTGTGATTGGCTTATACGTCAAGAAAAGGCTCCACGCAGCTAAATTAGGTAACTTTCATTTAATATCAAATAATATGTCTTCAAACTAGCTGCATCGTTAAGAACCAACTCTTATGTTGAAACTGTTGAACTTAACCATCTTTATATGAAGTCCAATCTGTGGTTTTATATAGTTCGTACTGAAAAGACATTTCAATGACTATGTAAACTATATTTCAGTTTGATTTCAAACAACAAAACTAGAGTGTCTTAAACACATATAATTTTTCATTTCACACCTAGCTTGTTTTGTGATACAGTTTATTCAGTAAGATTTTTTTTTTTTATCTATTTCAGAAGGGGGTACCCAAGATACTACTATTTATAAGACACCAAGTAGGTCTATTTCCACTTACAACCTTTTTTTATAATTACTTACCTACTTACGTATCCTTTTTGTTCCGTTTGGAGCATAATGTCTATACAGGCTTCTACCATGAAGGGCGATCCTGTGCAGTCTTCTCTGCTTCACTCCAGGTGATTCCAATCTGTGTTAATCTCGTTCTGGACGGATTTTCGCGTGTTGTTTTGGGGCGGCCTCTGGGTCTCTTGCCTTGATGGGTTCACCTTAACTGCTTTAGTGATATCTGAAGATGGTTATCTGAGGACTTCAAGCCAATTCAAGCATACAGTAGAACACGGATAAAACGAACTCCAAGGGACCAAAGAATTTAGTTCGCTATATCCGGTGTTCGCTACTCGCGTTCTGCGGCCATGCATAAAGCTCTTGACGGGACTTAAAAATTAGTTCACTATATCCGATTGTTCGCTATATCCGAGTTCGCTATATCCGTGTTCTACTGTATCTCTCTGATTTCCATGATGATGCACCTTTAGTTGGTTTTTTCTTTGCACTCTTTGTTGGGAAAGCCAGAAGATTCTGCAGATTCTTTGCAGACAGCTATGTTAGAATGCTGCTAACTTCCCCATGTACGGTCAATCTCCAGCACTCGCTTCCATACAGCAGTACTGATTTCAAATCGACTGGATACCTCTAGCCTTGTCACTCTCTGTTTCCTTCATGACTCAATCTATTGCTATGAGGAACAAGAGTGGGGAGATGACGCAGCTTGTCTTACACCTGATGTTACGTTGAACCAATCTGATGACATCAACAACAACGTCATCTTGTCATTGTTAAATCAGGCTTAAGATAAAGAAGGGGGACAAGACCATCAAGGCACACAGAGACATCAAGAGACTGCCCCAAACTATTGCTATCAGAAACAAGAATGAGTACGCAACATTTGTAGCACATCCAGCAATAACCAGCTCTCCCTCCCTGCTTTTCATGTGTTTACACTCAGTCATTCTTTGTCATTTCTATTTTGGAAATTAATCATTTTCTCTCTGGTTTCTTTCAATGTATCCATGATGTCTCCCCGACTTTTGACAACTAGACTATCTGCTGATTCGTTTTCTTTCTGTGTCTTGAACCAGTTCTTTAGACGTATGACCAACATTTGCTTACCTAGTTATCTTTCAGTCTCTTGGTGTTGATGACTGTGCGTGTCTTTCATGTCTTGTCCCCCTTCTTCAGTCTGAGTTAAGCACTAACGAGATGACGTTCGTTGTCGATGTCTGCGCCTCTGTAAAGTCTAGTGTCCATCAGTGAGCGTCTCCACTTTCCATTGATAATGATGGAGTCTATCTAGATTTTGTACCATGTCAACGCGTCGGCCCCTTTGATGTCGGCCGTAGTGTATCTAATAGTTACACTACGGCCTGATTTCAAAATCAAAGACTTCGCGGCGATCTCGTGCAGATTTTGACAACGTGCAATGTGGGCGTGGTACAAAGCAGGTGCTTCATCCAATCACTCAAGGTTGATCCAGTTACACCACGACTAATCGCTGTTTGATTGATAGCTGAATTTACGTCTCGAACTATCGTCCTCGACAACTTCAGCTGTCAATCAAACAGCGATCAGGTGTGGTGTACTAGATCCATCTCTCTTTTATTGATGAAGTCTACTACTTATCTCTGCTATTTTGGGACTGCCATGTGATCTGGTGGATAGCTTTGTGTAACTCCTTTAACAAGGTCTCACCATTTTCATTCACAGCTTTCTCTTTCCCAATGATCTTTCGTAGTTTTCTTCTTTTTTTTATTTTCCATATTTTGTGACACAGGCAAATACAGACTTTTTAATAAGGTCATTTGTCTCACCATCTTCATTCATAAACCACAGCTTTCTCTTTCCCAATGATCTTTCATAGTTTTCTTCTTTCTTTATTTTCCATATTTTGTGACACAGACAAATAGAGACTATTTAATAAGGTAACAATGTATAAAAATACATAAATCCACAATACAGCCAAATAGAGAACATTGAATTAGCGATCAGCATAAGCATACAGAAAGGTAACCTCACAATTTTCTGTTTACTTCATACAGATTCAAATAGGATTAATAAACGCAAAGTTGACTGATATTGAAAAAAGATATCTTCAGTCTCTGTGAATTATTTATTATATATGTTCACAGAGAGTCCTTCAAGACATCGATTGATTTCGCAACCGGAAGTTTGTACAAGCACTGCCTGATGGGGACCGGAAGTACATGTTAGTCCATTACAGGAAGAGGAACTCTCCTTCATCAACTTGATTCTCTTTCTTTAAACGGCAACATTAGGGAAAACAAAGAATCTTCAATGTTCAAAGGAAGATGTGATTTTATATGATGTTGATGTTGAAATCATTTAACAATGAACTTGATTTGTCTGTTTATTTTTGCTGAATTTTTCGTTATTAGTTTCACTATAGCATCGGTTTGGCTGCTGTCACCTTATTGGTTCATTTCCGTATTGCAATGTACCTTTCCAGAAAGTGTATTGCGAAATGTATAGCAATACATGTATATTGGTACTTTTCAAAATTGATGTTTTGTATGCTTTCTTGAATTATTGACAGTAAAATACAGCTAAATGATTACCCAACTGATCGATTAACAAATGAAGATGTATCAGTTACTGGTTAAAGCTCATACATGTTTGAACTATTTCAGATAAAAAATACTCACTTTGTTTACGACTTACTGTGATATAACGCTTATTGCTTTTGTTTTCCTTCAAATCTAGATGGCTAATGTCATTTCATGACGTCCGATATATTGAATATTTTCAGTATAATGAACCGATTCGTAGCGTGTTTCTGTATTTCAATACACTCAAAAGAAACGATATCATATAAAATGCATGATAGGTTACGCTACGAGTGTCAGTGAAGGCCGAAACAGGGTTATTTCTTGTCCTCAAGAGCCAATTGAACTAAGTTTGTAATTTCAAAGCTATATCTGTTAGTGTTAACGCTTTTAAATAACACGCCTTTCCAAAAACGCCGTTATAAATTCTCCTGAACGAGATGAGATAGTATGTTCAAATGGTTCTTTTTCTTGTGTTTAAACCATCTTACATGAAAAAAATACACGAACAAATTAATTTCTGTCGAGGTTTTATATATTGATAACATCTGTAATTTATCAAATTTATAAATTTCATAATTTTTGTATTCCAATTCTAAAGATTATGACAAAAAAATAACATTGAAAAAGCTGTTTTGGGCCCCTCGTGTAATTGAACAGTCATACAATTATTAGTATCATACTTTGATGTTTCAAATTGTGAGTACTTCTTCACAACTGATGTGTCTATCACGAGGGTTCGAAGTCGCATTTCATTCACAACAGGATTTTGTTTTGTACATTTTTGGAAAAAATGGTATCGGTTTTTTCTGTGCCCCTGAGTGTATACCGATATATATTGATATAGCGACAATACGGTGCATCCTGCTTTGCCGAATCGCACGGAAATAGCCGAGGTTTTGCGAATGACCACTTTTGAAACGGCGTCACTGATTGGACGACTAACTTCTATTGCCTCCAATCAGATTTCTACCTTTCTATCCCATGTATTAGCCGTAATAGAACAGAGGCTAACTCGGGTATGACTGAGCTGCCTCAGTTGGGAGGGAATGATTTGGCAAAGATCAAGACATATTGTTGAATGACGGTGACGTCATAAAAAACAGCGCTCGGTTCTTCGACGCCACACCCCCTTGCGTCTGCCCAGGAAATAATGACAATTTAAAATTTAATAATAATATTATTAGCCCGAAAGGAAATTAGAAGATAAATAGTTGCGTTTGTAAAATTTCCGGGATTCATTGTCATTCAACACCCGCAGATTTAGTTTAAAACCTCCAACGTGTCTGGTTCAAGTCGAACTCCTTTCTGATTAACTGCTGTGACACGATTGTTCGAAAAAATAGGTCCTGTGCATTAGTTGTCGCCCTTGGTCGACCCGAAACTGAAGTCGTCTATCATTTACAGAATGTGTAGGTACCACTGAAGAATCTCTCTGTGTCGGTGACATCAGCTAAACTTGCTGATCGGGCATTCTCACAATACTCAATTGTATGACTATTTTTATACACTTGGGGTCCCAAAACACATTTTCAATGTGATTTTTGGTCATAACCTTTTATTTTGGAATAGAAAAATCATGAAATGTAAAATCTAATCAATTTAAGATGTTATCAATATAAATAACTCTGTTAGAAGTTAATTTGTTCCGGCCCGCCGCCTGTATTGTGCCTGTAAGGTGGGTAAAAAACAAGCAATCGGGCCATTTTCACTATCCTATTCGTCTGGCTAAGAAGATTTTCAAACGGCGTTTTTGGAAGGCGTGTATTTAAGAAGTGTTATCAGATATAGCTTTGAAATTAAAACTTGTAGCTTTTGAAGACATGAATTAACCCTGTTTCAGCCGTAAATATCACTCGTAGCGCAACCTATCATGCATTTTATATGGTATCGTTTCTTTTGCCCCTGAGTGTATATTGTATGTTGTATATTTTACTTACTTTTCCTTATGTTGAGTTTTTGTTTGTAATAAAAGCGTTAAAAGAAATGTATTCTATGTCACTATGTAACAAACAGCTGCATCCTGTAACCGTGTACTTATTCTTGTTTCTGTGGAGAGAGAGTGGGGTAACAAGCAAGAAACGTTTTATTCTAAAAGCCATCATGAAATTGAAAGAGCTTACATTATCACCATAAATATTCATCTGATATGGTAAAGTAAAACGGCACAACTTATTTAAAAACGAATCTACGTTAAGATCATTACTTTGTGAACTACTGGGCCCGGTTGTTCAAAAGACCGTTTAATTTTAACAGACCGTTAACTAGTATTGCTTCGGCCTTATCAGTCACCTCCGTGGTGAATTTTTGTGTAAGAATTGTAGATTTTCCGCAAACATGGTCTGTATAACAGTTTCTTCCTCAATGGAAAATTTCTTCACCTCTTCCTCTTCTTTGGATCAGGTGTTGGAGGAACACTTGTTGTCATGTTGGTTGCCATTTTGACAGTGAATTGTGGGATTGGTGCAAAGGATTATGGGTAACACTCTCACATCCTCACTTGTGGCCACGCTAAGACCGAACATGGCAGGTGCGTGGAAACCCTTGAGGAGTTTAGGTGTTGTCAGGGGCAACGTAGCGTACATGATTTGGTCCTTGCTGTTCCTGGACTGTGTAAGTCGAACCCAGAACAGAACGTCACGGTCTAGCGCCAGTTGCCCAATCTTTGAAGACTTGCTAGTTGTGTACAGCAATACCGTCTTGTCAGCTTCTTTCGCTTCCACTGGGCGACGATAGATCTTCGTGAAATCCAATACAAAAAGCCTTGATGCACAATCAAGTGCCATACTAAGATGTTACGTACAGTAGTGAAAGGTTTTGATCCTCTCTCCATCAAATGCCCGTGTATTTGACCATCACTCTCCCAGTATACTGCCCTGTTGGGCTTATCGTAGGCCATATCTGTCACTGGAAACTTCTCCTTAATTCCAGTGTAAGTGACCTTGGCACCATCCGACGAAAACGTTCCAACACGGAACTGCCTCATGTCTCCTGATATAAACCACACCTTTTGATTGGCTGAGGCCTTCAGATCATCATGGTAACGGGGTCGGGCACCTGCTATAAGTCTTAGGTGCGGCCCTAGTTGCCTTCCCGACTCATGCCTCGGCCAGTGAACAAGTACATGTCCCCCGTCTTCAAGTCCACTACTTTACATCCGGGCACCTCAAGACATCTGGCAGCACACTTGAACCAGTTGTGACATTCCCTCGTGGCCAGGTACCCATTACGGGAGCATCCTGTCTCAGGGAACGAACATTACGCTAACTCCACTAATCTGTTCCCTGAGACAGGATGTTACGGGAGACGTTGATTGGCGAGTCGATGTGTTCAACGAGACCATAGAGCTCTTTCCAAGCTGTCGCTGTCAGTGAGAGAGAGAGAGGAACAAAGCGAGCGAGAACATGACTGGAGTCGAGTCTTCACCTGCTGCGCTATTTCATCAAAGTGTTGTGCCAAGCCCGAAAAATCTAACAATATATTAAGAGAGAGACATCAAGCGTATCGCATTCTGAAGCAAACTGAGTGTATTGAATTATTTATGAGAAAAAAAATAGCAGTCATGATCTAAAACGGTGTAGTATACGATGTCTTACTTTTGATTCTACTCAAGGTTAACACTATGATATGTAGTATCAGTATCAGAAAACCTGTTGCGAGGTGCTTTCAATAAAAATGCAGTGTGTTAAATAGATAGGAAACCTAGCCTATCCTAGAAGTAAATTGGTCAAATACTTTGAAAGGAAAATAAAGAAAAAAATTGAAAAGTTACTTGTCCTGACCAAAGAGATAACCGTCCTGGCAAAAAGTAGCCAGGATAAGGACTGGCGGACGGACTATATTTTATATCACTGAAAAATTTATTATTTATTTATTTATAAAAAAAACTATTTTTCAACGTAAAACCTATTTAGGTATTGAATGACCAGTACAGTCCAGATGTTGGACACAAAAAACAAACTATGATCGAACCAGTTCACTTTCACCTAGTTAACACCCATCAAGCAGCATCACTTGACCTTAAAGTTCCAGCAAGATAATACCCGGATCTCAATCCCATAGAACATCTGTGCTATGATCTAAGATTCCAAATCAAAGGCTTGGTCACATTGGCTCATGTTGACTTACGGTGGGTTTATGTGTGAATGAGGACAGTACATTTGATCAAAACTGTTCTGACTACCGTAATCATTTGACATAAATACAAGACTATCTTTTTGACAAATTTGCATTAAAATATCCCTCCTTGTGCTGCTGTTGTGCTACATATATTTGTTTTGCGCTTCCAATTTGTGTCAGTTATACGACTACAAATAGTTTAGTGGATGTGGCGGGAATTACACTGGAAAACACTCAGCTCTAGAGTTAGGAACCACATTTACTAATATTAGTCAGTGTGTAGATCAAGTTATACATTCAAAAAAAAATAAAAATAAAAAGTTATACATCCACGGGTCTAGCTGCCTCAGATCGGGAGTGACGGTCCACATTTACTAGTAAAAAAAAGGAGAAAATACGCCCCTCCAGTAAATGTAATACAAAAATGGTATGACGAGATGACGAAAGATAAAAAAAAGGAAGATTCAAATATCTCAACCACTTCCGAATATCTAACACCCTTTGAATGCAATGTTAAAGGATGCGCACGTAAAATATCCCGAAAAGACGATAGAATTCCTTTACAAGACATTAGCCTTCATTTTCGTCTCATCTAGAAATCAATCGTATCGAATTCAATTCACAAAGTGCTTCACTTTGAATACACGTGCCTGGATAACGTTTTATTCTTGATAATTAAACTCTTGAATCTTACAAAACATCGAATTGTGAACAAAAGACACATCACTGTTTGTTTCTATTCATACAATAGTGATTGAGACTGTGATGTTCTTATTCCCTGAGCGAGGTTATAAACAAATTAGCACGAGTTTTGTAAAAACACAATGACATACTTCCTCGGGTAGGCCTACAGTATGTCAGGCAGTTACGGATCACTAAGAAATAATAGTCTGCATACGCTTTCCCAAAATATATATTTTAATATGTTTAGAGCATTTTCTTTTCAAACCATGTTTCATGCAACTCGACACGGAATAAGATTAAATACAACTCTGATTACATTTAGAAAAATTACGAAAGGAACAAGCCGTCATTACGGCAGTTCCGAGTCAGTTCAGGGTATCCCGGATCACGTGACTAACGGGGCCGTGATAAACTGTCGATGCACCTTTTTCAGTAACCAGATGTATTTTCAAATAAAAATTGTGACAGATGAGCATAAAATATTATCGATTATGCCTAGCTAAAACATTATGAACACATCAGTCTATAACAACACAGATTGAGATTGGCGTGTTATCACTTGATATCACTTGACATATAATTGTTATACATCACGAATCAGGTACAAACAAGACTAACACATTTTCTTTGTAATGCAAAGGTTCAACAAGCAAAAAAGTGAGCGTGGCTCACTAATACCCCCGACCGTGCATCCCTGACTAACTATTTTTTACTTTCAATGTAGTCATCTCTTGCACAGCATTTGACCCCCAAAGAGGAATTGAGAAAAATGACTAATCAATTTAGTTTTGATTTGGCACTGCACCGCTTTTAGTAGGGAAGAAGACACATGCAAAATGTGAAAAGAATCAGATGAAAGGTTTTTCCCGTAATAGGTCGGACAAATCTGATATTGGAAAATGACTGATTTCAAAACATGGAAATTTGTAAAAAATTCAAATATTAACGAAATTTTCTGTAATTTCGCACTGCACCCCTCCTAGTAGGGTAGAAGACATGTGCAAAATTTGAAATAGTCGGATAAATAGTTTTCCCGTAATAGGTCGGACAAAAAATGTCCTCGGACAGACACACACACACACACACCCACACACACACATACACACACACACACACACGCACCCACACACACGCACGGAATCGTTGGTATTACTAGATACGCGGGACCGTTGGTCGGGGGTATAATAAGCTCATTACCTCTCATAGGTAGTATACCTAAGTAATTGACACCAATTTAGCAAGCTGGTCGTTTCGAGATGGTCCCCATATTCAGGTGATCCGGAACTACCCGAATTACGTCGACACGAACATTGCTTATTTCTAAAATGATAATCTTCATTTTAGAATTATTTCCCCTGATGATTATAGTAAAAACATGTTTGTTTGTTGTGGAATATCATTAATATGCATTTTGCTTTAATTGATATTTGAGACAGTCCGCCTAAAATAACATATGCTTTTCTGAAGCGCCGGTGGCAGGTAATCACAATGATAGGTTTCCTCTTTATCGGGCGCTCAAGTTCATTTCCAAACAGAAAACTATAACGAAACTAATATATCATAAAAGAACACTGTCAGAGCTTTAAAATGATATATAAATGAAGGAAATCCATTGAGAACTATGAAGTCTAGTTGCAAATGTACGCGCAAGTGATCCGGAATACCCGTGATCCATTCATTGATTCTATTTCATTTTTTTTCTCTTAAAATATCCAGAAAACGAACTGCTTCCCTTGCGATTGCCGGCAACAGTGACGTCACGAAATAATTGTTTATGGCGTCACTTAATTAAATATACGGGGAGTCGCTCTACAGCAATCGTTGCTTAGCATAGGTGCTATATCCACATGTGCTCATATTGAAAATACGTCACCACCTAATTCCAACCTATGGGTAATAATTTCATTTAGGAAACTGTTATATTTGGAATCACACTATCCTAAATAGTACAGACTCTTGTACTTTTTTCGTAGACTAACATTTAGTCTCAGAAGTATTTTTTTTCTTCAATATTGACAATATTTTTAAACAAATGATGTATTATAACAAATGGAGCCCAGAAGATGCTTTATTCAGAAGCTGAGCGATCTAGACTTGCTATACTCTTCTAGACTTGGTTGGTCATCAATTAAATATTATTGCTTTAGGGTCTGGATAGCAGACTACTTTTTTTCGGGCCGAGTCCCATTCGGGATTCGAACCCACACCCTCAGAGTCAGGCATGGGGCTGGGCCCAAAATGGGACTCGACCCGAAAAAGTACAAGAATATGTACTATTCATTGTATTCAAGTCAGTGGGATCGCAAATATAACATTATTATATTTGTTAACTATCCAAATGCCATTTATCTCTAATCATGCAAAATGTTGTAGAATTCTCGCTCGGATAAAACCAAAAGTCACACATGTTTCGTAAAAATCATATGATACATCTCCTCGGATGAGATTCTCTGGTCATTATCCAAAAGTGGCTACCACAGTAAATAGTTACTGCTTGCGTAAAACCAAGCCATATCGGCAATTTAGATACCGCTTCAATCACAATGCAATCCCTTTATATCTTATGAACCTAATAAATTCCGCCTCTGTCAATCTGTCTTATTAGAAGCCTGGTAAGCCCAATGGTCGATGGCTATACTTTTAATACGCAATATATAGAAAATAAATTGATTAGTTAAATTTCACCTTTTTTAACACAGATTGACTCGCTCAGGAGTTTAATTCGTTAATTAGTGAATAAGACAGATAGACAGAAATATTCTATTTAAGTGTCACTCGCCAGTTATATGTTAAAAACATAGTATGTATTTAGAAAAAACTATTTTTAAAAACTGACAACCAGCCGCGTAGGGCTTATGAGACACTAGTTTTACATAATAATATACATATGTACAAATGATAAATTATAAATGATTAACAAAATACTAAAATGAAAAGTTAAACATTTAAGACAAAACTTTGGCGCCTTAAAAACATATTTGTCACTATATTAGCTAAAACTTTGGCACCTTCAGCATCTTGAACAAAAACTGTTTTTTTATCCGTTATATCAAAGATAGGTAAAATATCAAACAGATTATAGGTAAGATCAGAGTAAAAGTCACATTCGATTAAAAAAGGCAATTCATCTTCAACATTATCACAAAATAAGTCCCCCGCCTCTTGTTGTAAATTTTACTTCTATAATTTTACAACGAAAATAGCCATCAGATGTATTGTTCTTTACATTATACAAATCGTTCAAAGCTACATATCAAGTATTTCATCTATGATTTCGCTTTTGCCGCACGTTCAATACGGGGTATAGCATTACAATGCACTACTTTGAGCAAGGGTCTTGGCTAACTTATCGCACGGAGAAATCGGGGTTAATTATGACTCTTGTTTAAAGGGGCCGATCGAGCGGCTATTTTCTGTTCCACAAATATTCGGGAGGGAATTCCCTTTTGCACACGACACGTCAAATTTTATATATTCGACTTTGTTTTCTATTTTTTTTATGTTAATAACTATGTCATATTTGGTAATTTGTTCTAATCCGCCCTTCAAAACAAAAAAATTGCGAAAATAAATAAAGCCACTGACAAGCACATCGAGCGGTGATTTTGTTTGTTTGTGGAAACGAAATTCACGGAGGACATTCCTGTTAACTAATAAATACGATTTTTACATGATTATTTCACACTTAATTTAAAAAAATTCAAAATGTTAATGAGGTTATCATTCAAGTTGTTCATGATTTAACAATTTGATAAAGAATAAAGTGTATCGCCCCCCAAAAAGAAAAACATCGTGAAATGAAGCCAATCATCGGAGCTACGAGCGTGAGATGCATTACTGGCATTTACTGCAACAAAATACTGTCTTAACTGATAACTTTTATTATGCATCACGTGTAAACATGTCCCTCTTCTATCAATCACTTATTTTTTCTTGATTTACTCAATGAATTAGCATGATACAGTACATTTGTTTTCTCGCAATGCAAACAATTCAAAATGGCGGAGGAAAGCCGATCGAACTCGAAGCCTTGATCATGGCGACCACTAGGATTATTGTCAGCTGATTGTTTGGTCGGTGTTGTAGTTACTTGGATGTTTAATTTGTAGGAAATTTGTTAATAATGTTTGCATAAGAAAATTGACAGACAAACAGATTGTTTATTGAAATCTACATATGACACTCAATCAATGTGACACTGAGAAGAATAGTTGATTCGCATCGAATATAAAAAAAATCGTCAGCGCTGTCGCACTCCGAAATATACATAGTCCGTATTGTACTTTTTCGAACATAAAAACCTCATGTGATTTAAGTGACTAAGATATATTTTGGAAGAAAAAATGTTTTACTATGAGTCGGGTTGAGATTAGCAAGAAATCCATAAATTGATAAATATATATGTAAATAATTTTCATTTCTAATTAATATTGAAATATTGTGATATTAAATATTGCATTAAAATGGAAAAGAAATTTCACAAATAATTATCCAAACAAAATACTTTGTTTACATCAGAGATAAGCAAGAAATCTATAAATGGAAATTTATATAAATAATTATGTCATTTATAATATTGAAATATTTTGATATTACAATTTATGTTGTAGTTTTTTCGTATACCCCCAAGTCATAATAATTGGAATGAGCAAGACATAGAAATAAATAAATAAATGCCAAAATTCATTTGACACCCTGACACAAACGAGCCATGTTGTTTACATATAGCGTTGCATTATGGGAAGGGGCTTTTCTCGTGCTATTTATAGATCTAAAAACTATGACGCGCTATTCGAAAACAGCCTCGTTCCCGATCTAAAGCTTATTTCTCAGAAAGAGGCTCGATCGGCCCCTTTAAACATCGATACTAAACGATAAAGCGTACCTGATTGGTAAATAGCGATCACGTGACCTCGGGCCAATCTCACGGTTTAGGTTTTATCTTAATGTTTCATTCTGATCGTTCCTAGTGTTTATGCTGTTCATAAACAGACAGGCGCTTTTTCTTTAAAGAACTTTAAAATGTTTTTCGTGGACTTGTGAGGCGGAATATTTGGAGAATGGGGTGTGCGCAAATGGGGAAGACGGCGATTGTGAGCCTGAATAGCTCCTTTCTGGTACGTATATAATGTTGTATTTACCGTTAATCCTTCAATAAATAGACCGACGATTGTTAATTTCAACCACCAATTAGAACCGACGGTTATATTCGTTTCAGGCGTTCATATCAGATCCAGGATTTATGTTCATAAATTATCTAAAATTTATAACAACAACAATGACAGTGTTGTTCCTAGGTGGTCAGGTAAGGGGGTCATTTTGGCCTTTTTCAGCAGATGGGACCCCTTGCAATGTTGAAAGTATCAGATTTCAAGGGATACTAAGCAAAAAGGGTCGGCAAATTTCCCCCAGGACCCCCTCTAGGAACAACACTGAGTGATATATGAAATATGTTCTGATTGTTAAACACTGCGTCAGAATGCGGAGTTTAAGTGTCAAAAGTTTATATTGATTAGTTAATTTACTTTTGTAAATCTTACCCGGCGATTATTCAAGGCAGATGAGTATTTATTTCAACGAGGGCTTAGACCCGGCGATTCAATGCAGGCGATTATTAATTGAACAAGGGCTTAGACCCGGCGATTATTAAAGACAGGCGATTATTTTATTCAACGAGAATTGAGACCCGGAGATTATTCAAGGCAGTCGATGTTTTATTTCAACGAGAGGTCAGATTCGGAGATTATTCAAAACAGTCGATGTTTTATTTCAACGAGAGGTCAGACAAGGAGATTATTCAAGGCAGTCGAATAATTATTTCAACGAGAAGTCAGACCCGGTAATTATTCAAGGTTGGCGATATTGAAGGATCTACGGTAGGCTGCGGCAAGTCTCACGCTATCTTGTTTAAGGCTAATGAATAATTAACTTTACGCGCATTTACTATGGAAACACGAGGTTTTGATAAAACATAATGTGTCTCATACAGTTTCATACTGTCTTTTACTTTTACGACGGCAAACAGCGGGGCTGATGTTTTGAATGCAATGCCAAAATAATAACATTTAATTCTAACGTCACGTCATAATCAATGAAACCTATAAACGATCACGTCATAATCAATGACACATATAACGATCACGTCATAATCAATGCCACCTATAAACGATCACGTTATAATCAATGACACATATAACGATCACGTTATAATCAATGACACCTATAAACGATCACGTCATAATCAATGACACCTATAAACGATCACGTCATAATCAATGACACCTATCAACGATCACGTCATAATCAATGACACCTATAAACGATCACGTCATAATCAATGACACCTATCAACGATCACGTCATAATCAATGACACCTATCAACGATCACGTCATAATCAATGACACCTATAAACGATCACGTCATAATCAATGACACCTATCAACGATCACGTCATAATCAATGACACCTATAAACGATCACGTCATAATCAATGACACCTATAAACGATCACGTCATAATCAATGACACCTATAAACGATCACGTCATAATCAATGACACCTTTAAACGATAACGTTATAATCAATGACACCTATAAACGATCACGTAACCTTGGTATCTCGCCCGACGGCGGATTCGGACGTGTTATTGCAAACTTGGCAATAAAACAAATATTATATTGGTGAAAGTTCAAATGTAATTTTACTCAGTGAACATGTTTGTACAATGATATATAAACATTGATAATAATTGTAAGATGAAACCCCCTTGAATTATCAGAGTATTTTCATTTCTATACGTACCCCTTAATGTTACAACTTTAACGCTTGCAATGGTTGAGGATTTCACGCACCTGTTTTTTCTGTTTATATCAAATTTTATTAATTAACTATCAATGATATGGCACTAATACAATCTAAACGGCCTACACTATACGATTCGGCAACTGGGCCAATACAGGTAAGCTGGGCCAATACGGGCCAAACTGGGCCAATAGGAGCAGACTGGGCCAATACGACTCTGAGCATGCGAATATACACAAATGGCGCAAGTCCGAAGCTATCGCTTCAAAACTTTCAACATATATTACAGTTCACCAATCTCTTTTATAACTTTGATTTCGATTAATAACATTATTACTTTCTATCCACATGTCACTCGTCGCCCCTTGCCTTTTTGTTTTTAGTTGTTCCAAATATCCATCGATTTAGATAACACTTATATTCGTATGATATACGTTTATTTGAATTTCTTATACAATGATATATTCAAAACACGTTCAAATCATGTCTTGTGCTTTTTTTCGATTAAACTAACATTCAAATGGTTCTTTCAGTAATTCTTATGATACAAAGTGTCAATAAAATGTTTTAATTCTCAGGTCTACGCACGTGTACGACTTTACCCGAGACCTTGCTACTGTTTCAAAATATGACAGTTACAAACATTGAAATGCATTGCTCTCATTGTAATTTGAAATATGTGTATCATAACTAATGGACTTTGAAGGTTGCAGTGTTTTAAAAATATCGTGCATTATTTGTTTGTTTTATCCAATGACTTATGATTATGACTTATGATTAATCTAATTAACCATATATATTATAATTTACTCACCCGTTTCGTTAATCTTATATTTTAGGATTAATCATATATACAATCTCCTAACGACTTTCGGTAATCATTATTTCATGATTAATCATATATAAAATTTACTAACGAGTTTCGGTAATCTTTGTTTCATGATTAATCGTATGAAAAATTTACCCACCCTTTTCGTTAATCTCTATTTTCTGATTAATCATATGTATAATTTACTCATCCGTTTCGTTAATCTTCACAATTTAAAGGCATCTCACACGTTTATCACAAACGACATATATGATTATACTAGTGTCCAATCTCAATCAAAAACAGCCTTATTGTTATGCAAAAGTGCTAGCCGAATTTACCCGCCCAATTTACATGAGTAATAGTTATATAACACCCATTTAACACTGTCAACTCCACTTATTTCTTCTGTCTGTTGTAAAAAAAAAAATTAAAGTTCCTTTTGAGAAAAAAGTTGACTGTGACTCGTGAAAATTATGAAAGATATGCTTGTAGAGCCGCCCAGGGAGTTGTTTAGGTCACATAGGCAAAACTTTGTCAGTAGTGACGTTTTATCGGGGGCTATCGACTGAGGCAGGAAAGTATAAATTAGTTATGATCGACGTTGTATATATAATATATATAACAGGCAGATCAAAAACCGGACAATGACGCGTGTCAATCAATCAAACGTAATTTTGGAAAGTTGTCAGTGTCCATATAAAATGGAATTTGGCTTCTGCGTATTTATATATGACTGTTTTCATAGATACAAATACGTATTTATCATGTACTTGCCATTGGGGGAAGGGTATGTGATATTTTCAGTCTAAGTAAACCTAGCCTCACTATTATCCGTTACACTGCTATACTGAGTCTAGAAAGGCTTGGTTGAGAGTCGCGTCAGCCCACGTGACCAAGTTGACCAATCAGAACTGATCTTACCAAGCCACAATAGTGTGCCTTCGCACGTTTAACGTTGGAGGGTCATAGGTCGCAGAAAGGTCGGCTGACGCGACCCTTAACCAGACCTTTCTAGACTCAGTATAGCAGTGTAACGGATAATAGTGAGGCTAGGTTTACTTAGACTGGTGATATTTTTTACTTCACGCACTCGTATCGTATCTGAAGAAAGCAACATATGATTCAAATCACGGAGGGGCTCATTGATGAGCTGGCTAAGGGTATTTATCATTATAATTCCTCGTGAAAGTGTTGTTTACAAGACGTTGTCGGGCCGTTATCACCGCATCTCTGACAAAAAGAACTGTTTCTGGATGCTAGGTTGTTAAACATTCGATATTTGATATATACACATGTATAAATAGCGTTATCACATCAATCAATGTCAAGTCGGGATCAGATATCAATGCTTTAGTGTAGGGTGACGTCACGAATATATATATATATATTGACGTCAAAGAATTGTTTTATTCTTTGTTGTTCTTTCAAGGCTTTTCACCAAGGAATTCGACGTTTGTTGTACTGTTCGGGATTTCCATTACTGCCTGTTATCATGCCATACCGAATCTGTTTGCATGATTCAGTAGCCAACATGATGATTTTAGGACAGCGTCGCTGATAGCGCAACTAACTTTGATTGCTTCCAATCAGGCATTTCCCTCTCTATCCCACAAACTCGGCTAATTAGAACAGAGGCTGAATTAACAGTCCACGACTAGATCTGCCTCTGTGGGGAGAGAATGCGTACGTGTAGTATCTTCCGGGTGATTTGGCTCTAAGTTGATTCATCTTTCCACAATGCATTGCTTAGACCTAATATAGACGTGAAATCAATTTTCATTTTAACTTTGTTTCTGATCTCCTATATAATGGATTACAATGAGCATTCTATGTAAACTAGTATAAGAAATGCACGTAAGCAAGACTAATAACTAATGAAAATATTTTTTATATCTAATTAATGTTTCTTATGTTAAATATATTTGTTTTAGACGTCTGAGTACCATGGTATATAATTGTTTACCAGAAAATCCACTCGAAATATTATACCTGCCGTTGTTACATTGAATAATTTATCCAAAAAAATATGACATTTTTTTCAAATAAAGAAAATAAATGTGCCGGCCAGACATTCAACAAGAGATTTGTGAAGTGGAACATGAAACACTTTTTTATATTATTCCCATTTCCCCCCCAATTTAAATTTTTTTAAAAAGGAATTGATTTTGTTTTAGTTTCAATGATATATATCTTTAACTGATATACCGGACCTACTTTATTTCAAACTTCTAGCGATTTTCGTTATTCAATGAAAGTCATTCTAATCTATGAGAACTTTCTTTTGCCGATGAGTTTATAAGAGAAGATCACAAGAAGAGATACCTAATAAAAGGTAGCAATCAAGTTAACCACATACATTGGGAAATTTAAGAAGAAGTACATAATTAAAGGTAACTACTACTACTACTACTACTACTACTAAACATTTGTATAGCGCCAATATCCAGTTCAGAGAACGCTGCTCAAAGGCGCTTAAAACATCATCCTAACACCTATATAATGATCATAAAAAAGAAAACATTGAGCACGATGTTTTAGGGAATTAGAAAATGATAAATTGACATTGATTTCAAAATATTATTTTATAAAAGCACTCGCCCAGGGTAAAGGGAAATATGGTTTACCCTGACCTTCTACCGGAAACTTTCACATTCTATGTATACCCGTAGCTTGGAAATCCACGAAGATTAAACTCAGGTATAACATTATCTTATCCTCAAAACTATAAACCCAAATGACAACCTCAACAATATCAACCTCAAATCAATCAACTTCAATTCTATCAACCTTAACTCTGTCAAACTCAACTCAATTAACCTCAACTTTATCAACCCAAACTCTACCAACTTCAGCACTGTTAACCTAAATTCTTTAAACCTCAACTCTATCAACCTCGACTCTATAATCCTCAAGCCTATTTACATCTATTCTGTCAACCTCAGTTCTATCAACCCCAACTCTATCAATCTTAATCTAATCAAACTCGACTCTAATAACTCTATCAACCTCAAATTATCAACTCCAACTCTCTCAACCTCGACTCTATAATCCTCAAGCCTATTTACATCTTTTCTGTCAACCTCACTTCTATCAACCCCAACTCTATCAACCTTAATCTAATCAAACTCGACTCTAATAACTCTATCAACCTCAAATTATCAACCCCAACTCTCTCAACCTCGACTCTATAATCCTCAAGCCTATTTACATCTTTTCTGTCAACCTCACTTCTATCAACCCCAACTCTATCAACCTTAATCTAATCAAACTCGACTCTTATCAACTTCAATTCTATCAAACCCCACTCTTCCAACCTAAACATTATCAACATCAACTCTATAAACCGTGACTATTTCAACCCTTACTCTAACAACCTCAAGTCTATTACTCTTCCAACCTTGACTCTATCGACTGTAATCCTATTAGCCTCAACTCTATCTACCATAACTCCATCAACCGCGACTCTATCAGTATCAGCTCTGTCGACCTCTACTCTATCAACTTCAACTCTATAAACTTCAACTCTATTAACCACAACTCTATCAACCGTCATCGTATCAACCTCAATTATATCAACATAAATCAAATCAATTTCAACTCTATAACCCCAACCTTATCAACCTCAAACCCATCGACCTCAACTCAATCAAACTCAATTCTATCAACCTCAATTCTGTCAACCTCAACTATATCAACCCCAATTCCTTCAACCTCTGATTAATCAACCTCAGCTCTATCAACCTCAATTCTATCAACATCGTTAAAGTCATATTGCGTTGACACTCATACTACACTCATCGCTGACTCTATTACAACTCTATTAATCTTGACTCTATCAACCCTAACTCCATAAACCTCAATTCTATCAACATCAACTCTATAAACCTCAACTCTATCAACCTCAGTCCTATCAACCTTAACTCTCTTGACCTCAACTCTCTCATCCTCGACTCTATCAACATTAATTTTATCAAACTAAATTCTATCTACCTTAACCCAAGCAATCTCAACTCTATCAATTTCAATCCATCAACCTCAACTCTATCAAACTCAATTCTATCAACCTCAATTCTGTCAACCTCAACTCTATCAACCTTAATTCCCTCAACCTCTGATTAATCAACCTCAGCTCTATCAACCTCAATTCTATCAACATCGTTAAAGTCATATTGCGTTGACACTCATACTATTTCCTCTTTATCTGCTCCGATGTTTCAGTTGCTCTCCTTTGGGCTGCTGGTGATCAGTCTCTGACTCAGTACAACTCTATTAATCTTGACTCTATCAAACCTAACTCCATAAACCTCAACTCTATCAACATCAACTCTATAAACCTCAGCTCTGTCAGGCTAAGCTCTATCAACCTTAACTCTCTTGACCTCTACTCTCTCAACCCTAGCAACCTCAACTTTATCAATTTCAATCCATCAACCTCAACTCTATCAACCTCAATTTTATCAACATTAGTCTAATCAAACCAAACTCCATCTACCTCAACCTTAGCAACCTCAACTTCTACTTCAACCTCAACTCTATCAACCTTTGGTTGTTAATCAACCTCAAATGAATCAAACTCAGCTCCATCAACCTCAATTCAACTCAACAGAGGAAATACTGAATTTAGGCATCCGTGTCGTTAGAGAAGTATTCCATCAACACACATATTATAACCTCTATATCTGCTCGGATGTTTCCTTTGGGCTAGTGGTGATCAGCCTACTGGTCCAGTACCATGAAGACATCCTGAACCTCAACCTCAACTCAATTAACTCTCATATTACATCCTCTTTATCTGCTTACTGGTCCAGTACAACTCTATCATTCCTAACTCCATAAACCTCAACTCTCTCAACATAAACTCCATCAACCTTAACTCTATCAACCTCAACCCTGTCATCCTCGACTCTATCAACCTAAAATTCATCAACCTCAACTCTATCAACATTAATTTAAATCAAAATAGGAAGTACTTATATTTAGATACTCGTGTGATAGTAGTGTTCTCTATATCCTCTATATCTGCTCCGATATTTCAGCTGCTTTCCTTTGGGCTGCTGGTGATCAGCCTTCTAGTCCAGTACAATGAAGACATCCTGAACCTCAACCCAAACTCTATCAACCTAAACCCTATCAACCCAAACTCTATCAACACTCACATTATATCCTCTTTATCTGCTCCGATATTTCAGCTGCTTTCCTTTTGGCTGCTGGTGATCAGCCTTCTAGTCCAGTACAATGAAGACATCCTGAACCTCAACCTCAACTCTATCAACCTAAACCCTATCAACCCAAACTCTATCAACACTCATATTATATCCTCTATATCTCCTCCGATGTTTCAGCTGCTTTCCTTTTGGCTGCTGGTGATCAGCCTTCTAGTCCAGTACAATGAAGACATCCTGAACCTCAACCTCAACTCTATCAACCTAAACCCTATCAACCCAAACTCTATCAACACTCATATTATATCCTCTTTATCTGCTCCGATATTTCAGCTGCTTTCCTTTGGGCTGCTGGTGATCAGCCTTCTAGTCCAGTACAACTCTATAAACCATGACTCAATATCAACTCCATCAACCTTGACTCTATCAACCTTAACTCTGTCAACCTCAACTCCATCAATATCAACTCTAAAAACCTTGACTCTATCAACCTCAACTCTGCTAGGCTAAACTCTATCAACATAAACTCTATCAACCCTAACCCTGTCAACCTCAATTTTATCAACCTCAACTCTATCAACCTCAACTCTATAAACCTTGACTCCATCAACCTCAAGTTTATCAACATTGATTTAAACAAACTCAACTCTTTCTACCTCAACCCTTTGCAACTCAATCAATTTCAATCAGTTTAACTTCAACTTTATCAACTTCAAATCTATCAACCTCAGTTCCATCAACCTCAGATAAATCAACCATAGTTCTATCAACCTGAATTCTATCAGCAGAGGAAATACTAATATTTAGGCATCCGTGTCTTTAAAGAAGTATTGAATTTACACTAATATTATATCCTCTTTATCTCCTCCGATGTTTCAGCTGCTTTTCTTTGGACTGCCGGTGATCAGCTTGTTGGTCCAATACAACTCTATCATTCCTAAATCCATAAACCTCAACTCTATCAACCTCAACTTTCTCAACATCAACTCTATAAACTTTGACTCTATCAACCTCAACTCTGTCAGGTTAAACTCTATCAACATAAACTCTATCAACCCTAACCCTGGAAATAATAATATTAAGGCACTCGTGTGACAGTCGTGTACTCCTCTATATCTGCTCCGATGTTTCAGCTGCTTTCCTTTGGGCTGTTGGTGATCAGTTTGCTGGTTCAGAACAATGAAAACATCCTGAACCTCAACCCAAACTCTATCAACACTCATATTATATCCTCTATATCTGCTCCGATGTTTCAGCTGCTTTCCTTTGGGCTGTTGGTGATCAGTTTGCTGGTTCAGAACAATGAAAACATCCTGAACCTCAACCCAAACTCTATCAACACTCATATTATATCCTCTATATCTGCTCCGATGTTTCAGCTGCTTTCCTTTGGGCTGCTGGTGATCAGTTTGCTGGTTCAGAACAATGAAAACATCCTGAACCTCAACCCAAACTCTATCAACACTCATATTATATCCTCTATATCTGCTCCGATGTTTCAGCTGCTTTCCTTTGGGCTGTTGGTGATCAGTTTGCTGGTTCAGAACAATGAAAACATCCTGAACCTCAACCCAAACTCTATCAACACTCATATTATATCCTCTATATCTGCTCCGATGTTTCAGCTGCTTTCCTTTGGGCTGTTGGTGATCAGTTTGCTGGTTCAGAACAATGAAAACATCCTGAACCTCAACCCAAACTCTATCAACACTCATATTATATCCTCTATATCTGCTCCGATGTTTCAGCTGCTTTCCTTTGGGCTGTTGGTGATCAGTTTGCTGGTTCAGAACAATGAAAACATCCTGAACCTCAACCCAAACTCTATCAACACTCATATTATATCCTCTATATCTGCTCCGATGTTTCAGCTGCTTTCCTTTGGGCTGTTGGTGATCAGTTTGCTGGTTCAGAACAATGAAAACATCCTGAACCTCAACCCAAACTCTATCAACACTCATATTATATCCTCTATATCTGCTCCGATGTTTCAGCTGCTTTCCTTTGGGCTGTTGGTGATCAGTTTGCTGGTTCAGAACAATGAAAACATCCTGAACCTCAACCCAAACTCTATCAACACTCATATTATATCCTCTATATCTGCTCCGATGTTTCAGCTGCTTTCCTTTGGGCTGTTGGTGATCAGTTTGCTGGTTCAGAACAATGAAAACATCCTGAACCTCAACCCAAACTCTATCAACACTCATATTATATCCTCTATATCTGCTCCGATGTTTCAGCTGCTTTCCTTTGGGCTGTTGGTGATCAGTTTGCTGGTTCAGAACAATGAAAACATCCTGAACCTCAACCCAAACTCTATCAACACTCATATTATATCCTCTATATCTGCTCCGATGTTTCAGCTGCTTTCCTTTGGGCTGTTGGTGATCAGCTTGCTGGTTCAGTACTCTATAAATATTGACTCTATCAACCATAACTCTGTCATCCTAAACTCTATCAACCCAAAATTCATCAACCTCAACTCTATCAACATTAATTTAATCAAAATAGGAAGTACTTATATTTAGGTACTCGTGTGATAGTCGTGTACTCTATATCCTCTATTAGTCCAGCAGATAAGTGGGGAAATTGTGCTTTTTGTGATACAAGCATGAAACTTGGTATACTGAAAGAGCATTATTTTATGAAGATTTTGAGATATAGGGACATTTGAATTTATTCCCAGAACAAAAATGGCGGCCATTTAAAAATGGCTGCTTTTTTGTAGTAAGATCACTTTATCTAAATCAGAGTACTTGGAGAGGAACACCAAGGAATCTTGTGTTTATGATGATAATTAAGTGAAAACTCTCAAAAAACATTATTTGGTCTTTATTTTTCACTAAATATCAAGATTTTTTAAATTTCTGATTATCTCTCAACAACATTACACAGATCAAAGAAGACGGGAGTTATCTGTCCCTGTGCTGGCTTTGGTCATGTAACCAAGCCTCAGAGAACGTTCACCAGAGCCAACCAACTCGCAGGAGGGGAGGCAAGGGTGGGAATGAAGGATTGGTCAGTTGTCAATGAAAATTTTAAATAATGACATTTATTAAAAAACGCACTATTATTTAACTTACTATTACCATCTCTGACTCACTGTAGCGCAGAATACAATAGCGATAAAGGGCTGTGGGACCCAAGAAGGAAGGTAACAATCTCAACAGTCAAACTTATGGTAGGGTGGTCTGGGCCCCGTTAAAAGGGTGTTACAAACCTCGAACCAGAAAGACAACCAACACAATGGAAAAAGAAATGAAAACTTTTTTTTAAAACAACAACATGTGAAAGCGATCTAACGGTGAGCTGCAATCCCTCTGGGGTAGCAAGACCTGAAGTGCGTTGTTAAGCGAATACCCGAGTCACCATCCTTGCAATGTCCGTCTTCCATAGAAACGTCTCGAGGGTAGTGGTTGGCAAAGAGCATGTATGACTTCCAAAACAAGCCCAACGGATGTTCGCCACAGCAATATGGTCTGCTATGGTGGCAGAGACTGCACGGATTTCGTAAAAGGTTGAAAGAGCTGGTCGCGGTCAACCCATGGGTTTGTAAGCCTTTAGGATAGCAGACCACTGATAGACACTGAAGGCACTGTCTGTCGTCTTTGTACTCAAAGCAAATGGGGAAGGCCTCCTTCTCTCTTGCCAGAAGGAATGTGTGCGTTCCAAGTAGATGCGAAGAGCTAGAACAGGACAGAGAAACTGAACTCTTCGTCCATGGGGAATGCTGATCATGCAAGGGATTGAATGTGAAACACCCTGCCTCAATCATCAGACCCTTGGATCTTACACACGAAGTCCGGTGCAAGTTCTTTTGTGACTCTTCCCTCATCCCTCACTTCAAAGCGAAGTAAATCAGTCTGCAAAGCATGCGGCTCTGAAATCTTGGCAGCCGAAAGCCATCGCCATGAATAAACTGTCTTAACTTCAGGCATAGGATGATCATCTCTAATAAGGGCTTGCAGACATCCGAGCATAAGTGCTCAGGGACAAATTACCAGATCCCACTGAATCTTGAGACCAGACACCTACCATTTCCCATCACCTTTAATTGGTGGAGCAGGACACCTGTGAAGACGTTCGCCTCCTCCCTGAGGTCATGGCGAAGCAGGAACACATGTCTGGACACCTTTTCCCTGACGTGCACGTTTAGGAAGACCTGAAATGATGTCAACTGCAGCCAACCCCTTCTAGTTAGGTCCTGCACTTAGGTGAGCAACCCCATGATCTATTCGACCTAGTCGAGATAGAAGTCTATTCGCTCCATGCGTTAGCAGGGGACTGAGCAGTGTCCAGTGTCCACAATAGCGCCCAGGAAGGCCAGCGAGGTGGTTGGCTTAAGGTCTGACTTGGACAGATTAATCAACAACTCCAACTCCAGAGTAATCAGCGTTGGGTATCAAGCCTGTCGTCCACGAATGGAATGAACTGGACATTGTGAGTGAGAAGAAAGTTACTATTGTTGAGTCACTCTGTTGAAAATCCACGGAGAGAATGATATTCCAAATGTTAGCACATTCCACTGAGAATGGCGCTCTGCCAGAACGAAACTGAGGTACTTGCAGTGGTCTCGGAAATGGGAATATGCAAGTATGTGTTCTCCAATTCTAGGGCTCAAGCAACCGCATGACTAATGACAAAAACATGTGACAAAGATATGGCGGCAGTACGAGGAAGGAGTGGTTAACTTCAACATATGGTTAATCATCTACTATTTGCTCCTGTCTCTCTTGGGTGGAACGAACATAGGGGAGTAGAACCCCGACTTGAGGTTTGGGACCAGGATTTCCTCCACTGCCCCCTTGGATATCAGAATATCCATCTGTTCAAACGTAACGTTGAGCCTGTCTACCGCCCGCTGTGCTCCGTTGAGTCGCAGGTGAGAGGCTAACCTACCGAATCTAAGGCATATCGCAGGTTCCTATCAATCAACACCAGGAGATCCAACTGTCCCCCCAAAAAAGTCCCAACATAACCTACGCAAGGCCTATCGCCACGGATCAGAACGCACGGTAGAGAGCTGGAGCCAATTTTGTATCTCCGCCTATTCAGAACCTATTTTTTGCTAGAAATCAGGGGGGGGGGGGGGGGGGGGGGGAAATAACCTCTTCTGTTTCTTCCTGAAAATAAAACGCACTTCTTCCAATCAGTTAGAGTGGACAAGTAGCATTCTAGCCTGTTGATTCAAGAGCTTGTTTATTAGCCATAGTCCGTCAAGCAATATACAGCACCACTAATGCAGTGTCGGATGGAAAATATTTTGAAACTAATAATTGTAAAGAGAATTTTTTGAACAAATGTTTTATCAACAAGCAAAGACTGAAGTCCTGAAGAGTCAGACATCTAACCGACAGGCCGAACTCTGCAATAGCAATTGGGAAATTTTTTTTTTACCCACTGCAGATGCTTTTTTTGAGCTCAGTATGAAATAATTGCAATGCATATCAGTCTGAGTAAACCTAGCTTCAATGATACTCGCTTCACTCCGATATTGAGTCTAGTAAGATGCAGTAGAAAGTCGCGTCAGCCAACCTTTCACCGACCTATGACCCTCCAACGTTATATGTGCGAATGCATACTATTGAAGCTTGGTAAGACGATCCCTTATTGGTCAATTCCAAAGATCGGCTGACGCAACCTTCTACTACATCTTGCTAGACTCAATAGTGGAGTGAAACGAGTATTATTGAGGCTAGGTTTACTAAGACTGATAGAATATGCACAACAATTAATTACATAATACCTAAATTGTGTTTTACACCAAACACACGTGATAAGGATTTGAACTGGTTGGTATAATTCATTAACTAATTTCATTCATTAATTTGAAGCCGCCATTTAAATCTTAGAGGAAATCTGGAATGTCCTTATATCCAAATTTCACTCTAAGGGTACCCCCTAACTGTGTACCAAATTTCATGCTTGTATCATTAAAGGCACAATTCTATGTAAATTCTTCACATATCTGCTGGACTATATATCTGCTCCGATGTTTCAGCTGCTTTCCTTTGGGCTGTTGGTGATCAGCCTCCTGGTTCAATACAATGAGGACATCCTGAACGACATCCTCGGCATGGTGACAGATACCCTGAAGAACTCCCTCGACTCCGTGAAGGAGATGGCTGGCCATGTCATGACCGCCAAGTTTGATATATCTGCGGACGACATCCGAGATCTGATAAAGACTCTCCTGCAGAATATCAGCAAACCTCTTGTCATCATCAGTGTCACCTTCATCGTCATCTCCGGGGCCGGACTACTGGGCGGCTGCTGCAAGTCTAAGTGCTTCCTTATTCTGGTGAGTGGCGGTGAGAACACTGGCTGTATTAAGGCTTGCTGCTGAGCCTGGCTGTCAAACTGGGGAATTAACTACCTCTGTCCATTAGAATAGATTCTGATAGTTCAGTTTAAGAGTCTCCTTAGATACACCTCTTCCAGCTTGCATTGGGCCATCTTCCTATGCAAAGCCTAAAACGCCAGTTTCCGAACTGTGAGTTTTATGCCTTGCTGCAGACCCTTGAATTTTCTGTGCTGATATTAGCGCCCCTACAGGCGATTGTTAGCAACCTCCAGTTACTCTCTGATTTGACTATTGCTTTCTCTCATAGTAAGCTAGAGAGCAAGCACAAAAAAAGTCAAGGACTGCAGCAAGGCATAAAACTAACAGTTCGGAAACTGGAGTGTAAGGCCTTGCGTAGGAAGATGAGTCGTAGCGGATATCATACATATAGTAATTGTGCTTAATCGTATGACTGACGGTGTGATACCGAGGTCTATCAATGAAAATAAGTAGAGAATCTAATCCAAGTGTTTCCTAATATCAAATACATCAACACGAGTTTATTAAAATTACAAATTTCCGAGTTTAATTTGATCAAATTTTCGACTTGTCTGACAGTGTTTGTTTCCGGACTCGAACAATATTTGACTGATCATCGAAAAAAAAGTATGTTACCTTTAAGTATAATGTAGATGTGCCTTTGTTTCCATGGTAACAATTGGGACTTTGTCGTTTAAGAATAATGTACTTTTCAACAGAATATAATGATGATCAATCCAAGATTTTCTACTCGCCTTCTACAGATCATGTAAATGTGCAAGGGATGATGTATTATTGCAGACTTTCTTTGACATTTTGAGAATTTCGGAAGGGGTAGACATCTGTTTTTGCGAATTAAACACTTTCATGTTGTTACATTGATACCACGTCTGAACAAAAAAATTTGTTTGACACGTTGGGAGAAAAAATAATAAATTGAATTCGAAAATGAGACATTGACGTGTTATTTGAAAGTTATATTGTTTTTTACATTAACGCTACGTTTGAAAGAAAATTCATAATAATAATAATAATGGGCATTTATAAAGCGCTATATCCATACGCTACGTTTGAACGAAAATTTATACATCAACGCTACGTATGAAAGATAATTTTTATATCAAAGCTTCGTATGAAAGCTAACTTTTATATCCACTCTACGTATGAAAGATAATTTTCATATTAACGCTCTGTGTGAAAGATAATTTTATCATTAACGTTATGTATGAAAGATATTTCATTCATCGACGCAACGTATGAAAAATAAGTTTTATATTACCGCTACGTATGAAAGATAATGTATCCATCGACGCTACGTATGAAAGATAATTTTTATCAGGTAATTTCTATATCTAAGCTACGTATGAAGGTAATTTTCATATTAAAGCTACGTATGAAAGATAACTTTTATATTAACGCTACGTATGAAAGATAAATTTCATATTAACGCTACGTATGAAAGATAAATTTCATATTAACGCTACGTATGAAAGATAAATTTTATATTAACGCTACGTATGAAAGATAAATTTTATATTAACGCTACGTATGAAAGATAAATTTTATATTAACGCTACGTATGAAAGATAAATTTTATATTAACGCTACGTATGAAAGATAAATTTTATATTAACGCTACGTATGAAAGATAAATTTTATATTAACGCTACGTATGAAAGATAAATTTTATATCGACGCTACGTATGAAGATAATTTTCATATTAAAGCTACGTATGAAAGATAAATTTTATATTAACGTTATGTATGAAAGATATTTCATACATCGACGCAACGTATGAAAAATAAGTTTTATATTACCGCTACGTATGAAAGATAATGTATACATCGACGCTACATTATGAAAGATAATTTTTATCAGGTAATTTCTATATCTAAGCTACGTATGAAGGTAATTTTCATATTAAAGCTACGTATGAAAGATAAATTGTATATTAACGCTATGTATGAAAGAAATTTTTTAAAATATTAACGCCACGTATGAAAGATATTTTTGAAAAATATTAATGCTACGTATGAAAGATAATTTTTATATTTAGTATATATCTACAATAACGCTCCAAACGGACGAAAATTGATCGATTAAAACTATCATTGGCAAGAGATTTATATTTCGTGAAATAAATAGATAGCATGTCCCTGACTTGGAAAAGATATGTTAGTTTGAACTAAGGTTTTAATTTGAGATAAGTTTATCCATACTGACAAGGGAAAGATCATAAGCACGATTTACACAGTAGACGGAATGACAATGCAACTAGTCATTAGGTTTACAGGGAGACAGACAAACTTGATTACATATCGAGGGATCGATAGTTCAATAATAATTGATCCCCCTTATTGACATTTCTCTGATTATGTATAAATATCGATCATGTCCCTTTTCATCTGTAATCACAATGATAAGAGCAAAATACCACTGACTGACAATCTTCTAATTATATTCGGTTATCGATCGCGGCTCTGTTCAACAGTCATCCTGCTGATAAGAAAGGGGAATTGTGTCGACTACCGGGTTATGTAAACGTATACCTGGTCAGTCCCGTTGCACCAATTCCGGGAGTTAGTGGACCGAACTTTAAATTTTATAGGGGCTAATATAGTCATAATCGTTGTCTACCATCGTTAAAAACATACAATTTTCTTTGTGCCTGTCCAGCATACCTCGATTTGAGACATGTGTATATTAAAAAATATTACTACACGAATCATAATATTTATAAATTTGTATCATTACTAAGCTGTTCTAGGAAAATTCATGTCGACAATCTTTCAATGTTTCTGTACCATGTCTTTAAACGTAGAAAGTATGTACTCTCTACTGCCTAAAGTGTGTTGTTATCATTAGTGAAAAAACTGCAAAACAACTTGAAAAGGGAAATCCAAAACCAAATTCCGAAAACACCGCTAGTAACACTTCGCCATTATGCCGTCATAGCCGACAACGATAACAATATTTTTTAGGTATTAAATCATCAGTTATAGGTAATCGCCTTGTTCGCATTATGTATCAATGCGCAGTATACGTCGTCTCGGATAATTCAAAATTACTTGTAAACAGGTTAAAAAGAGAGTATATAATAAATACTGAACGTCATAATAAAGGGTCCATTTTGACGCTTACATTTTTTCACAAATGAAATAAAATTTCATACGAGGGTAGTCATATCATAATTTTCATATGATGCCCTAGGACAAAGATCACTTTTTCATTGTGACGTCCTGTGGTTCAATATTTATTTGCATTGAAAGAGGCCACAGGTCTATAGTACATGTTATAAACACTAGTTTCTCACTCTATTATTCTTCAATATCATATTAAACAGCAGTTTTGTTACCAATGCATTGAGATACATAATTTCAGAAGTTTTGCTTAGGAAATAGATAATTAGAACTCGTTGTTCCTCCGCGTCCATGACATCTTCTCGTTCACTACCATCGACCAAAATGCACACGTATGACGTTCTGTATATGTATAATCATATGATACTCACTGTGCCACTTCCTGATACTACATTGTTGGTAGTTAAATCATATGATAGTCAGGTTGGATCCTGAACTGCTTCATCAGCGTATATGTCTCCGCGTTATGCTATAACCTGTTCCCTGATATCATTCTATCATATTCAGCCGTATCGCAGACGGGTGGTTACTCTGTCTGTTTTCAGTCAAACTATTTCGAACTCCATACACTGTTGTCTAGCGATGCCTCTCGTTGAAATCTTATAGGACGCAGTTTGGAGCTAGGTGGGTACCTGCAGCGAGATATCAGTTTTATCATCTGATAGCACTGCCATTGGTTATTTTGAATCACGCGGTGAGCAAGCGGAACAAAGCCCAGGAACCAGTTTGCTTCTATCGCTGAAATGGCACCATTTGATTGGCTTGCATTATATAGCGATACGGCAGAATACGGTCGAATGATATCAGGGGATAGATTGTAGCATATTGCGGTAACATATACGCTGATGTAGCAGGATGATCACGTTGACACTTCCTGTTACTATATTGTGGCTTGTAACATCGTATGATAATCACGTTGACACTTCCTGTTACTTTATTGTGGTTAGTATAATCATCTGATAATATAGGTGACACTTCCTGTTTCTATATTGTGCCCAGAATAATCATGTGATAATCACGGTGACACTTTCTGTTACTATATTCTGGCTAGTATAATCATCTGATAATATAGGTGACACTTCCTGTTTCTATATTGTGCCTAGAATAATCATGTGATAATCACGGTGACACTTTCTGTAACTATATTGTGGCTAGTATAATCATCTGATAATATAGGTGACACTTCCTGTTTCTATATTGTGCTTAGAATAATCATGTGATAATCACGGTGACACTTCCTGTTACTATATTGTGGCTAGTATAATCATATGATAATCGCGGTGACACTTCCTGTAACTATATTGTGGCTAGTATACTCATCTGATAATCACGATGATATTTCCTGTTACTACATTGTGGCTAATATAATCATATAATAATCACGGTGATACTTCCTGTAACTATATTGTGGCTAGTATAATTATCTGATAATCACGGTGACACTTCCTGTTACTATATTGTGGCTAGTATAATCATATGATAATCACGTTGACACTTCCTGTTACTATATTGTGGCTAGTATACTCATCTGATAATCACGATGACATTTCCTGTTACTACATTGTGGCTAGTATAATCGTATGATAATCACGGTAACACTTCCTGTTACTATATTGTGCCCAGTATAATGATATGATAATCATGGTGACACTTCCTGTTACTACATTTTACCAGTATATCAGCAGCAACTATAACCTTCACCATCACAATAACCATCATCATCATTTTGTGTTAGGTAAAAACAGTGTTTGGAATCTTTATGATCATCGTCATCATCATATTGTATCCCAAACTGCTCACACTCTACTTTCGTACTTCCAGTTCTCTATATTCTTGGGTTTGATCATGCTTGCGATGGTGACATCATCATTAACACTATCACTCTCATCATCATTTTGCATTAAGGCAAAACGCGATTGGAATCTTTGTGATTATTGTGACCGTCATATTTAATTTCATCTGCTGAGAGTGTACTTTATCGCAAAATAAATTTACAAAGTGAGAGATCGACATAGCGCTTCACTCACTGTATCAGTTTGCGTCAAAACTGACTTTCCAAAATACAAAAGGAGGCTTTGTTTCACCTAGTTAGACCGCAAAAATATTTTTGATCTGCTATCAACAAACAATCACAAAATATATGTTTTCCAAAAGACTCTTTCAGATAAAATATGGAATTATTTCTATCAAACTATTTTTAACCAAGAAAGGATAAAGTGTCTAGACTGTCATTTATCAAAACAACAAAACATTGCCTTCCGACTGTGTTTTATGATATTAAAGTTATATAATAAATAGACTATGTCATTGATTTTGCCGAATATCATTTCTATCTCATCTCGTGAAGTGAAAAAGTGTCATTTTCACTCGTGGCGCATCACTTTCTCACTCAAGTCAATGAGATAGAAATGATGTTCGGCAAAAAAACAATGAAATTGTCTCTATTTATTTCTTGCAGTACTGTATATTCCTGTTACTTTATTTCTTGCAGTACTGTGTATTCCTGTTACTTTATTTCTTGCAGTACTGTGTATTCCTGGTACTTTATTTCTTGCAGTACTGTTTATTCCTGTTACTTTATTTCTTGCAGTACTGTATATTCCTGGTACTTTATTTCTTGCAGTACTGTATATTCCTGGTACTTTATTTCTTGCATTTATTTCTTGCAGTACTGTATATTCCTGTTACTTTATTTCTTGCAGTACTGTATATTCCTGGTACTTTATTTCTTGCAGTACTGTGTATTCCTGTTACTTTATTTCTTGCAGTACTGTATATTCCTGGTACTTTATTTCTTGCAGTACTGTATATTCCTGTTACTTTATTTCTTGCAGTACTGTATATTCCTGGTACCTTATTTCTTGCAGTACTGTATATTCCTGTTACTTTATTTCTTGCAGTACTGTATATTCCTGGTACTTTATTTCTTGCAGTACTGTATATTCCTGTTACTTTATTTCTTGCAGTACTGTATATTCCTGGTACTTTATTTCTTGCATTTATTTCTTGCAGTACTGTATATTCCTGGTACTTTATTTCTTGCAGTACTGTATATTCCTGTTACTTTATTTCTTGCAGTACTGTATATTCCTGGTACTTTATTTCTTGCATTTATTTCTTGCAGTACTGTATATTCCTGTTACTTTATTTCTTGCAGTACTGTATATTCCTGGTACTTTATTTCTTGCAGTACTGTATATTCCTGTTACTTTATTTCTTGCAGTACTGTATATTCCTGGTACCTTATTTCTTGCAGTACTGTATTATAATGTTATTAATCATGTTTTCCGTATTGGTCCAGTTACAGGCCAAGGGCCAATACAGCGGACCGAGGACCTGTAACTGGGCCAATACGGAAAACATGATTAGTGACATTTTTATTAATTAACTTCTTTGTGATTTACTTGTACAACATTAGAGAGTTCATTTTCATCGAAATCAAAATTATAAAAGAGATTGGTGAACTCTATTATATGTTGAAAATCTTGAAGCGATAGCTTCGGACTTGCGCCATTTGTGTATATGCGCATGCTCAGAGTCGTATTGGCCCAGTCTGCTCGTATTGGCCCAGTTTGGCCCGTATTGGCCCAGCTTACCTGTATTGGCCCAGTTGCCGAATCGTATAGTGTAGGCCGTTTAGATTGTATTAGTGCCATCATCATCATCATCATCATAGAAAGATTTATATAGCGCCAGTTCCAGTCCAAGTGTACTGCTCAGTAGCGCTCTATGATCAGCTCATGAATGAAAAGCTACACACTGTAGGTCTTCTTGAACAGGTATGTTTTCAGTTTGCATTTGAACACCTCAAGTGTGGATATATGTGCCATATCATTGATAGTTAATTAATAAATTCCTGGTACTTTATTTCTTGCAGTACTGTATATTCCTGGTACTTCATTTCATCACAACCTGCTGAGAGTGTACTTTATTTCTTGCAGTACTGTATATTCCTGATTCTGATCGTGCTGGCCGAGGCTGGGTTCCTGTCACTCTTCCTGCTGCCTGGAACAATGGTAAGTGTTCATGATGAATCATTATGATACGTGGAGGATGCTAAACTAGCTCCCGTGTAATACTGTCTGAACAATGGTAAGTGTTCATGATGAATCATTCTGATGCGTGGAGGATGCTGAACTAGCTCCCGTGTAATACTGTCTGAACAATGGTAAGTGTTCATGATGAATCATTCTGATGCGTGGAGGATGCTAAACTAGCTCCCGTGTAATACTGTCTGATCAATGGTTAGTGTTCA